>CM034005.1:5938489-6090484 GCA_019603395.1 Cyrtorhinus lividipennis
AATTGATAGTGTGGCACATGAATTTCCATTAACTTTTTAACGCTAATTCACGTGATGTTATTCATTTCGACTCAATTTTTGCGGAATAATGTCCAAAATTTGTTTGTCTCGCGTGGAAAAAATCATATTCATTTTCTGGCGCCATACTTTTTAGCCCGATCGGACCAAATAGGTGCGTGGGTGGGGATCAATGTTTCCACAACATTTTATTGAAGCGAGATGGAATCGAGAATAACCAACCCCTGTGAATGAATTTGCAGTGTTTCTTATTTATAGTATTGGGTCAAATTGACCTTTCTCTTGGGTCTTTCTTGCTCGTATGTTAATACCATAGTATCAACATAGGTACCTTGTATTACTCTTATTATTTATTATTTTTTACTTCGCCATCAGTGAGCCTTGCGGGAAAAAAGAAACCCGAGAAGCAAATACTTGGACATTATTTCCTTTTAATAGCAACTCAACATTCCTTCTGTTTTTGGAAATTCCACTAAAAACTAAGAACTTAACACAAAATACGAGGAATACTCTAGAAGAAGTTCATTTTTTTTTTTTATTTATTTTAGAAAGATGAGAGGTACTCGAATATTGCAAAATAATTATGAATATATTTTAAAAACGAAGTATTTTTAGTATAACAAGAAGATAAATTATTTTATTATTCATTATTATAATCTTTCATTTATAGTCGGTCACTAACGACTCTCCTCCCCCAGCACAAGCGTAGCTTATAGGGGGAGTAGCATAACCTTAAAAAAGTTGTATGTATTTATATTTTTTTGTCTTCCAATAAAATTGAAATTTAAAAAAAAACTTCTCCCTTTCATTTTTACGATAGGGAACTGTAATTTGTTTCAGGTGAAATGGTGGCTGATGCTCCACGCCTACGGCTTCGCCATTTCCTTCCTCGTCCTGGCATTTTACGCTTTTTTCTCAATCCTCAACATCAGGTGAATAATCTGGCTCATTTGATTTTATTTTTGAACTTAAGTAGTTCAACACCATCGAATCATTTCCAAGCAGGATAATTATTGTTATCCCTTGCATCATCCAACTGGCCTAAACTGCCTAAACACCAATTTCCGTTTTTTTTTCTAATTTATTTTTAAAGCTTCTATTCACTACTCTTTAACAATGACAATCGAAGACATATTGAGAACTCTTGTTTCCCGAGGTCATACGCCGACTTGTAATTGGAATCCTATTTTTATACGTGAAAACGTCGATATGTTCGATTTAAAATTTATTCACGAGCTTTCGATGTTCCTATCCTATGTGCTTTTCGTTTTGTAGAGTGAGAATGATTAACCAGAGAGAGGAAAAGAGGAAGGTACTAAAAGGGTCGCAGTATATTGTCGTAATAACGGGATTGCTGTTGTCATTTCTGTCACAACTGTGTTGATGCTGATAACAGAAAAAAGATGGTGTTACACCCATTGATGCGCACGGCATTTGTGCATGCTTTACAACAGTAGACAAGAGTGTGTTGCCACTGCAGTCAAAACTGCTACATTCAGGTGCCCACAACTGCACACATAGTACTCTTGTGAGATATTATACTGCACTTGCACTAGTCTTTTGGGCAACCAGCATTACAGAGAGGAGAGAACATGAGGAGGGCCTACCGAGGTAGACGGATCCACATCTTCCTGACAGCCAAGCAGCACTCAAGGCCTTAATGGGATCGAGCGCTGACTCGAAGATGGTGCTTGATGTGCTGGGAAGCTCCTCAACTATGAGCTGGAAACAACAAGGTTGTCCTTACATGGGTCCCAGGGCCACTCAGGGGTTGAGGGTAATGACCGAGCTGACGTCTGGCTTGGCGTGGGTCGGGGAATGTTTTTACGGGACCTGAACCATGCCTAGGAATCTCCCGCACTCTACTATCAGGGTGGGTGGCAGCACCAGAGGCGCTGGGAGCGGACGCCGCGGCAAGAACAGGGCCACGAGATGCCTTAACCTTAACAGAGCCTCTTGAGGACTCACCGTTGGCTTATTTACAGGACACGGGGACTTCAGGAGGCATCTCTGCAAGATTGGGGTGAGCAATGGTACCCCTGACTGCAGATTCTGTGGCGAAGACGAGAAGACGGCGTCTCACATTGTCTTCAATTGTCCTGCCCTGGAACACAGGCGTTTCAGAACCTTCGGGACTTTGGACCGAGGGTACTTCCTCGACCAGGAGAACCTGGTCGGAGCTCTGTTGGACCTAGTTGGGAACACGGAGCTTCGGCCAAGAGGAGCTCCAGGGGTTAGCACAATGGGCAGGGTGATGGACGTCCCCTCTACCCCTGTGTAACTAATCTATCTAATCTAACCAGCATTACAAGGTCAACAACATGTGGAGGGCTAAGGGTCACTCTCAAACATTCATGCGTCCTATCAAATTGGCTGGAACCTTCCCCTTTGCTCGAGACAACATGTCGAGTTCCCGGAACCAGGGAAGACTAGAGAAGGTTCTTGACCAAGGGAGCGAGCATAAAAAGGGACTGAGGAACGCTGCAGAGTTCAGTTCAGTTCAGAGTCCAAATATAGACGCTTGTGTCTTGTGATTGTGTAAGTGTGTGAATGAGGACCTACATTGTTACAACATAGACAAGATGTATTGCCACTACAGTCAAAACTGCTACATCAGTGTGCCAGCACAACTGCAACAATAGAACCTATGTTGTTACAACTGTGTTACTAAATTGATTAACAATTGTTGGAAAACACGTAAATTCCTACTTCTCTTTCTGATTCTAGTCATAAGAGACTGTCATATTGTTTCGTCAGGCTATCATGCGCTTGTTGCATTCACTCAACATTGCAGACTCATATGAGTAAAATTTTTAGTGGGTTCGATTATTCGCTTGACCCTTCATGTTTGACGATTCCCAGTTTCCATTCATCCCGTCATACTCCTCGGAAGATTGACCCTGATCGAATTCTGACACTGACAACCAGAGGCTGTCAGGAAGTTAAATGCGAGGAGCTCCAGTTTAGTCCTTCCATTTCGCTTGTCAGTGAAAAGCCCTCCCATGGTCCCTTGCGACCCAGTGACCCTTCGATGTCCTCTTGAACAATGCAAGTGGCCGTCTACCTTGAAACTGGTGAACTTTCGGCTCTGCGGCCAACGGTTAGGGGATGGCAAGAACAACAAGACTCCAAAAATTCAAAATATATTTTTAAGTGAAATACAAGGTCTGTTGTTGGTCTGACTGGAACATTTCCGTCCGTCATTTTGACCGACATGGTTTACTTAACCACCGCTTAAAGCGCTGTGTTGGCACCAGTACGCTGGCCTTCTGTGACATCTTCAGTTGGTTCACTTCTTTTCTATTCTGTGGGTTCACTGTGTCCACGCTGGTAGCCTTGGTGTGGTGGTGCCAAATTGGTTCGATTGGGCTAAAAAATTTTGAAGACCAACTAAAACCTAAACGGGTCCCTAACCTAAATTTCAGGTTTTTAAGAAAGTTTCCACTATGCTCCTTGTAATAGGGTACACAATGATGTTCCAGTTAGAGGGTTAATATTTATGATTTCCTGGTAGATTTAAAATATATTACGCAGGATGTTTTACGTCGCTAAGCCTGAATCAAAATTCATTAACAGAGTCTGTTGATGTGTTTGTTACTTTCCAGGTCGCTAATTACGTCACGACCGTTCATGTCAACAATCAACGTCTTCCTTTGCGTCCTCTCCGCTTCGAGAGCAATCGTCCTCTTCATCGACCCCTACGCCCTCAAAGACGTAAGTACCCACGGCCAACTTGATATTCACCAGGCTCCCCTTTCGATTTAATAACCAATCGAGCGGAGAACTCATTCTGCTTAACAAAAGGCCAACTTGTTGTTTGTTGACTGAAAATCTAAAAGCGCTGCAAATTCCTTCACAGGGGTTGGTATTCCTCTGATAAGGAGCGCAATCAGTCGTCCAATCGATTCTGTGCCCATAACCTCTTCCGGTGGGGGCCAATTGTTCCGGGACCTGTCTCATTGGATTCAGCATCCAAAATTTAGTGCAAAATGATACCCCACAAGCCTAGGTGCCAGAAATTCCAAAAACTCACATTCATGATAGGTAGATTGGCACCCATTTTGAACCTATAACCTCCTCCAGTGGGAGTCCTAGAACAATTGGCACCCACCGGAAAAGGTTATGGGTCCACATGGTTATCTACCTACCCAATTTTAATGTGTGTTTTTGAGATTTTTGGCGATCTAGGCGTGTTGGGTATCATTTTTTGGACGCTGAATCCAATCAGACGGGTCCCGGGACGTTGGTGCCAACTGGAAGAGGTTAAGGGTCAAAATGGGTATCCATTTCCTACTTTGAGTGTGGGTTTTCAAGAATTCTGGCACCTAGGCGTGTGGGGTATCATTTTCCACTGATATTTGGACGCTGAATCGATTGAGATGAGTCACCATGTGCCTGGTCTGACGTATAACCAACTCCTGGATTGAATTTGCAGCGTTTTTCACCTAAATCGTGAAGAAATACGTCCCAATCTGGTCGCCACTGAAAACGTTGGCAAGAGAATATGGCGATATGGCATGGCCCAACAGATCAGGTGGGCTTTTAAGGACCTTTTCAAGGTTGAGTTCAAGGTACGATGTTATCACTTGTAGGCGCCAAGTGTGAAGAGGAAGATGACAATTGAGCTATCTCTCCTTTGTGTTCTACTTTCATCTCTTCTCTGTGTTGGGTAATAACATTCCTTTTGAATCAATCGACTTATTTATTATAATATCTGCTTTTACTACCTATTTAGCGGTTTTATTGATCATTTCTTGATTAATCAACCCATGTAACAATGCCCGAGGTTAACCTCTCCGATTGGCCCCAAAATTTGTCCAAAGGCCAAAGAACGGAAATGTGCCGCCATTCACGTTGGCATGCAGTACAAAATTTTCTACAAATCTGATATTACAGTCAGAGCCATATTTCCGGCTCCATTTGGTTTTCGAAAAATGTCAGTCTGATTGGACCAAATTTGGAGAGGTAGGGGTCAAAATGTGTTTTTTGAAAAATGAATTTTCGTGATTTTCAGCAATCAAGGCGTGTGGGGTATGATTTTCGACTAACTTTTGGACGCTGAATCCAACGAGACGGGTCCGGGGCGATTGGCGCCCACATGAAGAGTCCATAAGTCAAAATGGGTATCCATCTACCCATTTTGAAAGTGGGTTTTGGGATTTCTGTTATCTATGCGTGTGGGGTGTCATTTTCCAGTAAATTTTGGACGCTGAATCCGAAAAAATCGGCTCTCGGAACGATTGGCGCCCACCGGGTGCAGTTATGGGTCAAAATGGGTTTCTATCTACCCATTGGAATATGTGTTTTCGACATTTCTGGTACCTAGGCGTGTTGGGTATCATTTTCCACTAAATTTAGGACGGTGAATCCAATGTGACTAGTCCCGGGACGATTGGTGCCCACCGGAAGAGGCCATGGTCAAAATGGGTTTCTGTCTACCCATTTTGAATATGTGTTTTCAAGATTTCTGGTACCTAGGCGTGTGGGGTATCATTTTCCACAAAATTTTGGACGCTGAATCTTGGATTGAGTCCACATCCCACCAGCCATTCCTGGTCCAAGGAATGGCCAACCCCTGTGATTTCACACAGTTGATTATTCAAGAAACGTCGTACATCAGTATTTCAACTCTTCTACAGTTGTTTGTGGTATCAGATGAGCTCCATAATCTATCCATAAAAAATGGTCATTTGCTGAATAAACATCTACATGGCCTTCGACGATTCTGATCCTGTTTCATTCAATGTTGACAGACAATGCCGAGGCTGCTGGGGTTCGCCATTTGGGACATCGGTCTTCCCTCGCTCATCTCGGCTCTCGCTTTGCTCCAGTTGGCGCTCATCCATCTCACACAGCTTCCGGTAAGTGAATGAAATCTTCCGATACCTGTCAAAGACCCCCCCACCCTCGTCCACACTCGGGCGACCTATGACGTCCTGGGCAGCTTTCAGTCCTACCTACGTCAGTCTGACCTTTGGAAAGGACCGAGTCTCTCCGATATTCTCTCCATGTCTGACCAACGACCGTAATACAGTTGCTTACAATGCGATCTAATCTCCATTTCCTTGCTCCCTTTCTAACAGACTACCCCCCATTACATGCCTCTCTCATGGCACGTCTCTCGTCTTCACAAATCGATAAGCTGCCCATTCAATCCCAAACCCAAAGCCCCGTTACATTCGGAAGTTATGGTTTCCAACTCGAATTCCACACATTCCACCCTCTCCCGGCTATGCCTGTACCGCCCTTCTCAGCAAACCAGATGTATTTAGGAGAACGTTTGTGCACATTTATTCTAGGATTATAGTAGTAAACTGCATTTCTTTAACCGTGATTTAATGTAGCAAAAATAAACTAGGAATGTATCAAACCAGTAACACATTACGTTGCTCAATAATATGGTTGAATATCCGCCAAAAAACGCTGCAAATTCTTACACAGGGGTTGGTTATTCCTCGGACAGCGCCTGGCGATATTTAACATGGGGGAAAGGGGAAACAGTGGGTGCGGCGGGTCCCAGACCATTCCAATCGATTCAGTGTCCAGATTAGTGAAAATGATACCCCACACGCCAGGTTCCAGAAATCTCACAAAACACAATTCAAAATGGTATATATACCCATTTGACCCATAACTTCTTCCAGAGGGTGCCATCGTCTGGACCCATTCATTGGATCAGCTCCAAAATTTAGTGGAAAATGATACCCACTCGCCTAAATCGCCCAAAATCTCGAAAATCCATTTTTCAAAAAACACATTTTGACCCCTACCCCGCCCAAATTTGGTCCGATCGGGCTGAAAACTTGGAGGACCTTAGGCCGGGAACAGACCCCTGACCCAAATTTCAGATTTTTGAAAATTTTCTACTACCAAAAACGGCGTAAGGAGGACGGCGGAGCGGACGTAACGGCGGACGGACATTGACCTTTTTTGATCAGACATCATGAAACGTCCAGAAAAAAATTTTGAGCCGAATGGAGAGGTTGACCATTTGCATGAAAACATAGGTTGATTATTCAAGGAATAACCAACCAAAATCCAATGAAGATTTCTGACCGCTTCTTGGCGTGTTCTTCTATCAATTTCACCCCAATCATGTACACCGAGGACCGTTGTGGGTAAAATTTTGGGTTCTTTGCTTTATTATTTGTATTTTGGAAGGTTATTCCTCGAATAATCAACCTTTGTTTTCATGCAAAAAGGCAATCTCTCGGCCCAAATTTTGTTCAAAATAAGCAAATGTCCGCCGTCCATGCCATTTTTGGTAGGAGAAAATTTTCTAAAATTCAGAAATTTTGGTCAGGGGCCCGTCTGCGGCTCTAGTTGGTCCTCGAAACAGCCCTATCGGACCAAATTTGGGTGGGGTAGGGGTCAAAATGTGTATTTTGAAATATGGGTTTTCGAGATTTTGGGCGATCTAGGCGTGTGGGGTATCATTTTCCACTAAATTTTGGACGCAAATTCAATTAAATTGGTCTCAGAACGGTTGGCTCTTACCAGACGAAGTTATGGGTCAAAATTGGTGGCTATCTACCCATTTTGAATATATGTTGTCGAAATTTTTGTTACCTAGGCGTGTGAGGTATCATTTTCCACTAAATTTTGGACGGTGAATCGAGCAGCGTTTTCATCATTTCTCATTGATTTGTGACGAAAAATTGTATCCATAATCGCTTTTCAGCTTCTGAAAACCCGAAAATGTTCACATACAACGTTAAGGGTTTAGTTGTTCCTGACTCATTTTCAGCTCAATTACCCAAAATGGTGGCAAGATCTAGGTGAAAATCATCATTTTCAAAATGAATCCTTATTGAAGAATACTATAATTACTGTATTTAATTTCAACTAGCCATGTAATTTTAATCCAATTAATTTTTCTTATTTTAATTTATTAGTCCAATTGAATCATAATGCTATCAATCCCTCCGATTCGCTTCAAAATTTGACAGTTTGCGTTTCTTGATGTGATGGGAAATAGTGAGTGTCCAGGACTTGTTCCAATTGATGCAGTGTCCAAATATTATTGAAAAATGATATCTCACGTACCTAGTTCCTGGAAATTGAGTTTCAAAACACATTTTCGACCATACCCTCCCCAAATTTGGGGCGATCGGGCTGAAAAGTTTCGAGAAACAACCGGAGTTGGTAAATAAAATTTTCGAAAATTTTGAAATTTCGCTAAGTCACCTCTTTTTGGCTCTCGTTGGTCCTCGATACTTTTCAGCCCGATCGGACAAAATTTGGGAGGGTTAGGGGTCAAAATGTGTTTTTAGAAAAATGGATTTTTGAGATTTTTTGCAATCAAGGTGTGTGGGGTATCATTTTCGACTAAATTTTGGACACTGAATCCAATGAGTTGGGTCCTGGAACGATTGGCGCCCAGCGGAAGAGGTTAGGAATCAAAATGGGTATCCATCTACCTATTTGGAAGTGGGTTTTCAAGATTTCTGGCACCCGGGCATGTGGGGTATCATTTCCCACTAAATTTTGGACACAAGAAGGGGTAGTTCTCCCATAGTCTCAATCCAAGGAATATTAGGTGAACAAGGTACCACAAACGCTTATTCAATAACACGCATTTGCACACGACAGGTAACGTGACTATGAAACGTTTTCAAGTCCGACAGAAACTCCTGACTCAAGAGGTTTCAGAAACTTCTTCCTTTTCGCGTGGAAAATGGCTCAGAGGAGGAAAAGGGGGATTTCCTGATCGTTTCTCGGCGTTACGAAGTTCCGGAGTTGAGGCAGAAATATCGGATATCTTTGAAGGAGTTCAGAAGGGCGTTTTGCGGGCTGAAGCACAACATCGGAGGGAAGTTGGAAAATACGAACGAAAATGAAAGTAATATTTTACTGCGTTAAAGACAATGTACACGGGCAATATGGTTGTTTGATATCGTGCGTCGTTAATATCCACTCATGTTGGCAATAATGTGTTTTTTGAAAAATGGATTTTAGAGATTTCTGGCGAACAAGGTGTGTGGGGTATCATTTTCCACTAAATTTTGGACGGTAAATCTAAAGAGATGGGTCTCGGACAGATTGGCGCCCGCCGGAAGAGGTTATGGGTCAAAATGGATTCCCATGAATCAGAGACAGTGATGAAATTACTGACAGTAAATGCACCGAAGATAGTCAGTGGAGTGAGAAGACTTCGGCGAGACAGGATCGAGAGAGACGAAGGGAGATCGAGAGCAGGTCGATGTCATGCTCAGCCGACAGCAGGTTAGCCATTCTGGGAAGTCGGCAGAGAGGACGAGAATGCATGTAGTTGGTAGGTGAGAATGCACAGCAAAGAGATCGCAGGAGCGCAGGCCTAGCCGGGGCACCGCCAGGCCAAACTGGGCTAGCAAAGATTGGGCATCAATGCGCCCAGAGAAGATGCCGTGCATGAAGGACATGTCCGCGAGAGCCGGCGGGCAGAGGGCTGAGCAGATGAAACTGCCGGCCCAGGGCACTGTAGTCATGTCCTCCCGACGAACCACAAGTGGGGGGAATGGCCAGGTAACGTAGGAACGCACGGTAGACCCTGTTCAACTCGTATGAGGGACTCCAGACGACGGAAGCATACTCCAGGTGAGGCTGGACAATAGCCCGATAGAGGGCAACGAGGGCAGTGGTACTGGTGAACTCCCTGGTGTTTCGCTTTATAAAACCGAGGGCATGCATAGCTCGAGAAGAGGCCTGGGCAATGTGTTCGTTGAAGGTCAACTGCCTGTCCATGAGAACACCAAGATCGGAGACCACAGAGGGACGTCTAAGGGCAACACCATTGATGGTATAGGGGTGTATATGAGGGATTAGCAAGCGGTGATACGTCATAACTGAACATTTGTCTGGGTTGAGGGAAAGGCCAGCATCCGAACACCACTGGGTGAAGTCATTGAGGCAAAGCTGGAGAGTAGAGGAGTCAGAGGGATCAAGCACTTGAAGGAAGATCTTCATATCATCAGCAAATATGAGAAAGTTGACCCCCCATTGGGATGAGTCCTGGATACTCCGCACTCACTGTTTTCCCCATGATGAATGATGAATGGAACAATTTGCAGCTTTTTGAATGAGAGTCATATTCATGATATTGATTTTAGTTTAATATATATACGGTAGTGAGACATTCAAATGTAAACTTCTGAAGATGTTTGTTGAATGATGTTGGTACCCATGATAGTCATCTGAAGCAAATTGATTATTTTGTTATTTTACTCCCTAAGCGAATAATCAACCTATGTTTTCATGCAAAAGGTCAACCTCTCCGATTCTGCTCAAATTTTTTTTGTGGGCGTTTTAAGGAGTCTAGATGAAAAAAATCTGCAAATTCTTACACACGGGTTGGTTATTCCTCAAATGGGGGAAACAGTGGGTGTGGCAGGTCTCAGACCCATTCCAATCGATTCAGGGTCCAAAATTTAGTGGAATATGATACCCCACACGCCCAGGTACCAGAAATCCTGACACATACCAAATGGGTGGATACATACCCATTTTGACCCATAACTTCTTCCGGTGGGTGCCAATCGTTCTGGGACACACATCATTGAATTCAGCGTCCAAAATTTAGTGGAAAATGATACCCCACACGCCTAGGTAGCAGAAATCCCGAAAACACATAATCAAATTGGGTAATAAATACCCAATTTGACCCATTACTTCTTCCAGTGGGTGCCAATTGTTCTGGGACCCATTTTATTGGATTCAGCGTTCAAAATTTAGTGGAAAATGACACCCTACTCGCCTAGGTAGCAGAAATCCCGAAAACACATATTCAAGATGGGTGTATCTATGGGGCACTACGACACTAATTTACTAATATAATATTGAGAAAACGTAGGTAATTTAGAAGGCTATAATAATTGTATTAAATTGAATTGAATGGTACGAATAAAAAGCTCGAACAGTAAAAAGAATTGTAGGCAACTGCTCAAAATTGGTTGCTAAGTTTAACAGCTGGTTATAAACAACAGGATATGACGATGTGTTTTGTTTGTCTATTCGGCTGAAGTCACCCACATGGGTAATAAATACCCAATTTGACCCATTACTTCTTCCAGTGGGTGCCAATTGTTCTGGGACCCATTTTATTGGATTCAGCGTCCAAATTTTAGTGGAAAATGACACCCCACATGCCTAGATCGCCAAAAAATCTCAAAAATCCATTATTCGAAATACACATTTTGACCCCTACTCCACCCAAATTTGGTCCGATCGGGCTGAAAAGCTTGGAGGACCGTCCAGGACCGGGAACAGACCCCTGACCCACATTTCAGATTTTTAGAAAATTTTCTACTACCAAAAACGGCGTGGACGGCGTACGGCGGACGGACATTGACCTTTTTTGATCTAGACATCATGAAACGTCCAGAAAAAAATTTTGAGCCGAATCGGAGAGGTTGACCATTTGCATGAAAACATAGGTTGATTATTCAAGGAATAACCAACCAAAAATGTCAATGTCCGTCCGCCGTACGCCGTCCGCCGTCCACGCCGTTTTTGGTAGTAGAAAATTTTCTAAAAATCTGAAATTTGGGTCAGGGGTCTGTTCCCGGCCTAGGACAGTCCTCCAAGCTTTTCAGCTCGATCGGACCAAATTTGGGCGGGGTAGGGGTCAAAATGTGTTTTTTGAAAAATGAATTTTGAGATTTTGGGCAATCTAGGCGAGTTGGGTATCATTTTCCACTAAATCTTGGAAGCTGTATCCAATGAAGTGATTTTGGGCAATCTAGGTGAGTTGGGTATCATTTTCCACTAAATCTTGGATCGGTGTATCCAGAACGATTGGCACCCACTGGAAAAAGTTATGGGTCAAATTGGGTATATATTACCCATTTTAAATATGTGTTTTCGAGATTTCTGGAACCTGGGCGTGTGGGGTATCATTTTCCACTAAATTTTGGATCCTGAATCGATTGGAATGGGTCTGAGACCCGCCGCACCCACTTTTTTCCCCATTTCCCCCATGTTGAAGAAATGAGTCTCCATGCGCCTGGTCCAAGGAATAACCAACCCCTGTGTAAGAATTTGCAGCGTTTTTTCTCATTTACTTGAACCCTGACGAGACCTTTTTCTTTCAAAATCATTGATTTGGACCACCTTGTACAGCACATTTGCTCCAACAAAGCAACAAAAAAATATATAAAAAAATATCGTGCACCGTGTTCGTTAAATCCGCGTTCTACCCGCATTGCGAACCACTTGAGACCCCCCCCCCCCCCTTCTTTGACGACCCACCTCAGAGTTTTATTAGGATTGTTCCTACTCGCGTGGCGAGGCTGCACGGGAGCGCAATTGTTTCTCACGACATCTCCTGCTCAGTTTCATTTTGCATGACAACGCGATTGGCGTAAAAGGGGGGGGGGGGGGGTCCCAGATGAAACATTTTGCCGTATTGGAGTGAGAGTTGCGAAATCCAAGTTCATTAGGGCAAGGATCCAGACGATTGCTGTCCAAAGGATAAATGTTGGGAAAGGAAACCTTAACCATCCTTGATGTGGGCTACATAGTTCTCAGGCTCTCAATATCCTCTTTTTGTCTTTAGACATTCCTATCTAATGATAATACAGCAGTAAAAGAAGCTTTTGTACTCACAACTCACATTTCAATTCAACCAGCGATCCCAGTTATTGAGTAAACACCCCTCGTTGCTGTCAAATTGATGCCTACTTTTACGTGCCAGACATCTGCATGGTAGCATAGTGTTTGCTGAAGAACAACGTGATTAGCTGATCATTAAAAATGTAATTTAGTCACAGAGTAGCCGCATGGTAGATCAGGAACTCTACAAAAGTAGTCTCAACGGGTGTCAAAAGTTTAGAAAATTTCAAGTTATTGGAACAATGTATGTTCAATTTTTCCATTAAATACTTAATACTTGAACCAATTAGTTTAATACGTTAAGGTAAAACAGAAGAGATTTGGGAGGTGGCTTTGCTCAGATGCAGAGACCTCATCATCTGCATTAGTGGCCAAGAAGACAAAAGCCCCTCATCTGGCAGCCAAGGCCTGATATTTAATACGTTCCTATTCTAGAATTGTTCTTGACTGTGAAGTCTATTGGAATAGGCAGAATCACTTCTTTGAGAGTCAAGACCAAGTGTTCCATGATTTCCCAATGGCAGTCAAAATCAAGAATCCTTGCCCAAGCCCACCCAGGCCAAGACGATCAAAACACTGGCAAATGGGTGCAGGCTCTTTCGCAGGCACATGAGGCATATTTCAGGCAGATAGAAGGTCCTACAGGCAACTGAAAGGGCATGCCAGTCATACAGATTCATTACAGACCCCAAGCCAAGAGAGAATCCCATTCTCTGACGATTAAAACACTGGCAAACAGCTAAAGGCTCTTTTGCAAACACATGAGGCAGATAGAAGGCTCTACAGGAAACTGAATGGGAAAGTCAGGAGACAAAAGCCCATCATCTGGCAGCCACGGCCTTGATATTCTATACATTCCTATTCTAGAATCGTTCATGACTATCAAGTCTTTGGAATGAGTAGAATCACATCTTTGACAGTCAAGACCAAGTGTTCCATAACTTCCCAGCAGCAGTCATAATCGAGAATCCTTGGAAGCCTTTGCCCAAGCCTACCCCGGCCAAGAGAGAATCCCCTTTTCTGACGGTCAAAACACTGACTAACAGCCAAAAGCCCTCCTGCAGACACATGGGGCATACTTCAGGCAGATAGAAGACCCAACAGGCAACTGAAAGGGCATGCCAATCATACAGATTCTTCGCAGAACCCAGGCCGAAAGAGAATCCTGTTTTCTGACGATCAGAACACTGGCAATTAGCGTTCGCAGACACATGAGGCATATCTAGGGCAGATAGAAGGCCCTGCAGGCAACTTAAAGGGCAAGTCAGTCATACAGATTCATTACAGACCCCAGACCAAGAGAGAATCCCCTTCTCTGACAATCAAAACACTGGCAAATGGCTAAAGGTTCTTTCGCAGACACATGAGGCATATTTCAGGCAGATGGAAGGTCCTACAGGCAACTGAAAGGGCAAGGCAGTCATACAGATTCTTCACAGACCCCAAGCCAAGAGAGAATCCTGTTTTCTGACAATCAAAACACTGGCAAATAGGTGCAGGATCATTTGCAGACACATGAGGCATGCTTCTGGCAGATAGAAGACCCAACAGGCAACTGAAAGGGCATGCCAATCATACAGATTCTTTACAGACCCCAGACCAAGAGAGAATCCCCTTCTCTGACAATCAAAACACTGGCAAATGGCTAAAGGTTCTTTATCAGACACATGAGGCATATTTCAGGCAGATGGAAGGTCCTACAGGCAACTGAAAGGGCAAGGCAGTCATACAGATTCTTCACAGACCCCAAGCCAAGAGAGAATCCTGTTTTCTGACAATCAAAACACTGGCAAATAGTAAAGTAGTAAAGTAAAAGTAAAGTAAACAAGGACTTTCACCTTGGATTTTCGTCCGACTACCTTGGTCAGGTGTCGCGGACGTCGTCAGCCGTCCTCCAAAGAGGATCGTAAATTGATCTGACGATTTCGCTCGTGGCTACTTATTGCCTCACCCCCTTAAGTGAAGAGGACGAATATGAGGGTCAAGACAAACAAGTTGCTCTAGCCAGGATTCGAACCCTGGCCGCTCGGAGTACCACACCAATCCTTCGTCTATTCCACTAGACTACCGAGCGCCCCCTCACTAGACTACCGAGCGCCCCCTCACTGGCAAATAGGTGCAGGATCTTTTGCAGACACATGAGGCATACTTCTGGCAGATAGAAGACCCAACAGGCAACTGAAAGGGCATGCCAATCATACAGATTCATTACAGAACCCAAGCCAAGAGAGAATCCCCTTCTCTGACAATCAAAACACTGGCAAATGGCTAAAGGTTCTTTCGCAGACACATGAGGCATATTTCAGGCAGATGGAAGGTCCTACAGGCAACTGAAAGGGCAAGTCAGTCATACAGATTCTTCACAGGCCCCAAGCCAAGAGAGAATCCTGTTTTCTGACAATCAAAACACTGGCAAATAGGTGCAGGATCTTTTGCAGACACATGAGGCATACTTCAGGCAGATAGAAGGCCATACAGGCAACTTGATGGGCAAGTCAGTCATACAGATTCTTTCCAGAATAACATTCACTAAGCGCTTCCTGATTTCCTCTTGATTTTATGTAAATATTTCATAAATTCATCTCACGAATTAAATTAATTTCTTGTCCATTTATTCAAGTTTTCACCATTTTCTGTTGAGGTAAGTGGTACACACAATATGGGACACACAATTTTTGGTTTATTGCAATTTCAACAATACATTTTTATATATTCAATCAAACAATACTTCATTTTAATAATAGTTTTGGTCGTAATTTTTGTCGATGTTTGCAATTTTAATGAATACTCGTATTTCCATTTGGAATAGCATTTTGTTTAACCTTTATTCAAATATCACCAGTCAAATAAAACTGATCGTTTTTCCGAAATTCAATTCTTTTGACTGCTAGCACGAATGCTTAATGGTTAAGAAACTTTTTTGGAAACAAACTTGAGATAAGCTTTGGAAATGTGGTCTGAAAGCATTTGTCAATGCACATTTACAAGAGCATGATGCATGTGTAATGACTTGAACTTGTATAGCTAACAGGCTAAATAGCCTGGTGAGTAGTTGGAGAGTCATACCAGCAACAATCCTCCTTACAAGACAGTTTACTGGGACGTTAGTGGGCCCAAGTATTTTGGGTATTGGCCCTGTCAAATGGGTGAGAGCTGTACAGCAACATCTTCAGCTACACCTTAACTGGACTATGTAGGATTTTCTGCTGTCTTCAAGGCTTCTGGCACATGCAGAATGTCTAATGGGACCAATTGGCCTTTTGCCTTCCACTATTCTCTCTTTTTACTATTCAAGCATCTCCAAGTTTACATCTTCACTCAAGAATACTTATTCATGTCCAGGTGGGGCCAAACTTCTTGAAGAAAAAGTCCTGCCTTTCGCTCATCATCACGCTTCATTTCACTTGCGTACTCGCCGTGGACATGTCTCTAGGACTACATCCTAAAATCCAAGTAAGTGACTCGGTGATAACCTCACTTTACTCTTGAACTTTTATTCAGCGTCAGCAGTAATCTGTATACACTTGCAGCTTCTCAAATACTTGGTGGAAACCCTGTTCTACGCGTGGGGCGTTGCTGTTTGCTACTTGTTCCTCTACTGCAGCACGCGGGCGCTGAGGATTCTCTCAAACATGCCATCTGCCATGCTTGAAAGAGACATTGACGACCAATACAAGGGTAACTTGGAATTGGATGCATTGCTTGACAATGGTCATTCACAGCCATATTCATTGCCTAGATGTTACCTTTGCTATGATTTGTAGCTGAATAACATTGAGGTTGCAAACTCAGACAGGAATCTCACCCTGATGGCAGCACTCAAAGCCAAGTGGGAAGATCTTGGTCAACGGTAATTGAGTGATGCTGTCTAGGGTGGTAACTGATTCCACAATGCCTCAAAATACAAACTGTGAATGACAGCACCTGTTTGGGTGGGGTTCTGGCTTGGGCCAGGCCTAGTGAATACTTATTTTCAGTTATCAACATGCTAACCTTTTGGTGGTCCTTATACTGATTTGATTAACACATTATCTTGTTGAATCGCATTAAGTACAATTTCGTGTTTCATTTCATCTTAACCAACTCATTTTCATGTCTGCCTCATCAGGCATAATGCAGCTGGCCATGTTAGCACCATACAACAACTTGGCCACCAGTGTTGCCGCCGCTCTCGTACCTACTCTCCTTGCTCCAAAACTTGTTCAACAAAAGCCTCATCACAGTGCCAACACTCCAAACAGAAGTACGTTGCGTGATGCAAACTAAAACCACTCATTTCCTTTAAAAAACAAGTTGGAATTATTTTATGGGCTTTTCTTATAGCTCCTCAAGACTCCAATACAGCAACGCCAAAACAAGAGCCAATGAAGAGCTGCATACTCAAATCCACGCCCAAGCCAAGCCCAAATAGCTCTGACAGTAAGTGAGCTCATTCCTGAAGCCATTCAAATTAAGATCACTTGCAAAATGTTTCCCCATTTTTCAATTACAGGTGAAGACGCCAGGATCGCAGGTGATAATGGGCCAAAACGAGCAAAAAAGTTGAGTTGGGGCCCAGAAAAACGGATCACTGCCCAAATTCCCAAAAAGGTAAGACGGCATGTTAACTTTTATGAAGAGCACAACAGGCCACCATGTGATTGTGTGTATTAAAAATCATCGCTTGATGTTTAATTCACGATTGATCATAACATTAACAGGCGTTGCACCAACAGCAAGGACCAAGCAGGTCCAAGTCAGAGGAAGAGAATGAAGACGCTAACACAACGCTGCTGCCACCAACCACCAGCAAAGTGAGTTGATGACACAGGACGAGGTAAAATTATCAATGACTGTCTTTTCAATGTGTTGTTTTTTTCAGTTGGAGCCTGATTTGACGTTGGAGGCCATTCTCAATCACATAGCGTACATGAATCGAGGAGGTGTGTCGCAAACCACAGCATCAAGAAAAGTGCGGCTGCGCAACACGCTGCGTCTCACTGCTTTAGTGCCAATCCTCGTCCTCATGCTCATCTTTCTCGGTTCTATCCGAATAGTGACACCTCAAGGTAAGTAGCCACGATAGGTTCAAGCGCGAAAAGCGTGAAGCTCGTAGAAAGTCTGCAGGGGATGTAGTATTAGTAGAATAGGGTTGCCTTTGTAGAATAAGAACATCTTAATTGGTTATTGGATGAGTTGGAGACTGGATTGGGTAACTGATTGGATATCTGACACTGCTGAGATACACTTGGAACGACTCCTCTGGTTATCTGGTTGTTTCCAGGCATGATTGAGTAATGGATTGTATGCCTGGCACTACTGAGATACACTAGGAACCACTCCTCTGGTTATCAGGTTGTTTCCAGACAAGATTGAGTGACGGATTGTATGCCTGGCACTGCTGAGATATACATGGAATGACTCTACTGGTTGTCTTATGGGTTGGAGACTGGTTTGATTAACAGATTTTATGCCTGGCACTACTGAGATATACTTGGAATGACTCCTCTGGTTGTCTAATGGGTTAGAGACTGGATTAATTAACAGATCGTATGCCTGGCACTGCTGAGATATACGAGTACTTGGAACGACTCTACTGGTTGTCTTATGGGTTGGAGACTGGAATGGGTGATGTGTTTCACGTAGGATGTCCTCCTAGGATGCCTGATGGAATGGAGACTGAGAGAAGGATTCTATTTGACCAATATACCCTCCAAGTGTCTCACCATTGCTGTCTGTTTCAGGTTGGTATTCCAACTATCGGTCATGGCTCGCATACGAAACAGTCTGCCGCGTATTGGAAGTGATGATCGCCTCGTCCATCGCCTCGTTGACGAAACAACCCGTCTCGAGACGATCTTCTTCAAGCCCTTACCACCACAGAGATTTGGCCGCCAAACAGTCGTTATTTATGTAAGGAAGAGAGTATCCATTAGCACTCTTTTCTGTCAACTGCTTGATTGTAATACGTTGTGACGCAAACGGCGGGCTAGCATTGTGCAGGAAGGGGGCCTAGAAAGAGGATTTTAACTGGAGTTCCTCAAAATTTACCGAGTTTTATCGAATAGAGAGAATAAAAGCAACAGTGCTACCACTTCCTTTTTCAAGGCTGATTGTCCTTGCTTGGAACTCCACTGGTCAACATCCCCTCCTCCAGAGGGTACTCACTATGAAAACGGTGCTGCACAAACTGGCCAGCGATTTTTTGGTTCTTCTTCGAATTAGCTGCATTAATGCAGATGAATTTCTGGTTTGACGAATGTACTCTGCAAATTCCATCCGGTTGGTGTACAATATTGTATATTGTGTTCATATCTACCTCCGTATTTTGGAGTGGAAAACCGTTGCGAATTTGAGTGAACTAGAGTTGCCTAACCTTGATGAGATTGATGACTTGAGGTGTCATTTTTTAAAAAACCTTTGAAGGAAAAGCAAAAAACTGAATGTGAACCTAAACCATACCAAAATCTCATGTAATTGTTTGCTTGGCTAGTTTGTACACAACACTGTTTTCTACATGTTATCCCTAAGGTGGTTTTTGGTAACCCTGTAATTCAATAATGGTGGACGTCTTCCGTCCTGAATGCCCCCTTCAACCACACTGCCGTGGAAAAGATCACTGAAACGTTTTCCAAACAACATAATTGCGACAATTTTTACAACAAATCACCCTCAGTGGGTTTTTATTATACTAAACATCCACCGAGACTTGCGCATAATGTGGAGGTTGAGTCAATATTTGTACCTATTGTAATTTTAAAAAGAATGCGTATTTCAAAGAAAGATTAGCTTAGAACCAGAGAAAATGAACCTAATTGAGATCATATCTTATATTTTTTAGGAAACGATAGATGACAAAGCCAAAGGTGTAGCCTTGATTCGGCAGTGTTTGTACGTATAACCAAAGTTTAAACAAAATGGCTGTTATATCACATTTAGCACAAATCGACAGATGTCGGTAAAGCGTTGATCAAAACAAGAAAAATCATCAAAATTTACGAGCTTCTCTACCACCGTCTGAACAAGGATACGCTAAATGATTTTTTTCTAAATAGTGTTTCTTCTTGTAGACTTTTTTCAATTTGTGGATATTGTGAAGTTGGATTTTACGGTGTTTTGAGAACGTTGGAAATGAGTGTGCAAGCAGGGGAGTGGATTATTTGGAGTTGTGGAGCCATAGTTCAAAGGAATGTGAGAGGAGAAGACTCATGGTTGACCAATAGAAGGTTGGCCTAAAGGTTCAGCAGCCGAACTGGTCGCTGGAACGACGCGGAATGTGGCCAGAGTAGATAGGCCAGCAGGTTTAGTCTGGTTCATATTTAGGAATCCAGCGGCCTGGCAGGATGAGCCATTGGTGAATTTATATTCTAGGAGGACTCTTAGTTACAGGAAGGAAGAGCCTAAAGCGAGCGACCCGAGAATAGGGGAGGAAAAGGGATATTGTGCCCAGCTGGGTGAATTACATAAGATGAGAATGGCAGGCAGGATCGAGAGACCAGACAGGCTACTATTCTGATATGGATCAACTTTCGGGACTCCAGAAAGGCTGATGGAGCAGCAGAGGTATTTCTAATAACAGTAGGAATTAGCAGCTATTTAAGTGACTGATGGTCTATTCTTAAGGCAGAGTGTGATGAGAAGAGGTGTAAGCACAGAGCAATAGCGAGAGAGTGGTCATCAGGACTTTTGACCATGCGAAGGAGTTCCAGCTATTTGAATGGCCAGATGGGTTAGTCTTCAGATGGAGCATCGACTAGAGACAGACACAATCAGCAGTATTTCTAATAACAGTAGGAATCACAAGCTATGTGTGACCGATGGCCTTTTCTTAGGGCAGAGCAATGGCGAGAGAGCAGTCATCAGGGCATTTGACCAAGTGACGGAATGGCCAGCTATTTGAATGGCCAGATGGGTTAGTCTTCAGATGGAGCATCGACTAGAGACAGGCACAATCAGCAGTATTTCTAATAACAGTAGGAATCACAAGCTATGTGTGACCGATGGTCGTTTCTTAGGGCAGAGCAATGGCGAGAGAGCAGTCATCAGGGCATTTGACCAAGTGACGGAATGGCCAGCTATTTGAATGGCCAGATGGGTTAGTCTTCAGATGGAGCAGCGACTAGAGACAGACACAATCAGCAGTATTTCTAATAACAGTAGGAATTACAAGCTATGTGTGACCGATGGTCTTTTCTTAGGGCAGAGCAATGGCGAGAGAGCAGTCATCAGGGCATTTGACCAAGTGACGGAATGGCCAGCTATTTGAATGGCCAGATGGGTTAGTCTTCAGATGGAGCAGCGACTAGAGACAGACACAATCAGCAGTATTTCTAATAACAGTAGGAATTACAAGCTATGTGTGACCGATGGTCTTTTCTTAGGGCAGAGCAATGGCGGGAGAGCAGTCATCAGGGCATTTGACCAAGTGACGGAATGGCCAGCCATTTGAATGGCCAGATGGGATAGTCTTCAGATGGAGCAGCGACCCTGAGACACACAATCAGCGGAAATTCTAAGAACAGTAGAAATTACAAGCTATTTGGGTGGCTGATGGTCAATTCTCGACGAAAAGCAATAGCGAGAGAGCGGTCATCAGGGCTTTTGACCAAGTGAACGAATAGCCAGCTATTTGAGTGGTCAGATGTGTTAGTCTTCAGATGGAGCAGCGACTCGATCAGCGATATTTCTAACAACAGTAGGAATTAGCAGCTGTTTGTGTGACTGATGGTCTATTCTCAAGGCAGAGCAATGGCGAGAGAGCGGTCATCAGCGCTTTTGACCAAGTGAAGGAATGGCCAGCTGTTTGAGTGGCAAGATGGGTTAGTCTTCAGATGGAGCAGCAACTTGACAGTGGCACAATCAGCGGTATTTCTAATAACAGTAGGGATTACATGTGACTGATGGTCCATCCTTAAGGCAGAGCGATAGTGAGAGAGTGGCTACCAGGGCTTTTGACCATGAGGAATTGCCTGCTTCTGGTTGGGGCAAAAGTTATGAATGGGTTTTGAACGGAAATAGAATGACACCTTTCAATTCAGAAAAATGAACCTTAATTTATGTGAGTCAGAAAGTAATCCCGTTTTTTGCATCAAGTTTTGAAAACCACATCACCAAGATGGCGGCCTTCAGCAGCAATACACTGATGAGGGCGATTGCGGGAAGTTTCCTTTGCTCTTCGGCACAGTTGTGTAGGTATTGCACTGATTTCCTCCTTGTCCTCCAGCTTATCCAGAGTGTGAATGATGTTTATGTGGTTGTGTTTTAAAACATCTTCCTTCGGGTAGCTCTTCAGGAAAAGGTTACAAATGCTCAAAAGGGGTGAGCGTGCTTGTCACCCCATAGAGAGACCATTCGGGAAAATTTGCCTCAGTTTGCCGAATGAAACATATCAAATTAGTTTTCTTTGGGTTCAAGAAGAGTATTCAGCATTGAAACATAAGTTGCTGCATTGACAACAGATCGGCCGTCATCTTCGACAAGTTAAGGCCCCATGGTGAATTTGGGAGAATGCTGAGGTCTCAAGTGGACTTGTCTTGGGTTTTTGGCTGCCCAGTAGCGGAAATTCTGTTTGTTTGTGGCTCAAGAAAGATGAACTGGGCCTCGTCGGTAAGTTTCCGGCTTTCATTAGTGTATTGCTGCTCAAGGCCGTCAACTTGGTGATGAAATTTTCGAATCCTGATACGTAAACTTGGTTCAGGAGCATGGAGACTCATTCCAATCGATTCAGCGTCCAAAACGTAGTGGAAAACGATAACCCACACGCCTAAGTCGTCAAAAATGGGGAAAACAGTGGGTATGGTGGGTCCCGGACCCATTCCTATCGATTCAGGGCCCTAAATTTAGTGGAAAATGATACCCCACACACCTAGGTTGCAGAAATCTCGAAAACACATACGAAATAGGTAGTTAGATACCCATTTTGACCCATGACTCTTCCAGAGGGCGCCAATTGTCAAAGGACCCGTCTCATTGGATTCAGCGTCCAAAATTTAGTGGAAAATGATACCCCACACGCCTAGGTCGCCAAAAATCTCGAAAATCAATTTTTCGATAAACACATTTTGACACATTTTGTGTTTTTGAGATTTCTGGTACCCAGGCGTGTAGGGTATCATTTTCCACTAAATTTTGGACGCTGAATCCAATGAAATGGGTCCCGGAACGATTAGCGTCCTCTGGATGAGGTTATGGGTCACCCATTTCGAATGTGTTTTCGAGATTTCTGGTACCTAGGCGTGCGGGGTATCATTTTCCACAAAATATTGGACCCAAAATCGATTGGAATAGGTCCGGGACCCACCACACCCACCATTTTCCCCATGTTGAAGAAATATGTCTCCATGTGCCTAGTCCCCATTCTCCATGAAATGCCCAGAAAAAAATTGTTGGGGCCGAATCGGAGAGATTGACATTTTTCATGAAATAACCAATCAAAACTGGATTACCTGCTGACTCAATTAAATTAAGGTCCATTTTCTAATTTGAGTAGTTTTCTTTCTACTTTCATATTTATTGCTCCACCCTGTATTTCTCATTGAAGATCTTTTGGCCACACTTATCATTTCTAACAACAATCGCTCTAATCTCAAACCTGTAAGATCCACCTTCCAATCCTCACCAACATACTAAATTACTATTTCCCAACATATCCCTTAATAACATTTACACTCTACAACTCGACATAGCTACTACTTAATCTACGTACCCCATAAACGTATTCCACCCAACTATTGTTCACCCTAAGTCCACCGCAGTATGTAAAACATGAAAACATATCCAAAAAATAGTATTCTTGATTATATTACACCAATGTGAAATTATTTTCAAATTTATAAATTTAAAAAATGAACTTATAGGCTGTTATTTAACACCGACCCCTTCACAATTTATTTTTGTTAGCTCGAAAAACAAATGGAGATTTGGACAAAATTTGGAGATAAACTACTTACATAGTGGCCTAATGAAGACCCTTATTGATTAAATGAATTCAGTGTTAACGAAAATATATTCTCAAAATGAGATTTGATATTGTGAAGTGTTAGTGTATAAAGATTTTTATTAAAATGCGGTTTACTTTTATCTTTCAAATCGATATTATGTGTAATTGATGTCATTATTGATTGCCCGAATTTGAACGGACATTGAACGTAAGTCAATATTGACTTACGTTGTGGATGTTTTTCAAGGTAAATCCCTTGTGTTTTACAGTGCTAATTGTTGGCTAGTGCGCTTATTTGGATTCTTAGGGATCGCTCTTGGAAGACTTGGTGAGCTAATTGGGGGTGAATATTTTTTCAGTGATTAAAATGAATAAATATATTGAAATTAAATATATTATATTGGTTTGTAATGGGTCGTGTCTGACCATGCCAATAGCGCGAAGTTACACATGCGCAAAGGGGGTTGCCCTTAACTGTTTTTGGTGCTAGTATACAGGGTGTGTCCTGAAAGTATAGCATGTGGGAAATGAAAAGAATACAGTCGCTGCCTGGCGGAGAAGAAGCAAAACAAAAACGCTGAAAATTGAGGGTTGGTTATTCCTCGGACTATGGAGACTAATTTAAACTTAATTCCAGCGTCTCTAACCTCTTCTGGTGAGAGCCAATCGTTCCGAGACACGTCTTATTGGATTCAGGGTCCAAAATTTACTGGGAAATGATACCCCACACGCCTAGGTCGCCAAAAAGTCGAAATCCATTTTTCAAAATACACATTTTGACCCCTCCCCCGCCCAAATTTGGTCCGACTGTACGATTTTTTTCCCTAGCAAACGTCATCGCAAAAATTGATAAGCACTGCTCAGCACACTCAAACGGCAATCTAGTGTTGCCAACGCAACAATGAATGGTTTATCGGTAATTAATTTAAGATGAAATGGTTATAGTATATTTATAATGAGTTCATAACACAACCCCACAAAAAAAAAAAAGTCAAAGTCCTTGAAAGCGACCGATTTTGTGTTTTTTGGGTCGCTGATTTCAAATCAATTGCCAGTTTTTTCAGATCAGATCGCTTTCAAGGTCATTTGAAGGTCAAATGTAGAAAATATTGCCTAAAAAATCTGAAAAAATTCAGACATAGGTTTTTTAGAATGCTGAATCCAAATCCCGTGTCAGTTGACCTTCATGAGGTCAAGGTCATTTGAAGGTCAATCAACGGAACAACAACAATTTCCTATTTTTCCAAGTACTCAGCGTTAACTTGGCTCTTCACCACCAGGCAGCGACTCCTACGTATTCTTTTAATTCCATTTTGGACAAATAGGACTTTACTAAGTTACCTTACTGGGGAGAGTCTCTAACAAAACAGCGCTGCAAACTTGCTGCTATTGGCTCTGAAGTGTTGCTGACTGTCAATATTTCTTCCAGACCTCGTCACAACGCATTTAGAAACGTTTAGTGGAGGTAAATCAGTACAAAACTTGATTATTGTTGTTTCATTTGAAATTTATTAAATTAAACGCATCATTTCTGAAGACATTGAAGAATTTTGTGTCACAGTTTTGATCTTCACCTAAAAGCCCCTCGTCTTCCCGACCCCCTTTGGACGAGGGTTGGTCACTCAACCCCAAAAAGATAAATAAATCACTATTAGGTAATTTTTATGTAAAAATGTTCGCCCAAAAAATGTATTCAACCAACCAAGAAGCCTCAGTCAAAGAACGCGCTGCCTTACTACAAGGGTAATAGTTAATAAGTATCCCAAAAGAACAAAAATTAAAATGTGAAAATCGACATTTGAATGATTTGAACTCATGTTTAATCGTGGGTAAATATATTAATTTCCCATCCGTGTAATGGATATTGTGAAGAAAGGAAACTTTCACGCTGAACCGATAGAGCTAAACAATCTTCGTAATAAAAATGTATGGTAAATATGTAGTGTGGGGGGCCAGTGTCATGGCGGCCCAATATATCGATATGGCGCTATCGACTGATAAAATATATTGCATTGTGACGTCATAATGGCCGTGACACAAATAATTGCCTGTCAAAACAATGTGAATAATATAAATAAAATAACAATTAAATATTAGTAGATAGTAGGCATAGTTGTATTGTATGGCTAGTATCAGGCGCGATAAGGAGCCTTACTATCGATTTCGACCTCGATAGCGCTGTCGATTGGCGCCTAGATTTGTCTAGTTTGGCCATTTTCCCCCAGTTATTGTGTCTCTTCTTTCTTTGACGTTGTACAGTTTTTTATTGTTATTTTATTTATAATTTGTACATTGTTTTGACAGGCAATTATCTGTGACAAACATTATGACGTCACAATGCAATCGATTGTATCACTTGATAGCGCCATATCGATGTATTGGGCCGCCATGACCCTGACCCCCCTCACTTCATAACAGCCAAATTTATAAGTGTTCCCGTTGACGTATTCACTTAAATTTAGGATGAAAGAACAACATAGGTCGTACTCAGTTATGTGGGCATGAGGAGGATTAAAATGTGGATGCCTGGGTGGCGACAACTGCGTTGCTACGCACGTTTATAAGTGTTGAATGTTTCCAAAATGAGTGTAAAATATAAATAAATTTGGTGTAAAAAGAGGAGTGACTTTTCTTTTTGAATTGGTTATATTCACCTTTGCATTGAGAAGTTTTCTTGTGGCGTTATTCCATTGCTTGTTTGCTTCTTACTGAGTTGGCCATATTTGTAATTATTTGTAATTTTTTCGATTCTGGCCAAAGTATCGATACCAGTACTTATACTCAAATCTGTGGTATCGATAAAAAAGTACTTAAGAAAGAAAAATTCGATACTTCACTCATATCGATCAATATCGTATGTACAAACAGGTTCTCTTCTCTCATTTCTCCATGATGAGCTTCGAAAAGATGGAAACCTTCCAAAAGAGTCTGATGGATGCATTTGAGAGAAGCCCAAGGAGCAGAATGAAAACGAGATTGCTCAAGTGAAGATATTTCAATTTTTGGGGGTGTCTCAGGGCTTACAGGGCGTTCTTCATTTGCAGGAAGGAGGGTGATGAGCCTGGCAGCATGAACACCTTTGGTGAAGTGTTGAAAAGCAGTTCTGGCAAGCTCCAATTGAGTCGACGATCCTGCACCGATCGTTGTCTGCCCTGGTAGCAACCTCACTGCTACCACCACAGACAGCAATTGCTTTGTCCATCCTTATCCTCTCAGAAACCCCATCTTCCAGGCCTGAAATCCCTTGGCTTGTAGGTAACTATCTTGATACCTGGCTTAATAACTGACTTCAGTGCCCTGTTGAAACCCCATAACTTCCTACATTGTCCAGCATTAAGCACATGGCATTCTCCACAATCCAGCAGCAACATCGGCTTCGTGCAATTATTTAAATTAATTACTTATACGATTTTCAGGGTCAGCCATCGCGTGACATCAGTTTGAAGAACAATTTTGAAGAAAAAATTAAACTTGGGTTCTCATGCTGTTCAAGCAGAATTGACTGAAGATTCCAATCCCAATCAGACTGCACGAGACCCTCGTTTACGTTAAAAAAAACGCAGCAAATACTTTCACAGGGGTTGGTTATTTTTTGGATTAGGCGCATGGAGACTCATTCCAATTGATTCGGCGTCCAAAATTTAGTGGAAAACGATACCCCACACGCCTAGGTACCAAAAATCTCGAAACACATTAAAAACGCTGCAAATTCTTACACAGGGGTTGGTTATTCCTCGGACCAGGCGCATGGAGCCGGTTTCATGACTGGTTGCGCTACCGGTTTCATGACTGGTTGCGCTACCGGTTTCATGACTGGTTGCGCTACCGGTTTCATGATTGGTTGCGCTACCGGTTTCATGACTGGTTGCGCTACCGGTTTCATAACTGGTTGCGCTACCGGTTTCATAACTGGTTGCGCTACCGGTTTCATAACTGGTTGCGCTACCGGTTTCATAACTGGTTGCGCTACCGGTTTCATAACTGTTTGCGCTACCGGTTTCATAACTGGTTGCGCTACCGGTTTCATGAATGGTTGCGCTACCGGTTTCATGACTGGTTATTCAAGGAATAACCAACCAAGATGGGTAGATAGAAACCCATTTTGACCCATAACTTCTTCCAGTGGGCTCCAATCGTTCGAGGACCCATCTCAATATATTCAGCGTCCTAAATTTAGTTGAATATGATACCCCACACGCCTAGGTACTAGGAATGAAAACCCACATTCAAAATGGGTAGATAGGCACCCATTTCGACCCATAACCTTTTCCTGTTGGCTCCAATCGTTCCGAGACCCGTCTCATTGGATTCAGCGTCCAAAATTTAGTGGAAAATGATACGCCACACGCCTAGGTACCAGAAATCTTGAAAACACATCCGAAATGGGCAGATAGAAACCCATTTTGACCAATAACCTCTTCCGGTGGGCTCTAATCGACCCGGGTTCCATCTCATCGGATTCAGCGTCCAAAATTTAGTGGAAAATGCTACGCCACACGCCTAGATCGCCAAAAATCTCGAAAATCCATTTTTTGAAAACACCTTGAAACGTAGGTTTGTGCCGGTGCATTCCATTCATAAAACAAGTTTTAATCACCAATAAGATTTCCACTTTATTACTAAATTTTTCAACAATTATATCTAAACTTAATTTACTACTGCTTATATTAACATATCCATCAGTTCGGTTTGTGGTTAATTATTATTTACAGCTTTTATGCTTAATATCACAAATCTAAATGGTGTTCAAGTAAGAACAGATTATGTCTTTCAAATTTTAGCTTTTTTGCTTTGCCTACGATTGTGAATCGGTAGGATAGACTCAAGTAGGATTAGGAACTCTTTAAAGTGATCAGTGGTGGTATTTTTCTTGCGCGTTCCTGTCTCTACAGGTCTTTTCTGAATGGAAACCCGATTGAATTTGCTTATGAATAATCGCGCCCCTCGCAAAACGCCGAAAACACCGCAGGCAGCTCTTTTAGCATGTCCGTTACGAGCATAGAGCGAGAAAATTTCTTAAAAGCCGCTCTGTTACAAGCCCTCGTAACGTAAGCGGCGCTGAAGCAGGCCAAAATGTTGTCCGAAGCCTCTGGATGAAGAGATGGGTACTCGGTGGCTTTTCTTATGGCGACCCAACTGGCGAAAGCAGCCAAAACACCTGAAATTTATTTATTAATTTATTTCTTCCACAATAAACACACAAGAGATAAATACTCAAATAAAAATAAAAGGACTACTCAAATAAAATATAACAAAAAACATCACTAATCTGGAAGGTACTCCCCCTGTATGGCGAACCGTGCACAGGGAGAGGAGTCAAATCTAGGGGAAAAACATAAGCAAGTACTGTGAACTATATAGAGCGGGTGTAGTTAAAACAGCATAAGGGAGACGACATTGTCTCATGGAAGCAGTACAAAGAAAAACATAAACAAAGAACAGAATTACATTATGGATTATTAAATTAAATTAATTTTTTCCTTCAAAAGATGCCTGGTTACTATTGATTTCCAATTTGCCTGATTACAAGCCACTTTGACATCTACAGGGAGTGAGTTGAAAAATTTCACTCCTATATAAAAATATTGGTTTTGGAAAAAAGAAGTTGTTCCCTTTGGAATTATACACCTGAGGTCCTTTTTTGCCCTAGTGTGTACATCATGACCAATCATTATAATTTTATTTTCCTTTTTAATTTGCAGAATGGCCGATTTTATGAACAATTGGCTTACTGAACAAAGTCCCCATTTGATAAATATGGGAGCCGTATGCTCGAAAAAAGGTTTTTGGTCCATAACCCGCAGAATAGAATAGAATTTTTGGGCTCTAATGAGTGGCTGGAGGGTAGTTTTTGACGCAGAACCCCAACCCACGATTCCATATTGCAAAACCGACTGACATAGAGCAAAATAATATTTTGCTATCAATAATATCAATAATAATATTGATCTGTATATTATACAGATTTCATTATGACGGGACTTAAGCAGCATCTCAATCTGGCAAAAATAATTGAGTAGCAAGTTAGTCTGGTTCCATTACCTTACTAGCGTTGACACTTTAACGTCAACCATGAAAGACACATTAGATCACTAGATCTGGCGCTAAAATTTTCATTTGAATGTGATCACATCAGCACCTTGGGGGGGGCAATCCAGTTTTAAGTAAGCAATTACTCCCAACGTTGTTTTTGGTTTCTTCCGACATTCAAATTCTGTGCCATTAAAAACGCTGCAAAGGGGACCATGCGCATGGAGAAAATGGGGGAAACAGTGGGTGTGACGGGTACCGGACCCGATCCAATCGATTCAGGGTCCAAAATTTTGTGGAAAATGATACCCCACACGCCTAGGCATCAGAAATATCGGAAACCTTCATTCGAAATGGGTAGATAGGCACCCATTTTAACCCATAACCTCATCCAGAAGGTGCCAATCGTACTGGGACCCATTTCATTGGTTCAGCGTCCATAATTTAGTGGAAAACAATACCCCACCCTCCTAGGTACCAGAAATATCGAAAACCCGTCTTTGAAATGGGTAGATTATTGATTTTGTTACACATTTTGACCCATAAACTCTTCCGGTGGGCTCCAATCGTTCGAGGACCCGTCTCATTGGATTCAGCGTCCAAAATTTAGTGGAAAATGATACCCCACACGCCTAGATCACCAAAAATCTCGAAAATCCATTTTTCGAAATACACATTTTGACCCCCTACTCCGCCCAAATTTAGTCCGATCGGGCTAAAAAGTTTCGAGGACCAACTAGAGCCAGATAGAGACCCTTGACCCAAATTTCAGATTTTCAAAAATTTTATACTACCAAATTCGGCGAGGACGGCGAACGGACATTTGACTTTTTTGATCTAGACACCTTGAAACGCCCAGAAAAAAATTTTGGACCGAATCGGAGAGACTGGCTTTTTGCATGAAAACACTCCCATACGACCTGTACACGACTCCAATCAACGGCCAGTGTTCTATTCACCCTGTAAAACTATCAGGGCTTGAAAACTTAAGTACACAACACAGCCAAACCCCCTCCCTTACATAGGAAATCACACCTACCTGAGAGCATGTCACCCTGACCACCGCATCTTCTGCAGGAGCCTTCAACTGAAGAAGAGAAATACGAGTTTTTATCTGAAACAAACATTGTAATAAAAACTCTGCAAATGTAATCTCAGTTTTGTATTATTCATTAGAGCAAGATAGGGTGGAGCGTCCAGGACTGATTCCAACGGATACTCCCCAAAAATCTCTTGAAACTGTCAAAATAGGAACCTCCGGTGGGGACCCGTTTTATTGGATTCAGAGTCCAAAATTTGGTCGAAAATGATACCCCACAAGCTCAGGTACAGGAAATCTCAAAACCCCTCATTCAAATTAGGAAGATTTATGCCCTTTTTGACCCATAACTTCTTCCGTTGGACTCCAAGCGTTCCGGGACCCATTTCATTGGATTCAGCGTCCAAAATTTAATGGGAAATGATACCCCACACGCCTAGTTACTAGAAATCCCAAAAACGCACATCCAAAATTGGTAAATGGATACCCATTTTGACCCATAACCTCTTCCGGTGAGTGCCAATCGTACTGGGACCCATCTCATTGAATTCGGCCTCCAAAATTAGGTGGAAAATGATACCCCAGACGCTTTGATCGCCAAAAATCCGACTTTCGAAATACACATTTTGACCCCTGCTTCCACCCAAATTCGGTCCGATTGGGCTGAAATATTTTGAGGGCCAACTAGAGCCAGAAAGATCCGATTTTTATAAAATTTTCTACAACCAAAATGGCGGACAGCGTATGGCGGATGGACTTTTTTGTAATCTAGATAAGACATAAATTGTCAAATTTTGAGATTAATCGAATGATTGACGACTGGTATGATTATATAGGTTGACTATTCATGAATCATTCAACCTAAAGCATGTTGATGATTGAACCTAGGTAATGTGGGAATTTCCTAACACTTTGTTTAGCTTGACTTTTGGCAAACAGCGTTCCTAGTAACCACCAAAATAGGAACTTCGTCTGCACTCACCCGCAATAAGGTCCACGTTCCCTTTTAAAATAATAGTCACGTTCTTGCCGATAGCTTCGCTCAAGTCTTGCAGGTCCTTTTCAGTCGGTTGCGTGTACCGGTGGCCAACAATGACAGAGATGAGTCGATTAAATTCGACTATGTTGGGCGTCAGGTAGACGTCACCCTGGTAGTCCTTCAAGGATTTGGGGTAGTGCGAAAGGAAATGAAGGCCGTCAGCGTCAAATATAAGCGGCTTCCAGTAACCCTGAAAGGTGATCCATGTTTAGTTAGTGCGTATATTAAGGGCGGAAATCACAGTTCTCAAGTTCAAGGTGAACCCTCATGTGGGACGATAAGTAAGGTTGGACACTTATCGTCATTCAGAATCGCAAAGATTAGCGTTGAGTCGAGTCCTGCCCTCCACAAAGAAGCCCCTAATGTCCAGTGACCATGGGAGGTCTCTCAAGGGTTCACTCAGCCTCAACTCTTCTGTGGGTGCCGTAGACGTTTGAACCATCCGTTGGCGACCACTCCTTCTTCTTCTCCTACACAGCCCGCAGTGTTCGCTCAATAGCCCCATTCTTGAGAGCGGCAAAATCCCGGACACCCGTCCATCTCCGTATGTCTCGAAGCCAAGAGAGCTGTTTACGGCCGATTCCACGTCTCCCCTCTATTTTTCCTTCCAGAATCAAACGCTGGAAAACATAGCGATCTCCTCTGAAGACGTGACTGAGGTACCCTATCTTCCGCCTTTTCACATCCTTGAAGAGCTCGCGATCCTCAAGGCCTGCTCGGCGCAGAACCTCAGTGTTCCGAACCCTCTGGACCCACGAGACCCGAAACATCCTGCGGAGGCACCACATCTCAAATGCCTCCAGGCGATTTACAGAGGCAATCTTCAGTGTCCATGTCTCAACGCCGTAGATCAGAACTGACCAAACGTAACACCGAAGCGTACGATAGCGAATATCAAAGCTCAAATGCTTATTACAGAAGAACGACTTCATCCGGACAAAAGCCGCTCTGGCCTGCTCAATCCTGGCACGAATCTCGACCTCAGGATTCCATTTCTCGTTCACGACGACTCCAAGATACTTGAAGTTCTGAACGCGCTCTAATGAGATGCCTCCGACATCGATCCGCCCCGTACGGAGCTCATTGCCATGCGAGACCACCATCCATTTTGTCTTTGAAATGTTGATCCTTAGGCCAATCAACAGGCTCTCCTCAGCTACGATGTTAACGAGCTGCTGCAGGCTATTCTGGGAGTCGGCTATAAGGATGGTGTCATCTGCGTACCGAATATTATTGACAAATACACCATTTACCTTGATGCCAAGCTCCACATCAGGGAGAGAAGCGATAGCTTGCTCCATGTAGATGTTGTATAGCAATGGAGAAAGGATGCATCCCTGGCGGACCCCTCGCTGGATGTCGAATTCGTCTGTCACAGAACCATCTGGGAGCTTCACCACTGCCCTCTGGTTCCAATACAGGTCTTCAATGATTCGGGTGTCCTTCTCATCAACCCCGATCTGCTTCAACGAATCGATCATTTTGCCATGCCGGACACTGTCAAAGGCCTTTTCATAGTCTAGAAAGCACAGCCACACATCCTTACGATAATCAAGGCAGCCTCAACTAAGCAGTAATATCTTGCTCAGTAAAAAACGCTGCAGATTCTTACACACGGGGAAAATGGGGAAACAGTGGGTGCGGCGGGTCTCGGACCCATTCCAATCGATTCAAGGTCCAAAATTTAGTGGAAAATGATACCCCACACGCCTAGGTACCTTACTTACTTACTTACTCCCTGGCGCTACAGCCCGTGTAGGGCCCTGGCCGCCTCAACAACAGTCCGCCAATCAGCTCGATCTTGTGCTCTGGTCCTCCATCTTCCCGCTCCTGCTCCCCGGAGGTCGTCCAGCCATCTCTTCCTCGGCCTTCCCCCGTGTAGGGCCCTGGCCGCCTCAACAACAGTCCGCCAATCAGCTCGATCTTGTGCTCTGGTCCTCCATCTTCCCGCTCCTGCTCCCCGAATGTCGTCCAGCCATCTCTTCCTCGGCCTTCCCCCGTGTAGGGCCCTGGCCGCCTCAACAACAGTCCGCCAATCAGCTCGATCTTGTGCTCTGGTCCTCCATCTTCCCGCTCCTGCTCCCCGGAGGTCGTCCAGCCATCTCTTCCTCGGCCTTCCCCCGTGTAGGGCCCTGGCCGCCTCAACAACAGTCCGCCAATCCGCTCGATCTTGTGCTCTGGTCCTCCATCTTCCCGCTCCTGCTCCCCGAAGGTCGTCCAGCCATCTCTTCCTCGGCCTTCCCCCGTGTAGGGCCCTGGCCGCCTCAACAACAGTCCGCCAATCCGCTCGATCTTGTGCTCTGGTCCTCCATCTTCCCGCTCCTGCTCCCCGAAGGTCGTCCAGCCATCTCTTCCTCGGCCTTCCCCCGTGTAGGGCCCTGGCCGCCTCAACAACAGTCCGCCAATCCGCTCGATCTTCTGCTCTGGTCCTCCATCTTCCCGCTCCTGCTCCCCGGAGGTCGTCCAGCCATCTCTTCCTCGGCCTTCCCCTCAGTCGGCGACCTCCCGGCTTTCCTTGTTATACCCTCTTCACGGCCCGATCTCCGCCCATCCTCTCCACATGACCAATTATTCAGTTCGCCTTTATTTCGGCGACTATGTCTGGCTTTCCATACAGCAAAACACGCAACTCGTGATTTGTGCGGATTCTCCAGCGACCATTTTCACATCTGGCGCCAAAAATCTTACGGAGAATTTTCCTTTCGAATCTTCTCAAAAATTCCTCGTCGGCGCTGGTCATGGTCCATGTTTCTGGGCCATACAGTACCACAGGCCTCACCATAGTTCGGTACACCACGAGTTTAAGGTTTCTGCTGAGGGCTCAGGCTCGAAAGACTCTTCCCAGGGCAAAATAGCATCGGTTGCCAGCTGCAACACGTGCTCTTATTTCCTCCTTCATGCTACGCCTAGGTACCTGAAATCTCGAAAACACACATTCGAAATGGGTATCTATCTACCCATCCACCCTTAGTCTCTTCAACGAGATCAGGCAATGATGAGCGAGCTTACTTAGGGCAGAATTCATTGTCCTGTTTGAGTCTGAGGTTCCTTTTCACACTGTCAAGTGAAGGGCAAGCCTCAACTCCACAATCGGTATTTATAGTGAAGTGTGAGAGTCCACTTGGGAGCAAAGTGAGCATGAGGATGAACTCACATCCTGTGGTTGGCAGCCCTGACGGCACAGAAGTAGGGAAATGTCCCTGTTCAAATTCATTTTTCAAAATACACATTGACACCTACCCCACCCAAATTTGGACAAGTTGAATAAATTGACTTTTTGCATGAAAACATAGGTTCATTATTCTGGGAATACCAACCAAAAAAACGCATTTTCTTTAATACCTGCCATTAGCTATACACAATTACACACCCCCAACCAACCAAAATGCCCAAAATTATAATTAAGCCCAGCCTATCAAGAAAACCACCTGAAATCAATGACTTGGAACGATATTTGGTTGGAAAAAATTGATGATAACATGGCCTCAGGAAGGATGTGATAATAGAGGATCCGTATTGTAAATAAATGATCGTTTATCAATGAGAGTAATCCTCTTTTAATGCTCCTTGGCCCTCAGTTATGATTGTCTATTCACAATTTCATCGTCTTTTGACATTCTTCTTTTGGACCTCTTGTGAGGCAACGCCTGATAAACACGGGAAAGTCAAGTATGATTGCTTACCAAAGCATTGTAAGGTTACACAACAGTTACACTACAAACTACTACTTACTATGGTAGCGGTACAGTTTAATAGTTGAGCCTCTAGCTTTATTCAACCTACCCTCATCAGGTGGTGTAATCCTCAATTCTTTGGCCTCCTCCACAGGTAGGGAATAATATTATATTCTTACCCTGTTTCATCTTGAAACTCTCCTTCAAATAGAGCTAGAGACCAAATCCAAGCACCAAAAGGTAGTTGGACGACCCAGCCTGAAGCAAAAACTATGCAAAACAGTCAACTGCATCCTCTAGTTCAAGCCTCCTCCTCATCTCAAAACACTGCACATTTCTCATCCACACTTCCAATCTGAATATCACAACAGAGCATGAACTGACCTAGTAATGCAGCTGTGCAACCTCCCAGAGTCATTCCTCTCCCCCACATCAGGGGCTAGTCCCTACTTCTGTGCCGTCAGGGCTGCCAACCACAGTATGAGTTCATCCTCATGCTCACTTTGCTCCCAAGTGGACTCTCACACTTTACTATGAATACCAATTGTGGAGTTGAGGCTTGCCCAGGAACCACAGACTCGAGCAGGACTATGAATTCTGCCCTTAATCTCTTCAGCAAGATCAGACAATGATGAGCGAGCTTACTTAGGGCCGAATTCATTGTCCTGCTTGAGTCTGAGGTTCCTTTACACACTGTCAAGTGAAGGGCAAGCCTCAACTCCAGAATTGGTATTCATAGTGAAGTGCAAGAGTCCACTCAGGAGCAAAGTGTGTACGAGGATGGACTCGCATCCTGTGGTTGGCAGCCCTGACGGCACAGAAGTAGGGAAATGCCCCTGTTGTGAGGGAGAGGAATGGCTCTGGAAGGTTGCACAGCTGCATTACTAGGTTAGTTCATGCTCTGTTGTGATATTCAGATTGGAAGTGTGGATGAGAAATGTGCAGTGTTTTGATATGAGGAGGAGGCTTGAACTAGAGGATGCAGTTGACTGTTTAGCATAGTTTTTGCTTCAGGCTGGGTCGTCCAACTACCGTTTGGTGCTTGGATTTGGTCTCTAACTCTACTTGAAGAAGAGTTTCAAGATGAAACAGGAGAAGAATATAATATTATTATTCCCTACCTGTGGAGGAGGCCAAAGAATAGAGGACTTCACCACCTTCCAATGAGGTTAGATTTAAAAAACACTGCAAATTCTTACACAGGGGTTGATTATTCCTCCGACCAGGCGCATGGAGACTAATATAAAAATAGATTCAGCGTCCATTACCTCTTCAGGTGGGCGGCTATCGTTCCAGGACCGTCTCATTGGATTCAGCGTACTCCACACGCTTAGGTACCAGAAATGGGTATCAGTATACCCATTTTGAACGTGTGTTTTCGAGATTTCTGGTATCTAGGCGTGTGGGGTATCATTTTCCACTTAATTTAGGACCCTGAATCGATTGGAATGGGTCCACGACCCGCCACACCCACTGTTTCCCCATGTTGAAGGATTTGCAGCGTTTTTTACTGAATGGAGCAAGATATGACTGCTTAGTTGAGGCTGAGTGAACACTTGAGGGACCGCCCAGGGTCACTGGACATTAGAGGCTTCTTTGTGGAGGGCAGGACTCGGCTCAACGCTAATCTTAGCGATTCTGAATGGCGATAAGTGTCCAACCTTACTTTTCGTCCCACTTGAGGGTGCACTTGGACATGAGTAAGAACTGTGAATTCCGTCCCAAGTATCCAAATGATAGCATGGAATTCACTTCACGGCTAGGAATACCTTCTCGCCTGGAGCGCTTTTGAGGTGTTCCAACACTTTGAGAACATTACTGAAAATATTCTCGTTTCGACCCAACCCAGGGCCAATGAGGATCGCGTGGAGTCGCGCGGTCCAAGGCGATATTCGAATCACGGCTTCGTCAGAGTCAAGGTAAGGTATGACCATTAGCTCGGGGCAGTACGACTTGATTACCGGAGCTGCTGTTGAAGCAGAGAAGACGTAGACAAGGTCGACGCCACTTCTGAGAGCGCTGAAGCCTGCGTAGTACGGAGCGCCGGTGAATTCGACTGAGCCTCCAAATACACCTAAGGAAAAAAATAAATAAAAATTTTTAAAAAATAAAAAATTTTGCGAGGAAAGAATCATTTGGATTTACGGAACTGTTTGATAGTTTTCGTGAAGATCAGAGACATTTTGGTGGGTTATTCCATGAATAACGCCAATTATGGTATAAGAAAATTTTCTAAAAATCTGAAATTCGGGTTAAGAACCCGTTTCCGGCTTTATTTGGTCCTCGAAAGTTCTCAGCCCGATCGAACCAAATTTAAGGGCAGTGCGAGTCAAAATGTGATTTTTGAAAAATGGATTTTCGAGATTTTGGTCGATCTAGGCGTGTGGGGTATCATTTTCCATTAAATTTTGGACGCTGAATCCAATGAAATGGGTCCTGGAACGATTGGCGCCCACCGGAAGAGTTTATGGGTCAAAATGGGTATCTATCTACCCATTTTGAATACGTGTTTTCGAGATTTCTAGTACCTAGGCGTGTGGGGTATCATTTTCCATAAAATTTTGGAAGCTGAATTCAAGGAAATGGGTTTCAGAACGATTGGCGCCCTCTGGATGAGGTTATGGGTCATAATGGGTATCTATCTACCCATTTCAAATGTGTTTTCGAGATTTCTGTTACCTAGGCGTGTGGGGTATCATTTTCCATTAAATTTTGGACGCTGAATCCAATGAAATGGGTCCTGGAACGATTGGCGCCTTCCAGATGAAGTTATGGGTCAAAATGGGTAGCCTATTTACCAATTTCGAATGTGTTTTCGAGATTTCTTCCCGTCATGTCCATTTCTTTACTCTGAAAAAATCACATGAACGTGGCCTAGCCCAATCGGCACTCTCCTCAAGCAACCAAAACCATCACACACAATCCTACTAACTGCATGACAGGGACACTCATATGACGTTCTCTACAACCAACAGTCTCGTTTTTGACGCATCAAAAACAAACAATGCGCTTACCAATACGCCCGCAAGTTCCTTTGTGATCCGTCACCGACAAAGTTGGTACCAATTTGGCACATTTGTCCAAAATGTCAACACCCAAATTACCCGGCGCCTGCATAGTGACGTTGGAGATGAAACGAGCGAAACACGTCACAGGTGGAAGACAACGGACGACTTTCATTCAAAAATCAACGACCTGTTGGCAAAGACACCGTCGTAACAGAATGGATTTCATCAAAAATAATACAAAACATAAGAAATAGCCACTGACGGACAAGGTGGATGCACCTGTTAGCGCACGTGGATGAAAGAGCGGCTGAATGACGCATGACAAAATACAATAACGATTAATTAAATTCCATCCGAACGAAGTCGATCGTAAACTACAGTATTTAGTAAACACTGATGTTTCACTCTCATATCCCTATAAGGTTCACCGCAATAGTGCAGATTCAGTGGAAATCATCGAGTTAAAAGTCCTCGAGAAGGTATACACATTACGTATACACATATAAAGATATAATAAAAGTACGCAAACTACAGTGAATCAGTTAAAGCAACATGGAAAAAACCTTCTTGAACAACGTTGATAAGATAAGATAGGGGCAAATCTGAACATCAGAGCACGCACCTCGAAAAACGATATAGCGTTACAATCGATATATTGCTCGATATATCGAGTGGGCAATGCCCCTATGATTTCATTAACATCAGATTTTCTAGGTACGCGTCGTTCTATGAACTCTATCATCATTCTATGAACATCTGAACATCATTATGGTGGATTTCACCACCTCGAGTTAAAGTTCGGATTACCGGTAAGCCTAGGAATAAGGAAGATAACGCGAAAAACGCGTTACAATCGATATATTGCTCGATATATCGAGTGGGCAATGCCCCTTTGATTTCATTAACACCAGATTTTCTAGATACGCGTCGTTCTATGAGCTCTATCATCATTCTATGAACATCTGAACATCATTATGGTGGATTTCACCACCTCGAGTTAAAGTTCGGATTACCGGTAACCCGAGGAATAAGGAAGAAAACGCGAAAAACGCGTTACAATCGATATATCGCTCGATATATCGAGTGGGCAATGCCCCTTTGATTTCATTAACATCAGATTTTCTAGATACGCGTCGTTCTATGAACTCTATCATCAACAAATGAAAATGAAAATAAATATATTTAAAAAAGCAGGAAAAAGGAATGGAGAAGAAACAAATTGAGGGAAGTAAGCACAACAGGCCCCTAGCGGACGTCGTAGAAAACAATCTCGAATCACCCTAATCGATTTTCAGGGGTGCGTTCAGCCAGATAGGGTAGGGAAGGTAAACTCAAATATAGGAATATTGGGTAGGTAGGGAAGTATCGAATTTCTTTCGATACCAAAACGAAATATACTTTTGAGTATAAGAACTGGTATCGATACTTCAGCCAGTATCGCAAAAAAATTACTCATATGAAATCAAATTTCAAAATTTTTTTTTTTTTTTTTTTTTTTTTTTTTTTTTTTTTTTTTTTTTTTTTTTTTTTTTAAAGAGAAAAAATATTTTAACACTCTTACAATTTCGATACCAACAAAATCTGATTCACCTCCACAAAATTCAAATCGATGTTGTCCAGGCCTCCAACCAACTGGTAAATGGGAATATTGTATTCTGATCAAAAATAGAACATCTATCATCAACAGCATGGAACAAAAATTTACCACTAAATTTTGGACGTTGAATCGATTGGAATGAGTCTCCATGCTCCTGGTTCGAGGAATAACCAACCCCTGTAAAGAATTCGCAGCGTTTTTTAGGTTAGGCACCAGTAAAAACTGAAAAACTCCGTCTGCTATACTTGTCACTTTTCCCATCAGGCTTAAAATATAGGATTAAGGACATATCCCTTATTGAGAGAGGATCAATATGCAGCAGAAAGCCATTCTACAAGTTATTATAAAGAAACATACCCCTGTTCAAGCCTGTACTGGGTATTGAAGACAATACACAGCAATATTTCAAACCAGAAGAACCATGATTACAACGCTTGCTACACATTATTAGGCAGTGTGAGAAGCCCTAAAATATTGTCTCAGATCAGACAGGTTAATTAATTAGGAATATTCGTTATCACAGAAAAACGTATTTATTTATTTAAATTATTTAATTTGTCTTTCTTGTTTTTGTATGAACCATCTCTTGCATGGCACAATTCCCCCGCAATAAAGTTTGTAAAGTAGCTACTAGGTTATCGATAATTAATTATTTTATGAATGAGACAAAAAAAAGTCATCAAAACGTTGTATTCAGCAAAGTAATCGTATTAACAACTGGCATTTCCCCCGTAAGGTTGCACAGGAGTTTTTAGAGCTGTTGTATTTTCTAATATTCTTGTAATAGTTATTGTCCTAGTATGTTATACGTATTAGTTTGAAAAATCAGTCAGTAGTTAGCGCCAGTTTGTTTGTTTTTTGAGTAATTTTCTTCAATGAACATCTTTTTTGGGGGAAAAAACGGCGTAAAGTGTATCATTGTTAAATAATCTAACTAGAAGCAAAGGCCTACCTCCACTTTCTGTGTATAAAATACAAGGGAGGGGGAAAAATAATAAAACGAAGTTGGTCGAAAGCTGAATGAGTTGTTGAAGCTTCTCTGATGACCCAGAAGGTGGCTCTGACGATCCCTCCACGCTTCGGCGATGAGAGTCCCTTCTTCCATGGCTTGCTTTAGTTAATTTGTTTGTGAACAGAACAGAGAAGTGAGATTTTACTTTTTAAAAGTTCATTTTAAAAACAAATTCTCTCTAGATTTAGTGATCGTCGTGCGGACATTGAAAATGCCTGAAGAAGACGTGGAAAAGAAAGCGATTTGTCGTGACTTTTTGAGAAATCAATGCGCTCGAGGGGACAGCTGCAAATATCAACATCCCGAGGAGATGGTGTTTTGCCATGATTTTCAGCACGGTAGGTCGACTTTGAAGAAGACGTGGTAGATAGAGGTGAAATTGAATGTAGACTGTTGTACAGTACAACGTTTTGCTATTGTCGTGCGACTGGATTGCCCCGACGACAGCCAACCACTTCAGCAAAGCCTTGATTGACGAACAAGGCACTCAACCAGCGCTTATTGGTATTTCTTTGGAAGTTTTGGACGCCGACCCCTTGAGGCTGATCCCTCTAAATCCATACCCGATCCTTTGTACAATTGGATGTTTGGTTTTAGGGAGATGTTCGCGTTCGAAGTGTGCGTTCCTTCATTGCTCGAAAGAAGAAATGGAATATTATGAGCACACTGGCCAACTTCCGCCGAGAGCTGACGTCCCTCTACCGCGGCCAGTTGCGCCCACGAAGGAAGTTCCGCTCTGCAAGGATTTCCTCAACGGCGAATGTGACCGGTGAGTGGTGAAATGGCGGACTGACTTTTAGCAACTTGTTGAAGTTATAGGAAATTATTCGATTAAGGAGCAACGTACATATGTCAAGCTCTGGCGAGCCAGAAAGCTGTGCCGTGGAAAGGCTGACTGAACAAACAGGGGCGAGCCTGGCTAAACAGGACCTGGTGTCTTGGCAAGCCCGGTTGACCAGAAAACGATGTCTCTTCGTGGCAAGCCTGGCTGAACAGGAGCTGGTGTCTTGGCAAGCCTGGCTGGCCAGAAACTGGCGCCTTACCAAGCCTGGCTGATCTGGAACTGGCGTCTTGGCAAGCCTGGCTGACCAGGAACTAGTGTCTTGGCAAGTCTGGCTGACCAGAAACTGGTGTCTTGGCAAGTCTGGCTGGCCAGAAGATGTCACGTTTGGGCATGCTGGGCTGGCCAGAAACTGGCGCCTTACCAAGCCTGGCTGATCAGAAACTGGCGCCTTGGCAAGCCCTGCTGACCGGAAAATGGTATCTTAGCGAGCCTGGCTAACTGAAAAGGGGTGTCTTAACATGGCGAGCCTGGCTGAACAAAAATATTGCCTCAGCCCTCTCATTTAGCATGAGTACCCGACCAGCACCTAGTACCTCAATCATCTCAATACCACCTGTTATTTTCGACTTTTAGGTCACTTTGCAAATACCGTCACCTTCCAACTGTCTCGTGCTCTCCTTCGGTCATCTGCGAGCCCATCACAAAGAGGCGTCGATACGACATAGATCCAATATTCCCAGCTGGACAGGTGTGGACTCTTGAAGACGAAAACGCTTATTTGCGGAAAACTGTTGCCGAGCTACGCAAAAGAGTAGACAATTTACAGGTTTGTAAAATTATGTTTAAGCACTTGCTTGATTTATTTGGAATATACGACATCTGATGCTTCTTGCTTGCAGGCGACGAACGAGTTCCTCCTAGAACAGAACGCGCAGATGAGGTTATCTGATAAGGCGCAAGGATTGACTGCTGTGACTGTGCCGGCTGCTGTTACCATCACCAACGGTCAGATACAACCACAAGTGAGCGGAGCGATCCGTACAGTGACTGCTTCAGTCGCCACTGTTCCTGTCAGCATAGCCGCCGTTGCTGCAGGTGAATTTATTACTAGTGCAAAAATAAGTGGTTGTCAGTATCCGATTCTGCAGAATCCTAAACAGCTTGGCATGTTTAAACGAGGATTTTTCTCACATTTCTAAATGTACTTTAAACAGGTAACTGGTGTGGGTAGATCAGGGATCATGCGGAAATCTCCTTGGTTAGGAAGGCTGTTCCCAAACACGTGGTTCATGTACCTTGAAGGAGTCTAAGAGGGGAATGCTGGGAGGAAGAGAAACGTTTGGGGACGTTGCAGCATTAGTTTGCCAAAGCCCACTAGGCCAGGCAGCGGTATTCTTTCCATGATATCGGCCAGGTTTTACTGTTATAGCAGTGTCTCTCATAGCAGCCCTATTAGATAGGACTGAATTTGGGGGAGTATGGGACAAATCTAAAGTTATTGGTATTTACAGGGACGCCAGTCTCCATCGCCACCGTGTCCATGTCCCCAGTGATGCCAGCTCCTTCGGTAACAATGGCCACCCCTCATCAAGGTAAGACGAGTAACCATTATCAATCCGATACTTAATACTTGATCGCCAAATTTATCAAGTTTCAATTTCAGGTACTTCAGACACGACAACGACGCTTTTGAGCACAACAGCCGGCCAACTCGTGTCCTACCCTATCGTCGCTCGGCCAGTCATTACGAGCCTCACCCACTGAGGTATGTCCCAGTACTTTCAAAACCATCTGCTGCGGGTTTTTGGATTCATAATACAAGATACATGGGTTGTGTATGTCGTGAGAATTTTGTAAACCTTGATGAAGTTTCATACCTCAATCCAGTGTAAATGTTATACCATTGGCATGCTGCTTTATTATTTGTTTCCTATCATTGATTACGTGAATCCTTTTATACTGTTGTATGGTGATGCTATTACAATGAATATATTAAAAATATATCGTTTCCTTGGCTTGTTATGGCGTGAGCATGCATCCCACGCTTGTTTTGTGTTGATTTTGGCTACAAGAAGTCTCGATAGGGCAATGTGCTGGGCAATCCCACCAATCAGTGCCAGCAACAGCTCCTACCTATTTAGGACCACCAGTCTCCAGCAGCCAAGACCCGCATATCCCAACATCGCTGCCAAGAAGAGTTCATTACCCCAACACCATGGACGTCTTGGGGTCCTCTGCAAAGTTTACCTGGTTAAGACTCTGGTTGAGAAGATGAAACCAGGCGCAACCAGCATTTTCATGGCCAGAAGACTTGAACGTCAGTGAACGTTTCCCCAAGCACATCCATGGTTATCTTGCTGGCTGACATCAATTAGCTCTGCCACTTCTAGCCCCATCTAACCTTCCCTTAATTGAAAGCCTTGGTCTTGCTGAAATGCCAATCTGGCAATCCTAAGCATCCTTGGAATGTAGTCCGCAATATGTTTGAGCGTTAAAAGATACGTTGGCCATGCTTAGTGTTGTACAAAATGTAATTTGGCGTAGTCATACGTACTGTAAGGAGCTAACCTCTAACAGAGATCAGCCAGCGCTCAACCAGGGGGCGGATTTTTGAGATTTTAGGCAAACTAGGCGTGTGGGGTGTCATTTTCGACTAAATCTTGGACGCTGAATCCAATGAGTTGGGTCTCGGGACGACTAGCGCCCACCAGAAGAAGTTATGGGCCAAAATGGGTATCAAAATCGGTAATCTACCCATTTAAAAAGCGGGTTTTCGATATTTCTAGTACCTAGGCGTGTGGGGTATCATTTTCCACTAAATTTTGGACGCTGAATCGATTGGAATGAGTCTCCATGGTCCGAGGAATAATGAACCCCTGTGAAAGAATTTGCAGCGTTTTCAAGAAAGAGTAGAATGTACTGACTGAAGATACATGAAAACTGGCACTTCTTGGATGAAAAATTTAAAATTTTGTGTCCCCTTGGAACTTGACTCACCAGCACCGCCCCTATTCTCAATGAAGAACTAGTTTTACATCACAAAACTTCCATTTATTATTTGAACAACCTCAGGCGAGAAAACCGATTAGCTTTATAGTAGACCAACATTGGTTTTAGGTTTGAAAAAGTGTATTATAAATGACCGAACAATCGTATTATTGAAATCCGAACTACTGTAATTGAAGCAAATCAGTTGATTAATAGTTGATCAACGTCGATTACATCCTCCCCACTTCTAGTCCCCTTTTAGAGAAGTGAGACCCGCTCTCATGATGTCATCCGTCAAAAGAAGATTCGAAGTGACGACGATCGCGGACACGATAGATTGCAGTTTGACGCGAAAATTATCGTAAATCCCTCGTTCCAAAACGTTTGTCGGTTTCCCAGTGGACACGTCCAATCCGACGTTTGAGTGGTCTTGTTGATTCATTTCAAAATCCAAAAGACTAACGGTTTCTACTGGGTCGAAACCGCTGTTGGACGCAAGGACGAGCGGAATGGCGAGGAGCGACTCAGCAAGGACTTTGACTCCAAAGCGTTCTTTGCCTTTGAGGTTGTCCACAAGTCGCGTCAAACTTTTGCTTAGGGCAACTTCAACGGCACCACCACCAGGCAGGACGCAGGAGTCGTCCAAGGCGTTCTTCATAGCTCTGAGAGCGTCTTTGACAGCGTCTTCAATTTGCCGCGTGGCGTAGGCTGCTGGACCGTGAATGAGAATAGTGACGCTTTTTGGGTTGACGCAGTCGACCACAAAAGTGTATTTCGTCTCGCCAAGAACATGTTCGTACACGCGTCCCGCTTGACCGAGGCAGTCGTTCGCCATATTGTCCAGACAGTTCATTGGTTGTCCACCACAAGCAAGCATCAGCCGTTCCATGTTGCGACGTTTTGCTCTACGCAGAGCGATAATTCCCTCTTTAGCCAACATTTCCAACGATTGCGGATCAATCCCTTTTTGATTAATAACCACAAACGACTTGTCAGTGCCGTCGCAGACATTTTTCTTCAAATTAATGATTTGATTGACGCGGTTGTCAACAAACTGTCTTTCCGCTTGCACAAGTATTTCACGTTCTTCTGCAGATTTGTAGAAAAATCCCGAGTTGACTTCAGTTTTTTCATATTCCAGACTGACATTACACGTTAGGATGTAGGCGTTATTGACGGATTTGGGCATCTGCGGATGGCGGGCGCCGTGGTCCAAGACAAGGCCTTTGATCAGCAACGTGTCCGTTTGTAGCTTCTTTTGCATGACCATGATCTCAATCATGTTCAGGTCCAACGTGTTCCCTTCTGGGTTGTATATGGCCAAGATGGCGTCAACACAAACGTCCACCAAGGCGTTGGCCACTTGAGCTGGTAGCTTTGTCTTGAGTGACACATCAGCGACCTTATGGAGCGCTTCTCTACTTAATGAAAACGGTATTTTGAGGGCGTCAAGGGTACTTAGGACGTACTCACGACCCAAAGACAGTCCTTTAGTGAGCATCCGCGGATGAACACCTTCAGCCAAATAGGAGTCAGCCTTCTTAAGTATCTCTCCAATTAGAATCACCGTCGAGGTGGTGCCATCTCCACTTTCTGCATCCATTGAAGCAGCCGTTCGGCCAATCAAAGAAGCCGTTGGATGAACAATCTGCATGTTCGTCAACAGTTCACTCCCATCTTTTGTGATTTTGATATCGCCAGCACCTGACACGAGCATCTTCATTGTTCCTGTGGGACCCAGATTGGATCTCATAACATCTTCCAAGCCCCTAGCGGCCGCCATGTTTACCATAAACGCTTCATGGGCACGAGCAAACTCAGCCTTGACGTTCAACATACCAATTGCCGCCATTTTATTCTCTGAAACAAACCAATAAACCAGCTAAAATGTCGTGGAATTACAGAATTGTAATATCATCCTAAATCACACCGTACAAATTTTTGTTGAGGTTAGAGTAATTTCACTTACATTGCTTCAGCACAGCGGATTATCACCAATGGATTCAGCAATTGATGCAATTCGATTTGATGAATCTCTCCTAATAGTGAATTACGACGTAATTGAAAATATATTCGTTACACCAATCAAAAATTGAAAGCAGAACCACATTGGTTGCTATCACGGAGATGAAGGAAGAAGGATGTCGATGTTGAGTAGACTGAACTGAATGTGTAACTATCGATATTTTCCGCTGATGTATCGATACATTTGGCTGATATTGGTTGTGTGACAAATTAATACATCATTGGATCCAATATTTTCGGTGCTTGTCAATTAGAACCCCTCCCGAGGGTGACCTGTCTACTAGCACCATAACCTTCCCGTTGGACAGCGATATATCGCACAGCGATATATACGATATATCGCAACGTAGCCTGCACCGACTTTAACATATTTCAGAATTATTTATTTATTTCAACGGTAATAACCATTTATGAAGGAAAATGGGAATAAATTAAAAACAGTGAAGTAAATGAAAAGCGATTCGCACAATTGACAACTGACAACAGCGTGGTAGCATAAACTAAAATTAACCGCTAACGTGGAGGTTATATATAGATCGATATATAGAAAATCGATTCATCACGCCATGTTTGGGATAGTTGGTTACCCTCGGGAGGGGGTCTAATTGACAAGTACCATATTTTCTCAACTTGAGAGCCTTTTATGTATGTATATTTGCGGGGGAAAATATTTTGAATGTCGGTTTGATAATTGATAATTACCTAGTAATTAACGTGTTGGAATCTCTACTTGGTGTATCAGTTTCAATAAAAGTCTGATTCTAATCGATTGATTTTCTGCAATTCTGAAGCCGAATAACTTAGTAAAAAGGCTTTAGAAAATTTAGAAATAATATAATTCCTCTATAAAACCAATAATCGAGTTAAAACTCGATGTTTGCCTCTGATTGAATCGAATCGACTCGATTAGTCTGATAAATCGTGCTTTTTTTCACCGCCAGTCTACTAGAGTAGGCTATATTACAATGATGCGTACCATTCTCATGAATCGATATTTTGTGGGTAAATGTGAAGATAATGGTCAAATAATATGATGAAAATAGATAGTTGAATTGCAGTTGAAGCTTGAATAGTACACATTCGATTGCTTACCTTCAGTAACTTTGCTCAGATATGTTTGTTATAATCGATTATTAATTTAAACTCCAATGAAGTTTATCACTGACGAATCGATACTTTTCACAACTATAATGTTCCCAAAAATGTTCATTTGTAATTCATACAATGTATTAAACATTGAAGAGAATATTACGGAGTATCGATAATCGATTAAATCATCATTTGTGACACTCCCCTTCCGTGAATTTCGTTGTCAATTGATGTCGATTGTTCTAAAACAACAGCTGAGAGTTGACTGAAAATTGGCAGATGTGTCATTAAGGGATTTATAATGAGAAACGAGTGCGTGATTGTTAGGGATCTCAGATACACCAAAAGTACCGATATAATTATTTTGTGTCAATACATCCAACAATTGCCAATTCTTCCACAAGGGTTGGTTATTCCTCGGAACAGGAGCATAGGGACTCATTCCAATCGAATTAGCGTCCAAAATTTAGTCGAAAATGATACCCCACACGCCTAGGTACCAGAAATATTGAAAATCCATTTCTCGAAAAACCCTTTTGGACCTGTTGTATTTGTCGCATCTTTATAAACTTGATGGAAATTACCTCTAAATACAATTTTCTCTTCATTACAGGAAATGAGACGAGGAGTCTGTACGTCTTTCAAGACTCTTCGATGACTGTCGAGAAACCGTTGGAGAAAAATTGCCTCAATCCAATGTGGTCGCCTCCTTAATCAACGATTCAACGCATTTTGATTATAAAAACAAAGAAACACTTTCTTTTACGAAAACGTAACTAGTTGATGACTTCCAGGTATAGCGAAGAGACGCTCTTCAATATCGTAGATATTAGCCATAGGCCAGTAAAATTTGAATTTCACTTGGAAATAATTTCTGGTAAGCTGGAAATAGGGGTTCAAAAAATCACGAAATGTATGGAATTGTTTCCAGTATTTCGCTTGTCACTTCTAAAATGTGCATCCTAGCGAAAAGTGCACTATTATATAAAATAAAGATAATAAAATTCTGCATCGAATAAGCTCCATAAACATTAGTTTTGACCATGCGGTATAGCTGCAATCCATGGTCGAAAAACAACAATTGTCCTCAACTAGTCAAAAAACCACGAAATGTATGGACTTTTTTCCAGTTTTTCGCTTGTCACTTCTAAACTGTGCATCCTAGCGAGAAGTGCACTATTATCTAAAATAAAGTGAATAAAATTCTGCATCGAATAAGCTCCATAAACATTAGTTTCGACCATGCGGTATAACTGCAATCCAAGGTCGAAAAACAACAATTGTCCTCAGCTGGTAAAAAAACCTCGAAATGTATGGACTTTTTTCCAGTTTTTCGCTTGTCACTTCTGAACTGTGTATCCTAGCGAAAATTGCACTATTATCTAAAATAAAGTGAATGAAATTCTGCATCGAATAAGCTCCTTAAAGATTAGTTTTGACCATGTGGTATAGCCGCAATCCATGGTCGAAAAACAACAATTGTCCTCAACTGGTCAAAAAACCACGAAATGTATGGACTTTTTTCCAGTATTTCGCTCGTCACTTCTGAACTGTGCATCCTAGCGAAAAGTGCACTATTATATAAAATAAAGATAATAAAATTCTGCATCGATTAAGCTCCATAAACATTAGTTTTGACCATGCGGTATAGCCGCAATCCATGGCCGAAAAACAACTATCTTCCTCAACTGGTCAAAAAACCACAAAATGTATGGACTTTTTCCAGTTTTTCGCTTGTCACTTCTGAACTGTGCATCCTAGCGAAAAGTGCACTATTATCTAAAATAAAGATAATAAAATTCTGCATCGAATAAGCTCCATAAACATTAGTTTTGACCATGCGGTATAACTGCAATCCATGGTCGAAAAACAACAATTGTCCTCAACTGGTCAAAAAACCACGAAATGTATGGACTTTTTTCCAGTTTTTTGCTTGTCACTTCTGAACTGTGCATCCTAGCGAAAAGTGCACTATTATCTAAAATAAAGATAATAAAATTTTGCATCGAATAAGCTCCATAAACATTAGTTTTGACCATGCGGTATAACTGCAATCCATGGTCGAAAAACAACAATTGTCCTCAACTGGTCAAAAAACCACGAAATGTATGGACTTTTTTCCAGTTTTTTGCTTGTCACTTCTGAACTGTGCATCCTAGCGAAAAGTGCACTATTATCTAAAATAAAGATAATAAAATTTTGCATCGAATAAGCTCCATAAACATTAGTTTTGACCATGCGGTATAACCGCAATCCATGGCCGAAAAACAACAATTGTCCTCAACTGGTCAAAAAACCACGAAATGTATGGACTTTTTCCCTGTTTTTCGCTTGCCACTTCTGAACTGTGCATCCTAGCGAAAAGTGCACTATTATCTAAAATAAAGATAATAAAATTCTGCATCGAATAAGCTCCTTAAAGATTAGTCTTGCCCATGCGGTATAACTGCAATCCATGGCCGAAAAACAACTATTTTCCTCAACTGTTCAATAAACCACGAAATGTATGGACTTGTAACTCATGATTTTTACTCGTATAATTAATTTTTATGGAGCTTATTTGATGCAGAATTGTATTCACTTTCTTATAAATAATAGTGCTCTTTTTGCTAAGATGCACAGTTTAGAAGTTACAAGCGAAAATCTGAAGATGAATCCAAACATTTTGTGGTTTTTTGAACCCCCTGTCAAAATCCGGTGCCGAAGAACCGTGTTAAATGAGGATTTCCAGCTTGATTTTCAAGTAAAATCCTAATTTTATTGGCCTACTAATTCTTGAGTAAAACTCATGCAGTTAGGGTTGGAATCAACCCTGTATTAGAGATCTGCTTTTTGTTATTAGTGTGCTAAGTCGATAAGAGATGTCCATTTTGAGACAACGGTAATAATTTCATTCAAAAAATTCAGTGTGGAACCTGCAAAATTTGTCCTCCTACCACCCTGAGAGGTGTTCATGTTGAATAACTTCGCCTATTTTTGAAATTGATGTGTGGAGCGACATCCTCCATGGCCTGTTCAAAAGCTCAAACAACCCTGTATGAGAAGTGGTGGGGGAAGTTTTTCACCCCCACTTTCACAGAGACAAAATGAGAGGTACAAGGGGTGGCAGGGCGTCCCTGGACGCCTCCCATGGTGGGTTAAATGGGTCCCTGGACACCATATTTCTCATTTAAACCACCAGAAATGCCCCTATTGGTATAATGAACTGAAATAATTAAGAAGTTTCTTACAATAACGAGTTAAGTCCAAAATTATAAATGCTGGAAAATTATGGGTTTTTTTAAAGTCATATTTTTAGCTCATAAAATCCTTCTGCCAAAAATGAACCTGTTAGGTTTTTGCTGCATTTTCAGTGGAGTTCATTGCAACGTTTTGCATTTCTATTTCAAACCAAATTTTCTTCAATAACAACACAGCTATGCAATGCCAAGGCCATCCAAGAGTCTTCTGTCCACAGCGTTGCCAAGCAACGGACACACTTGCTTCATTCAGAAATTAAGAAAACCTGTTTTCTTGTTGCAGAATTCCATCATTTTGTAACCTCCTGTAGACTTGGACTTGTTTGGTTCTTGTAGGAAACCTCCCATGTGTATTACTGTTTCCATTTTAAAATGTTTATTCACCTAAAATTATCAACACAATTTATTTGACATCCAAAATGAGAACAAAAATTGCAGAAGGTATCAACTCATTATAACAAGCAGTCGACTTATTTACATTTAATATTGATTCTGCGGATTGATATTGTATAAATTATATAATATTAAAAATTTTAATATAAAATACGTTGTTTTTTTTTTTATATAGACAATTTGACACGTCAACTCAATCGACGAGAAGGTCCTCTTCATTTAGATCCTGAAAAGAATGAAGGTATTAGTGATAGAGGTGATCTGATGATGATGTGCTGGTCAAAAGTAATCTCTGCAGCACAGAAAATGTGCGGAAAATCTTAATGGACATACAGGGTGTTGTATGGGCCGAATGGGAGAGATTGACATTTTAAATGAAAACATAGGTTGATTATTCAAGGAATAACCAACCAAAATGGCAGTTTGGCGTCAATGAGTAAATGTCTTTTCGGTATAAATGATGTTTGGAGGGACGCAAGAAGACAAAAACACTCTTCAACTTACGCTGGCGTCAATGTCGTCCAAATTCATGTTTTCAATTTCCAACTCGAGCTCGTCGTCGTCGTCAACCGGTCGCCTCTGAGGTCGCATGACGACCGACGGGGGCGCCACTAGCGGACGGGCGTCGCTGGAACTCTTAGCTGGACCTTCCATCGAAGTTGGATTAGATTCACGCGGTTCTGTAACAATAAATTGCTAATTGATGGCCAGTTTATAAATAAGTGGCGTAGATCAGACAGTTGTTGCAGCTTGCTTCGACCTATCATGGATTTAGTGATATGACAACTTTAGGCTCTTGTCGAGTTGTAGAGAAGACAGCATCATATTGCTTGCTCTGGCGTTTAGTGAATTTATTTAAAGATTATTTGAACGGTAATAACCAGAAGGGAGCCGCACTAAATGTTGTTAATTCGTTCGCAGGGGTTATCTATTACTTGGACCAGGAGCATGGAGACTGGATTCCAATGGATTTAGCGTCCGAAATGATACCCCACACGCCTAGGCACCAGAAATCTCGAAAACCCCCTTTTGAAATGGGTAGATAAATCCCAATTATGACCCATGACCTCTTCCGGTGGACGTCAATCGTTCCGGGGCACGTCTCATTGGATTCAGCGTCCATAATTTAGTCAAAAATGATACCCCACTCGCCTAGGTACCAGAAATCTCGAAAAACCGATTTTGAAAAGGGTAGATAGATACCCATTTTGACCCATGACCTCTTTCGGTGGACGTCAATCGTTTCGGGACCCGTCTCATTGGATTCAGCGTCCAAAAATTAGTGGAAAATGATACCCCACACGCCTAGGTACAGGAAATCTCGAAATCCCACTTTTGAAATAGGTAAATAGATACCATTTTAACCCATAACCTCTTCCGGTAGGCGCCAATCGTTCTGGAACCCGTCCAATTGGATTCAGCGTCTAAATTTTGTCGAAAATGATACCCCACGCGCCTAGATTGCTGAAAATCCGTTTTTTGAAATTCTCATTGTGACCCCTACTTGCAGAGCATACAATTGAAAGCAACACACACTGGAAGTTGGCAAAGGAAAATCGGCACTCCCAAAGAGAGTTCAGCATTTGATGAACAATTCTAAGACATTTTGTGTGAAAAGATGCTGCTCTCATCAACATAAAAGGACAATGCAGACCAGGAGGCCATGCCTTGTGGCAGTGTAGCCACCATACACCATTTTGGTATCCCTAACCGCTTGGCAACCCTTACAGTTGATAAGCCTTTAAAGATGTACTTGCGGCCCTAAAGGGCTGCTAGTAGCGACCAAGTTTCCGATCTACCGAAGTACATTGGTTGGTCAGATGGGGTGAACTTCCTCTCATTGTCACCAAGAGCGCAGTGACCGCAACACCAAAGAGCTTTATTGAGACTCTCCCGTCTCAAGGATTGTAAAGATGCAATAAATCAAACTGAATCACCCAACAGCCATGTTTTGACGCAGGATTCTCCATCCAGCTGCAAGAAAAACATTGAACTACCTGATAAATCGACGAGGTTGCTTGTAGAAGGCGCCACAATCGCTGGTGGGACATAAGAGAACGTCCCGTCACCTTCAGCCTGTTTCATCTCTTCAATGGGGTTCCTCTCGTGGTTAGGCTGCACAAAACAAATAGAAATAAGTTATTTACGCTCCCTCGTCAGTTCACAAGCAGCTCTACAAAACTGACTTACTTTGATTGACCTGTACGACGAAGCGGGCGCCCTTCGAGTGAGCTCATGCTTAACGAATTGCTCAGCCTGGAGAGCTTCAGTGTGTTTGGGGAAGAGGTTGGGATACTGATTTGGGTCAGCGAGCGATTGGCCGGTTTTGTCTTTGGACAGAGTCTTCCACATGTCGACGATTCGAGATACTTCGCTGGGCATGTAGGTCCTGAACAGGGTTTGTTAGAGTGAGCGGTTTGTTTTAGTTTGCATTTGAAAATGGTGATATTACCGATTTTGAAGCAATTTGATCCTCACCCTGCCAACTCCCTCCCCTTGACCGCCTGTGCCAACATGCGATCCTTCCTTCTTGCCTGCTAATCACCTCATCACCCACATTACACACTAGACAGACGCAGAGCTTACCTCAACCTAATCTCAATTCTAGCTCCACATAATGGCCAATACCTGGGCAGGATTTTTCAGCGGTTTTACAGTCAGCTAAAGTCAGCCAGGCTATGCTTCATTTTGACAACTCAACTGACAGCTCGTATCAAGCCCAGTTTGGCCAGCGCGTCAGACTTCTCATTCCCTTCCACCCATTCGCATGCATCAACGATGAGTTATTGATGCCATACCCATGTGTCAGGGTATGGAGACGCGCTAAGTTTAACTAAAAGCGTCAGTCTATCGACCACGCTTTGCCAACTCCTCTCCAAATTGGCTCAACACATAGAACAAAGTGCGCAGTTACCATAAAAATAACTAGTAAATTACTCACCTAGCAAAAAACGCAGCTTCAGGAACCCTGCCAGTGTCAATAAGGATTTGCAGACACTTTTCAAGATTGCCCATCAGGAAATACGTCAAGAACGACACGTTGTTCTTGCCATCAGCTAGAGAACTCTCGGCGAGTTTTTCCATCATCACCTCATTACCTGGTGAAAATTTGTAGATAGTATTTAGATGGTGACCGTAAGCAGAGCGTATACAGGGTGTCGGGTGACTCCCATTTGGACGATCTTATGAGAGGGGACCCTCAGCATGCGTAGGACTGGGTGCTCTATCACGCCAAAACTCACCAGCAGACGTCGACAGGAGAAGGAGACCACCATAGTGCTGAGCTTGGTGTAAACACATTTGAGCGAGGCCGAGTTTTGCCTCAGACATGGCCAGTTCGGCGACTTGAACCCATTTGGCTTTGCTGCCGATCTCCCGTGCCAGACCAACAGCGGCTTCCAAGTTGGATAGTTGAAGAGCGAGCTCAAATTTGTGTTCAGGATCCGTTGACACAGCCAGAGCCTGTTTTTTGAAGCCCTGGAGAAATTGGATAAATACGTTGTAGCGTAGTATCTTCATCTAGGATTAGGTGGTAATGCCAAGCAGCAACAGTTCGTTGTCTATTCCACAAATCATCAAATCTAAACTCGGTGCCTGATCGTTGCTCTTATCGCAATTAAAGGCAACCGAAGGAGACAAAGTCCTCTAACCTGCACTTCAAGTATGGTTGAAGCCTTACGCCTAGCGACTGAATTTACCTGTTTCTCCAAAAAGTGGGCCACTCGTGACCTGTGTTGGACTGGGATTGTTGGGAAGCACTCTCTCAGCAGTCTCAAAATCTTTCCGCATCACGGCTGTCTGATACTCAAGCACGGACAAGAGCAATCTGGAGCATAAGAGCAACTACATTGTGAAAAAAGTACGAACAGCACAATTGACGTTAATGAGCAGCGACGAATCTCACGTGTAACATATGATGTTGTGGTTCTTGTCACACAAGTACAACAAGTTTTGGCGGGCGACGTATCCAAGTAGGTACATGGTTGTGTCAAGGTGGGCCACAGTGACGATTTCACCACCGACGTAGTAATTTATACGGCAGACGGCGTTTGTATAAATGAAGCAGTCTCCAACCCACAAGCCAGTTTTGACTGTGTCGTTGACTTCACCAACCACCTAGAACAGGAGAACGACGACCAACGGACGACATGAAGGATTTTCTTAGAAATATTTGTCTCTTCAATATCACAGAGAACCAATTTACCTGAAAAGCGTCTTCACAGCCATCAGGGCCAGGCTGGGAGGTGGCCAAAACGGACTGGTCAAACTTGAGTAGGTAGTAGCTGTCCTCGGTGACGATCGCCAACAAATGACCGGCTTCGGACCAGTATAAAGCTTTGGCTTGGATGTCAATCCTTCGGACAAGTTCAAGTGTTTCCCAGTCGTACAGCGACAGACCAGAGACCGTGCGGATCCCGAGGAGTTGCCCACCAAATATGCCTAAAAACGAAGATTGGTTGATTTTTTTCTTTGTACAAACATGAGGGGAGATTCGTCCAAGCGCAGTCGAAGCGCAGAGCAGCGTTCTCTGCCTTCTGCAACCTATTCAGGTCCTCGCTTTTGAGGTGACAGAGAGCAGCCGCAGCATGGTCAAACAACAGTAGGACCAGGGTTTGCCCAAGTTGCAAGCAAACGTGCTGTGGTAAGTCGGTCGCTATTCATAACTGGTAAATAGCTTTGAACGCCACATTACACGTCGCTGTTGTTTGACTGTCCCAGCACATGTTCCACTGGATCACGCCCAGGTACTTTGCTGTCTCCTCATAACTGACTACTGTATGATCAAGGACAATGTTGGGGATCGCGTTCACACTGATCTTCTAAGCAATTTATGACATCCCAAGATCATGGCCTTAGTTCTGCCGGCATTATTGGTCATTTTATGGCCACCACGGCCATGTTATTCAGATCTTGGCTTAATCCACGCACTATGATGCTGATTTCATCTAACCAACATGAGCGATATGGCAGCACGCCTTCAGCGGAAGACATACCACGATCTGAAGGCAAGGAAGGTTATTTCGTCTTGGGCAGAGGCTTGATGATTGATTGCTTTCAAGAGAGTGATGAGTACTGCAGCGTTTTTACAGAACTGGTGCTTTGTTGACTGCATGGTAGGCTAGACAGGACAGTTGGGACCGTCGCTGGTTGTCGAAATAGGTCAGAGATTCTAATTACCTTCAGCGCCGTACTCAGGTTTAAAGTTCTTCCTCTCTTTAAACTGCCTGAAGAGCCTCACTGTGGACGTCCCTTCGCGAATAGCGTAATCCGACGAGTCCTGAGCCCATACGAACTCTTGAGCCGAACCAAAACTCTTATTTCTCAATGCCATAGCCTGTATAGATGATGTACTCTCCATCGCCGCAGACGACGACAAACCTGCAACAGACGACGATTTAGGCCACGCGACGAGTTGACGGTTGAATCCAACTAACTGGCCACTCACCTGCCGTTGGGATTGTGAGCGATGCTCTGAGGAAACACTTCGCAAGGACCCATGTCTTTGGCAGCCACTGGGAGTTTCTCGCCATCTCGGATTTCAATGTCGTCGGTCATCAAGGATTTCAAATTCACCTGGGGCATTCCGTCAGTAATCAATTTAGGATAAAAACAACATTTCAAGACACACGGCTCATCAACTGCTTACTAATTACAAACCTGCTGGATTTCTGCGTGACGAGCCCAGACGATCTTTTCCCCGTTGACATCCATGGATATGGCAGGTTCTTCACGACCGATTTTCACCATTATGGAACCATCGTCGTACCTGAGCAGAATAGAACACATGAAAGATGAAAAATATCCATTTTGACCCATAACCTCTTCCAGTGGGCTCTAATCGTTCCGGGACCCGTCTCATTGGATTTAGCGTCCAAAATTTAGTGGAAAATGATACCCCACACGCCTATGTACCAGAAACCTCGAAAACCCACTTGTCGTAGGCCAATTGGAGGAGTTGAGCAATGATAAACAGAAACGAGAGGCAGTGCTGCAGCTTTTACATCTCCCAGTTCGCAACTGGCCGCCGTGACTTCAATGCCAAACTTCACGCGATGAGACTGAAACCATCACCTCTCTGCGAGTGCGGCGCATTCGAGACAGCAGTCCACCTCCAGTGCCCAAAATACACAACAGTTCGAAGGTGATGGCTTGCAGTGCTAGATCCAGCAGCTTCAGCAGGAAACCCTTGCCAAGAGGCGTCCCTAACCAGAAACGCAGCCAAAAGCACAAAAACATTGTGTTGGTCCACACGCCAAGCAGCTCCTGGTCCCAACCACGCTACCTCCGCGAAGTCCATCCTGGGCACTACTGATTACAGCAGTGGCGAAATGCATGGCAGGAGAGTGAGCGCAACCGTCAGGCGCATATAACATCTAATGAGCATAATCCCTGGTAAAGCCGCAAGGCGTAGGTACAGGAAGACAAGGAATAAATAAAGCTGAGATGAGCCTATCTGGGGGTTTGGACTGCCTTTTGGAATTGGGCGTGAGGCGGAATTTCTCAAAAACTCATTAAATTATCCTTACTCTCCCCAAAAATCACACTTCCACCTTCGGTACGAAGAAGGGCCATGTGGCTGGCTGCTTGGAAGAGGTTCCCTGCTATTGCCCATGGATCTTACAAGGAGCAAGCAGACGGTATCTAGGGGTGGATGGTCCTAAGATTGAAATGAGACACAAACAAGAGAAATGGCGTACTGAGGCTGAGGAAAGTGTTACACATATATCGGGAAATACGCAACTTCCTGCCGCTTGAGGCCAAGTCTGCATATCATTTTGCTATGGTACAGAGTCATGGGATGGGGAGGATGAGGAAAAAACTGAGGTTTATGGGTCAAAATATGTACCAATCTACTTATTTCAAAAGCAGGTTTTAGATATTTCTGGTCCCCAGGCGTGTGGGGAATCATTTTCGACTGAATCTTGGACGCAGAATCCAATGAGATGGGTCCCAGAATGATTGGCGTTCACCAAAAGAGGTTATGGGTCAAAATGGGTGTCTATCCATACTGTTGCGAGATTGCACCTGTGCCAGTCAAATGGGCTGCCAGCGTTGCAGGGTCAATGACCTGTGGAGGGCTAAGGGTCGCTCTCGAACATTTGCGCGGCATATTGAATTGGCTGGAACCTTCCCATTGGCTCAAGACAACACGTTGAGTTCCCAGAACCCGGGAAGGTTCAAGAAGGTACTCAACCAAGAGGCAGCCAGTTTAAAAAGGGACCAAGGAATGCTGCTGCAGTTCAGTTCAGTTCAGAGTCTGAATATAGACGCTTTGTGCGACAACAGCATTACAACCGGGTATTGTGCCTTGTGATTGTGTCATTGCGTAAGAGTGTGAATGAGAACAGTGTATTCAAGTGAACAATTGTAATAAATTATTTACTAAGAACATAAATCGTTACAATACGTATACATGTAATGTAGAGCAACTTACCCCAAAGCGATGTAATTTGAACCTTTCAAACATCTTATAGTCCAAACTCGTTCAAAACCGTAATTCAACGACGACTCGAGCCTGTAAGTAGCTGAATGCCACAGGCGAACTGTCCCGTCTTCTGATCCGGTGATTGCGATCGGCAGCTCAGTATGGAAACACACTGCAAAAACAAATTGTCCGATGATATCGTAAGAAAGCCACCTAATGCCGTGAACTCGGTCGAAAACACACCTGCCGTGATATTTTGCGCGTGACCTTCCAACGTTTGAACGCACGTTTTATTCTGATAATCCCAAATTTTCACCATATGATCGTCCGCTCCGGAAATCAAATAGGGTTTGTCACCACCGTGGTAGTAATCCACGCAATTGACACCCTTTTCGTGGCCGTGTAACGTGAAATTCGACTGAGCCGATCCGAGTTGCCAAACTTTTAACGTGTGATCTAAAGCGGCCGAGGCGAAAGTGTTGTTATCTTTCGGATTGAGGACGATTTGCATGACGTAGTGAGAATGACCCTCGAACACTTGTTGGCCCAACCAATTCTTCTCCCAGTTCCACAATTTGATGAGCATGTCGTCTGAAAAAATAAAACTCGATTGAAAAACAGATTTTTTATATATTTACCACACACTTAGTGAATAATCTAAAACCAAATTTATGAAAAATAGATGAAAAACGCTGCCAATTTATTCACAAGGGCTGGTTATTCCTCGGATTATCAGCATGGGGACTCATTCCAATTGATTCAGCGTCCAAAATTTAGTGGAAAATGATACCCCACACGCCTATGAACCAGAAATCTCGAAAACACATTGGAAATGGGTAGAAAGATACCTATTTTGACCCTAACCCAGAGGGCGCCAATCGTTCTGGGACCCGTCTCATTGGATTCAGCGTCCAAAATTTAGTGGAAAATGATACCCCACACGCCTATGAATGATCTAGGGGTGTGGGGTATCATTTTCTACTAAATTTTGGACGCTGAATCCAATGAGACGGATCCCGGAATGATTGGCGCCCACCGGAAGAGATTATGGATCAAAATGGGTACCTGTCCACCTATTTGGTAGCTGGTTTTTGTAATTTCTTGTACCTGGGCGTGTGGGGTATCATTTTCCACTAAATTTGGGACCCTAAATTCAATGAGATGGGTCTCAGAACGATTGACGCCCACCGGAAGAGGCTATTGGTCAAATGGGTACCTATCTACCTATTTTGAAAGGAGCTTCTCGAAATTTCAGGTTCCTAGGCGTGTGGGGTATCATTTTCCACCAAATTTTGGACGCTGAATCGATTGGAACGACTCCACGCTCCTGGTCCGAGGAATAACCAACCCCAGTGAATGAATTTGGAGTGTTTTTGATCCAGACATCTTGGCATTTTGGCTACAGCGCTGAAAACAATCAGATCCACTCACCGCTGCAAGTAAGGATATACGGTTGAGTCGGGTGAACGATTATGCACCGTATGTAGTCCGAATGGGCTTCAAAGGAATGAACACGTTCCAACGTGTTGTAATTGATAACTCGCACTGCCATATCGTCCGAGCCGGTGACGACCCAGTTTTTCCTCGAAACGAATACACAAGCTCTGATGGGGAGCTCGCATACCTGAAACGAAAATGAAAATGAAAAAAATGTACTATAAAGTTGGGATTCATCATGTACGTGCAGGTGTGTCCTTCTTTTCGAAAATGTTGCTGACGATTCGGTACAGACGGCGGTGCGTTGCAGCACACGGTCTATTTGGAGCGCCTAGAAGACAGAGCGAAGCTTTCCCGGACTATCACCAGAGGGTTGCTCTCCCAGGGGGCCACCTTATCCAAAGGGGGTAACACTGCAACACTGCAGCAAGGCTACCTCCCTCTCGCGGTACCAGTTTGGAAGAATACGGGAGAGGTCAGTTCACTGACAAAGGACTGACTGGCTAGCAGGCTGTGACAGTGGCTTTGTACCTGTCACTACGGTTCTGTGGAATGCTACAGGTTTTCCCTTTCCTTGTGAGCTGTCCAGTAGTCTGTCCCTCTTGGAGGATTGCCTACCACGGGAAGCGGTCCCCAAGGTTAAGCTGACATTTATAACACCTTGTCTGCCCCCAAGAGTGCAGCAAGCATCCAAAAGGATCACCTGTTCGACCTAGCTCATCGCGTATCACAACACAGCGGGGGGAGGTGGCCAGCTATTGCCTCGATTGCAGAAGTTTCCCCTCCCGCGGTACCAGTTAGGAAGAATAGTGCAGCGTCAGTGCACTGACATCCCTGCCTTCCTGTAAGGACTGACAGGCTAGCAGCCTATGACAATGCTTCACCTGTCACTACAGTTCTGTAGAATGCTACAGATTTCCACTTTCCTCATGAGCAGTCCAGTCGCCTGTTCCGCTTGGAGGATTGCCTGCCACGGTAAGTGGTCCCTGTGGTTTGGCTGACATTTATAACACTCTGCCTGCCCCCAAAAGTGCAAGCAGCCAAAAGGATCACCTGTTTGGCCTAGCTGAGACTAGCTCATCGCGCATCACAACACAGCGTGAGAGGGAGGGGGGGAGGCAGTCGTTGCCTGGGTGTTGCCTCGATTGCAGGGGTTTCCCCTCCCGCGGTACCAGTTTGGAAGAATAGTGCAGCGTCAGTGCACTGACATCCCTGCCTTCCTGTAAGGACTGACTGGCTACCAGCCTATGACAGTGGCTTTGTACCTGTCACTACGGTTCTGTGGAACGCTACAGCCTTTCCTCGTGAGCAGTCCAGTTGTCTGTCCCGCTTGGAGGATTGCCTGCCACGTAAAGCGGTCCCCGTGGTTTGGCTGACATTTAAACACCCTGCCTGCCCCCAAAAAGTGCAACAAGCAGCCAAAAGGATCACCAATTCGACCTAGCTCAGACTAGCTCATCGCGTATCACAACACAGCGACCCTTTATCATTTCCACCACTCTTGGGGGCATCATTGGCAAAAATAACTCCACGTTGGGATTCAAACCAACGTCCAACCTGCGAGGATCTTGCTTGCAAGCGTCCTCACCACCCAAAACCAACTCACTTCGAACGATTTGAGAAGCTGCTGAGTCTCGTGGTTCCAAATGTGAACGTTCCCATTGTACAGCGAGGCCAGCATCCACGGTTCTGTCGGGTGAAGATCGACGCATTTTACGCGATCCGACCGAGCTGAGAGTTTCTTTTTTATATCCAACTTGAGAGGCTGAAATAAAAATGAAAAATATGAAAAATTCTACAACCTTCAAAAAACTACCACAAGAGGGATACACAATTCTTCATTTTTGCTTTCCAATTCGCCTAGAAATTGTTCAAAACAGCATGAACCCAAAATAAGCCAACTGAGGAGAAAATAAATGTATGAAAACAGCAACTAGTGGAGGTAAATAAACGATGTAGGGATACATTCGTACAAATTTACGCACTGAATCCTGGAAATACAGAACATATCAACTACAGTTGAGGGTCCTCCTTGCCAAAAAATGAACACCTGGGCTTTACTACTGCCGGCAAGCCACAGACAATCTCCAGTCTTTTTGCTTTCCATTTTCATCAGTCGTTGACCTGCAATTTGATGCTGTTTCACTTGGCTCCGTTATCTTGGCAGGTATGGTTGGGGGGTTGCATGGATGCTTCAAAGGGAATGAGCCCGGATGGTGTCCCTCACATTCTACTTCTACCCAACTTCCCTCTTCAACGCATCTATCCCATCTGGCATCTTTCCAGAGCAGTGGAAGTCGTCTTACTCCAATCTCCAACATCTCCAAGGGTGACAGGAGTGATGTTGGAAACTACCGTCCAGTCTGCTCCTTATATACTATCCCCGAATTATTTGAGAAGTTGGTTGTGAATCAGCTCTCGCCTATGGTCAACTCCTTCCTGGCACCTGAGCAGCATGGCTTTGTTAGGTGGCATGTCATTGTGACCAATCTGGCGACTTTCCAGGGCCTTTCCAATGCATTTGACAGGCTCCTTTGCCGCACAATCTTTGAGATGCTGTCGCTGCTTTTGGTCCGTTTCATGCTAAGACTGCTAGCTACCTCAGGGCAGGCAGCTGTTGTTTCCATCAATTACGGGTCCATTCATTGCCACTGATGTCCTGCAGGGCTCTCACCTTGTAGCCCTACTCTTTAAGGTACATTATGCTCGGGGAGACTGATGCGATGACCGCACAGCGATAATCGCTGGCCAACAGTTTTGCTCGCTCAAAGAGAGTGGTGAAGGTGTCTACCCTTTTCTAGAACGGCTTCTTATTCAGCCATGATGCAGTGGACTGGTGACCACCATACTCCCTCAACTAAACGCGAGCGACTAGCGATTATTACTACCCCTCCCTTCAGCGACTATTCCAGCTCTATCATCGCAACCGTCGCCCCGAGCAAGACACGCCTTTAATCTGGTGATCAATTGAGTCAAGCCTCATCCTTACACTTATTGATACACGTATTAAATATTATTAATAAATACACTAGGATGACGAATACGTCACCAAATGCTAACAAACTCCAGAAATGAGGGATAACATGTTGCCGCATATTATGTTGACTCCTGTCCCCAATGTTTACAAAAAAGCCAATTCTTTCTTCCATAGTAAACTTACAAAAATGAAAGAATACGTACCATGATAACGATTAAATTTTTCAATCAAAATTAATCAACTATTGAAATTGAACAAAATACACGTCAAAATTCACACGAAACGCAACGTTATCAGTTGGACGTGGCCAAACTAGAGATGGGTATCGATCCAATGATTCCAAATCATCGATGTTTGCTCTTCGATGTTTTTTGAACATCGATGTTTTTCTTCGACATCGATGTTTCTTCTTAGGAATTTTATCAATGTTTTCTTAATAGTAGGTAGTTGCTCATTATTTGTACGCAAAATAGTAATAATATTGTTAAACCTGACTTAATATGTTTAAATTTGGACCAAATCCTGGGAATTTCGTTATCAGGATCGATAGTTGCCTTATCGATAGTATCATTATCATAAAAGCGTGCATGTGCCATTTTTCATCATTAGATCTTAAAAAAGGTGGGTAGATTAAATAGTTAAAAAATACTATTTTCCTAAAAACCATCGATGTTTCTTCCCCGATTTTTTTTTTTAACATTGGAGTGTCTGTGGAAAAAATCATCGATGGGCAAACATCGATGCTTCATCAACGATACCCATCCCTACCAAACTCACAGAATGATAAGCAGTCGATTCGCCAACTTAACGTACAAATGTCTATAGAATATCTGTAGAATTGGAGAAATCGATATGTCTTCAGAGAGTCACCATACACCGATTTCAAATCAGACAAAACGTGTAGTACAACAACAGCGATAACATTTGATGACTTTCTAACGAATCAGTTCGATAATTGACATTTACTATCGATTCTAGTGTCCAAGTCATTTTCTATGATGAATAAAATATCGTGTAATACTTTAAAGTAAAATCAATATACTACAATATGATGATAATAAAATTTTAGACAAATATCCCGGGTATTGTTAGAGAAAAATTAATTATATAATTGATAAACGGTTAAGGAATAATGTACCTATCTGTGACATAACTCGCTAAAAGAGAAAAATTTCCTAAAAATCTGAATTGGGTCAGGGGTCTGTTTCCGGCCTAAGACGGTCCTCAAAGCTTTTCAGCCCGATCGGACCAAATTTGGGCGGGGTAGGGGTCAAAATGTGTTTTTTGAAAAATGGATTTTCGATTCGATTTCGATTTTTGGGAGATCTAGGAGAGTGGGGTATCATTTTCCACTAAATTTTGGACGCTGAATCCAATGAAATGGGTCTGGGAACGATTGGCACCCACAGGAAGAAGTTAGGGGTCAAAATGGGTACCTAATCTATTTACCCATTTTGAAAATGTGTTTTCGGGATTTCAGGTACCTAGGCTTGTGGGGTATCATTTTTCACTAAATTTTGGACCCTGAATCGATTGGAATGGGCCCGGGATTTTTATTCTGACATGGATGACAAAAATATCCTTCAAAACAATCGATTTAAAGAATTTTCCCAGATAAAATCGATAGCAAAATCGCACATTTCGATTATTGGTGAAAAATCGATTCGCGCTTGATATTTTCTCTTGTCAACGTTAATTTGGTCTTTGTAGTCTAATTGCGCTTTTTCTTTTGAGATGTTTTCTTAATTTCTACCATTATCGACTAATTTCACCAATTTTTTACTCGCGGTTCGGCCCAATCGTTCGCCAATCGTCAAGACTGATTGTTTTCCTGTTGGCGAATTCCTTCTGGTATCGTTCATTTCCTCTATAACGTCCGCTATGGTCAAATTGTACGCGTTAAACGTCCTCTATAAAGGCCTTCACAGCGCCGTTTGGCTCAAATCGTCCTACGATTTGCAAACTGTCGGATTCTTTCAACGAGGAAGCGTTCAAGAGTTTATGGGTTTCGTGAGTAAAACTATCGTCGAGCGGACACAAACTGCTACCAGACAGTCGGTCAAGGAAGGAGGTAAAAAAATCGACGATTTTTTAAAATTGTACCATATTGAAACGTTTTTTGTTGGACTCGAGTACGTTGCTGAGTGTCCAATTCCTTCGACGATAAATTGAAATTAATCTAATAAACGAGCATGAAATTGCTACATGTGCCTTGCTTATCTCAAGTTTGAGGTCATAACAAGGCTTTCATGGTCGAGCAACAAATCTAATCTTAATAAAATATGTTTGAAACTCAATTTACGTTGTCCTTTTTTTGCGAATGAAGTGAAAAAAGATCACATTCAGAACATTTTAAGAAGTTAAATTTAATCCACAAATGTGGGATCATATCCACAAATAACATGCGCACCTAACCAGAGGTGATAATCAGAGAAAAATCCATGAAAGTAAAATTATTTGTAGTACATGGGCCACGACAATTTATTCCACTAAATTTTGGACGCTGAATCCAATGGAATGGGTTCGGGAACGATTGGCGCCCTCTGCATGAGGTTATGGATCAAAATGGGTGCCTATCTACCCATTTTGAATGTGTTTTTCAAGATTTCTGGTACCCTGGCTTGTTGGGTATCATTTTCCACTAAAATTTGGACGCTGAATCCAATGAAATGGGTCCCAGAACGATTGGCATCCACCGGAAGAAGTTATGGGTCAAAATGGGTATCTATCTACCCATTCCAAAAGTGCTTTTTCGAGATTTCAGGCACCTAGGCTTGTTGGGTATCGTTTTCCACTAAATTTTGGACGCTAAATCGATTGAAATGGGTCCGGGATCCACCACACCCACTATTTCCCCCATTTTCCCCATATTGAAGAAATGAGTCTCCATGCTCCTTGTCAGAGGAATAACCAACCCACGTGAAAGAATTTGCTGCGTTTTTCCTATTCATTCGTAAACTGGCGGTCCATTGTTCATTTGACGAGAAAATTGTCTTACAAAATACAGTATTCGCTGTCCTGTTACTGACTACTGACACCTGAACCACAAACTTGAAGACTTGGCATTCCAGTCATCGACCCTATAATATTGTTTTAACGCTGTAATCTTCAACGAATCTGATTTTTCTTGCAGAATACATGTGCCACGTCTACGTTAGAGGTGACAATTTAGCTGGCGTTGTTATATCGAACCACGAATATCCTCATAGAGTGGCGCACACTCTTTTGACTAAGGTACGTCTCATCAGGGTAAAGTTATCAATAATCAATTTTCTTGAATGATGTCCTTGCACCAATTTACAATAAATATTGAATCAACGAAAATCGGACCGATTTATACTAAAATATATTTAAATTTCCAGGTACTGGACGATTTTGCAGCCAAAGTGCCGCCCAATTCTTGGCCTACGGCGACTGAAAACGCCATCGATTTCCACGACCTGCCCGCCTTTTTGGCCAGATACCAAAACCCTCGCGAAGCCGACCCATTAACTAAAATCCAAGAAGAACTTGACGAAACCAAAATTATTTTGGTGAGTTGTTTCAATAGTGAACGTAAATATTGATTGCTTCTGGTGCGATTCAACGTTGCAAATTCTTCTAAAATGGTTTATTATTCAAAAGAGCAAGAGTATGGGGATAAGTGAGTGTCCAAACGATTCAGCGTCTCAAATTTAGTGGAAAATCATACCCCACACGCCTAGGTACCAGAAATGTCAAAAACTGACTATTGAAATGGGTGGATACATACCCATTTTGATTCATAACCTCATCCAGAGGGCACCAATCGTTTCCGGACTCATTCCAATCGATTCAGCGTCTAAAATTTAGTGGAAAATGATACCTCACAAGCCTAGGTACCAGAAATCTCGAAAACCCATTTTTCGAATCAAATGTTAACCTCTACCCTCCCCAAGTTTGGGCTGATCGGTTTGGTCAGGAACCCCGTTTTGGGCTCTAGTTGGTCATTGAAACTTTTCAGCCCGTTTAGACCAAATTTGGGGGTGTAGGGGTCAAAATTTGTTTATCGTAAAATAAATATCAAGATTATGGCGATCTAGGCGTGTGGAGTATCATTTTCCACTAAGTTTTGAACGCTAAATCGATTTGAATGTGTCTCCATGCTCCTGGTCCGAGGAATTACTTTGTGAAAGGATTTGCAGCGCTTTAATCTAGACATCTTGCAACGCCAACTGTCCAATTTTTGGGCAACAAGGTTGACTTCTGGCATGGAAAGTGTGTCGATTATTCTTCAAAAACCGACGAAAATGGTCATTTTGGAGATATTTCGGGTGTGAGTGAGTCGTAATTTTAGCTCCTTCTACTTTCAAATTAATCGACGAAGCGATTATTGCCTATTGGAGGGAGTTTTGTGCCAATCATTGGTATTTTTGAGATCTTTGGATATGATAGATAGATAGAAAATATGTTTATTGAAGCACAGCCAACATTCTATCTTAGACATTTTATGCAAAAAACGTTTTTAGGGCACGGACCACTGGTCATCTGCCCGGGAGTTCATTTCAAACAGTACAACAATATTTTTGCTCTTAGCACGATTATCTCGATAATTCCTTATTCGGCAATCGATAATTCACTACTCATTATCTTTCACAACTTTGTGGATACTACACTAGATTATTGGGCATCACAATACATAAATTATCAGGTACACAAAGCAATTAGCAATCTCATCCAGTGTAATTGAAATGTTGCACCAAGAAAGCACGATATCTTAAGGCCTCCCTGAGAAATCCGTACAACTTGAACCAATCGACCCCGTTCAGGCCGGCTATAACCTCCCACGACTCGAGGAAAGGCTTTCCAAAATGCCGAAGTCTGAACTCCGCCATAATGGGGCAGCCACAAAGGAAGTGATGACTTGTTTCCTCCTCAGCCTGGTTACACATAGCACAACGTGCTCCCTCCGTCCCCTGATTCCACGGCTTCGCGTTGAGTCCAGTTCGCAGCGTGCTCCCGCTATCACCCTCACAACCTTGCTCACTTTAATTTTTAGGTAGCTGGAGTTGTAGTCCAGGGCTGCATACAAAGGGAAAAGACCGGACTCGAGCGCCTTTCTCTTAAAAAATTCTTTTCGCCGGGCTTCCATTCTAGGTATGATTGAGGCCACGAATTGCTCAAATTGAGTTGCTTCGGCTCCTGAAAGCTCAGCCCCTGCAGCGTACCTTTCGTTGAGCAACTCCCATCTCCTGAACCAGTCCGCCCGGACCCGGATGGCCTCCTCCGCTACCTGTCGCGGAGTCTTCAACACCCGGACAATATACCTTCCGTGAGTCTCAAAGTTGCTGACGTTCATCGACCTAAGGCCCGTCTCCAGATGCAGCATATAGGTTGGGGTGTTAGTGGGCAACCCTAGGACCTTCTTAATGAAAAAACGTAGAAGTCGTTCTGTCTCCTCATACTCCTCATATCCCCAGACTTGAGCGGCGTACCCCATTACCGCCCGAGACCTAGCGTCGAAAATCTTGAGCTTGTGCTCAAAAGCGATGTCCTTCGAGAGCAGATTATGCCAGGTGCTGTTCAGGCCGAATTGGGCTGTTCTCCTCTTTTCTGTCAGGTGTGGTACCATATTCAGAGACGGCGTCAACTGCACTCCGAGGTACTTGTAGGTCTTAACTACCTCGATTGGCTCACTGTTGAGAAACCATTTCTCTGATTTGGCTAGAGCTCCTCCTCCTTTCTTGAAAACCATGACCTTAGATTTGCTCATATTGATCGTCAGGTTCCGCTGGGCACAAAAACATTCTAGGGTTCTAATCATGTTCCTCAGCGCGGGCGAGCTGTCGGCGAGAAGGACTATGTCATCCGCATACATCAGTATCTTTATTTCCACCCGCCCCACCGCGGGGGGGTTAAATCCACAAAAAACGCATACATCTTTGGATATGTTGACTATCGTTTATTATATGTGCCGTGAAAAATTTGAATTCTCGCCTTCCCTCCCAATTCAAACTGAGCGCGGTTTCGCTGCCTTCCGTATCTCATCGAATGCCACCCATCGATCTGTCCGGTGCTGCCACCTGAGCGAAGTTTTCCTAAACTGGCGTCTTCTGGCGATCTTATCAGCTTCCTCGTGCTCGTTGTACCGTACCGTCCCGATGTTCCGATTCTGATGTTCCGATCTCGCTTTTGTTCTCCCGTTTGCCAGTTTTGCTTTCGGGTGCTCTAATTTTTCCGTCCGATTTAAATTCCGTTCGGCTTCATCGACGTCGTGGATGGTCTGCCGTTTATCGCCATCCGTCTCGCAGTTTCTGGGTACCGCTATCGTCAATCGTCGTCTGTCGCCAGAACATCGTGGCAAGGACGACTCAAAAATACTACGTCCTCCGTTTATCGCCATCCCTCGCCCGTTTCGTTCAGGACATCGTGAAGACAACTGAAAATATCCCGTTCCGTCTCGTTCCCTATCCCGTTCCGTATCGTTTCCCGTCTGTTTCCACCCAACAAACCGGTAGGACTAGAATTCTACTCTAAATTTCCACGGCCGTCGGAAACAGGTAAAATCTGTATAGTAGCTACATGTATCTGTGCTAGCTAGCAGATAAAGACAAAGACTGCTAGATAGTCAAGTAACGTTTAATTTATTATTATTATTTTTTCTTTTTGCAATTTATCGTCTACTGGTTATACCTGTGACAAGAATTCCCTGAGAAGTATCGGCTTTCGTTTCTTTCTTTTTTTTTTCCTTTAAACAGAAATAAATTTTATTCTTTTCAATTTAATTCAAGTTCCTTCTTTCCCTACTCACATTATTTAAATATTGCCGAGGGTTCATCCCCACCTGTCTCTTGTCTACTTCACATATATTTTGTTTGTACCATTGATTATCAAAATAGCGATTATTGCGCCTCAGAAGAGGATATGAGCCGAAAATGAGCGTTTCTGAGATACATTAAACATGACCGCGTTATGTGTCGATTTCCACGTTATTTTGACGTTAATTTGACAACATTTGTACTCGTTCTTTTCCTTTTCAGCACAACACAATCGGCGCTGTTCTCGAACGCGGTGAAAAACTCGACGATTTGGTCCTCAAATCGGAAAACCTCTCTTTACAGTCGAAAGCTTTCTACAAAACCGCTCGAAAAACCAATTCCTGTTGCAGCTACGTCGGTTGAGAGCTGCTCACCAACGACAAATACAAAAAAATTGTAAATTATAACATTGAGAAATATTTTGTTGTAAATCATCAGATATAGAGCTTTGGGGCTCTCGTGTTCAAAAAAGGGCGTTCGCTGGAAGTTATTTGTGCGAAGGCAATATCGAAGATTATAAACATATTTCTAGGTTAACAGTACCGCTCTTACGAGAATGCGAGGCGATATGTACGCGTTATTTGTACAAAAATGTGTAGCCTAGTTGTCGGACGACAGTTTTATGGGACACATTCACGTAGAACGGCATTTTCTTTGACAAAAAAGTAAAAATATATCAATTTCCCGAACTTTATTTTCATCTCAAGCGAAATTTTCTTGAAAATTCGCTGGTTAAACTCATTTTTTGACCCATGGGGCACCCACTGACAGCCCTCCCATGGCTAGTATCATTTCTGAAAAGTTGAAATGACATTTTCTTGGACAAAAAAGCCAAAAATATCAATTTCTCGACCTTTTTCTTGAGTACCATTCAAAATTTCCTCGAAAATTTGCTGGTTTAACTCATTTCTTGGCCCGTGGGGCCCCTTCTGACAGCCCTCCCATGGCAGGGATCGTTTCTGAGAAGATAAAATGACATTTTCTTTAACAAAGAAGCCAAAAATATCAATTTGTTGAACTTTTTTTCAGTTTCGTTCATAATTTTCTTGAAAATTCGCTGGTTAAACTTATTTCTTGACCCATGGGGCACCCACTGACAGCCCTCCTATGGCTGGGATTACTTCTGAAAAGATGAAATGACATTTTCTTGAATGAAGAAGCCAATAACACCAATTTCCCGACCTTTTTCTTCAGTACCATTCAAAAATATCTTGAAAATTCGCTGGTTGAACTGATTTCTTGGCCCGTGGGGCACCCTCTGACAGCCCTCCCATGGCAGGGATCATTTCTGATAAGATGAATTGAAATTTTCTTTAACAAAGAAGCCATAAATATGAATTTCTCAAACTTATTTCCAGTTTAATTCAAAATGTTCTTGAAAATTCGCTGGTTAAACTAATTTTTTGACTCATAGGGCACCCTCTGACAGCCCTCCCATGGCAGGGATCATTTCTGAGAAGATGAAACGATATTTTCTTTAACAAAGAAGCCAAAAATATCAATTTGTTGAACTTTTATTCAGTTTCGTTCATAATTTTCTTGAAAATTCGCTGGTTAAACTCATTTCTTGACTCATATGGCACCCACTGACAGCCCTCCCATGGCTGGGATCATTTCTGAGAAGATGAATTGACATTTTCTTTAACAAAAAAGCCATAAATATGAATTTCCCAAACTTTTTTCCAGTTTAATTCAAAATTTCCTCGAAAATTCGCTGGTTACACTCATTTCATGACCCATGGGGCACCCTCTGACAGCCCTCCCATGGCTAGTATCATTTCTGAAAAGTTGAAATGTCATTTTCTTGGACAAAAAAGCCAAAAATATCAATTTCTCGACCTTTTTCTTCAGTACCATTCAAAAATGTCTTGAAAATTTGCTGATCAAACTCATTTCTTGACCCATGGGGTACCCTCTGACAGCCCTCCCATGGCAGGGATCATTTCTGATAAGATGAAATGACATTTTCTTGAATGAAGAAGCCAATAACACCAATTTCCCGACCTTTTTCTTCAGTACCATTCAAAATTTCCTCGAAATTTCGCAGGTTAAACTCATGTTTTGACTCATATGGCACCTACTGACAGCCCTCCCATGGCTAGTATCATTTCTGATAAGATGAATTGAAATTTTCTTTAACAAAAAAGCCATAAATATGAATTTTTTCGACCTTTTTCTTCAGTACCATTCAAAAATGTCTTGAAAATTCGCTGGTTAAACTCATTTCTTGACCCATAGGGCACCCTCTGACAGCCCTCCTATGGCTGGGATTACTTCTGAAAAGATGAAATGACATTTTCTTGAATGAAGAAGCCAATAACACCAATTTCCCGACCTTTTTCTTCAGTACCATTCAAAAATGTCTTGAAAATTCGCTCATTTTTCCAGTTTAATTCAAAATTTTCTTGAAAATTCGCTGGTTAAACTCATTTCTTGACTCATAGGGCACCCCCTGACAGCCCTCCCTTGTATCTAGGTAACCACGTTTGAAAATGCCATAATAATTGGGGGGGGGGGCGTTTTCCGAGCAATGGTAGGCATTCCCTCACCCTATAAAGCCAAAATGACATCCAAAAGTAATTTTTTTGTTTCAATTTCAAGTTTTTACCGTGAAATTTGTGTCTAAAATGGTTAAAAGTGTGAAATATTTATTTGTAAATTGCATTAAAACTGCAACTCAGAGTACCAGGCTGTCAGTCGATCATCAGAATAACCACGATTGTTTTGTTTACTTAGTTATGTTCTGAATTCAACAATACATTCCGTAATTTAAGTAAATTTCACTTTTTTATTTATTAACTAGCAACATTTGGTGACTGTTTGAAGGAAATTATCTCACGTGCAATTAATTTTGTCGTTTTTCCGTCTGAAAACCTGTAAAGCCCATCAATGTTTCCTTATTAATTCGAATTTATTTATAACTGACATGAACCTTGATTCAATTTTGTCTAAAAATGTATACCTAACGAATTGATTTGAGTTTGAACGTAGTTTTGACGCTCAATTTGGACTAATTGTGGTAATTGGTGTAGAAATAAGTCGAACCAATTCCATCTGTTTTGACTAAATAGCGCTATTAACCAAAAAATTGCGCTTAATGAAGGGGAATGTTCATACTGTTCATTATTAACGGCAAATTTTAAAGAATGGTGAAGAAGATGGACTATAACAGCGTTCGAAGGACCCTCAGTTGCTAAGTTAATACCAAAACTGCCACAATTGAAACCATAGCGCCATAGACAGTTTATATTGCGGAGACTTGAAGCCTTGATAAGAACGTTCTGTTTTAAAATACAAAAATTGAACCATAGATTATGTCGATGAATAAAACGGACTGAAAAGCCAAAAAACGCAGTGTTACGCAATTTGCTGGCTATGCCATCAGTCGCGTACTCTACTAACAACACTACTTATCATTTGAACTTGGCACTTATTTTGTATAGTAGATATATGTACCAATAAATACCCAAATTATGAGCGTAATACGGTAACTATGCATTTTAAAAGTTCAGTCTGATGTATTTTCTTGCGACAGTGGGACGCCTTAAAAAGTATTATTTTGATATTGTACCAAATGATTTGTTAAGATATAAAAAAAGACAAGTTATACAAAAAGTTATTAAGAGTCGTGTTTGTGAATGAACGATAAAACTTGCTAGATGCCCTAATCTTGAAGTATGACTACTGTGTCATAGTTATGGAGGAATTTGAGTGACATCACCACCACTTGACTACTTTGAATAAGATTGTTTAGTCTCACAAGAAGTGCTGCTGACAATTGGCATTATGACAACGTTAACACGTTCAGTGTATGACCAGAAAACATGTCAGGGGGGTTGGCTGGGGCGATTTTTGGATCACTTTGTGTATTTTTGGAATTAATGGGCTGAAAAATGTTCTGTATGGCTTGATTGAGAGCTGGGCCATGGATGAAAGACGTTTTCTCCCATGGCTGGGCTCAGATTAGATAGATTAATTATACAGGGGTAGAGGAGGTGTCCACTGCAGTCTTCACGCACTTAGGCCTGGTGGCCCATTGTGCTAGCCCCTGGGTGGGTCACTACAAAGGCAAACACACGTGTTGTGATATGGGGGCAGACAACTGTTTTGGATACTTACTGCCGGTACTATATTGGCCTCCCGACGTCGAGTAAACGCTGGGGGTGCTGGATTCGAACCAGCAGCCTCAAAACTGTGACCACAGAAGTCTCGAGCCCTTAGAGACCCACGCCTTAACGACCTCGGCCACCTCGGCCCCTGGGCTCATACTCAAGACAAGGACTTGTCAAGAAACCTTGTAGGACAACTGGTGGGGGCGCAACATCCACAGAGTAATGAATGACAGGGCATCTGTAAACCCAATTATAAATGAGATAATAATCAGGCAGACAATCAGGAGTCACAGAAGTACGAAACAAAGAGTAGCTAAACAGGGTCGTGTAGGGGTTCAGAGCAGAGATGGTTAATGAGAGCAGTCTTAATGGATGAGAGAGGTGAGGAAATAATATCAATGAAGGGAGGAGAGGAGATTGACTTGGCGAGGAGTGCGACTCATTGGACGATAGAGAATACCTTCGTCGTTTGTAGGGGAAAAAGGGACAGAAAGTGGTGTGGTGGATCTTGAAGTGTGGCGAGGAACATGGAAGCCGACGCGAGCCAGAGGTCGGGTGCATCAATACGCCCCGAGAGCAAGCCATGGAGGAAGTTCAGACGAGTCTACGTGTGGATGAAGCCAAGTTTCTGTTAGGATGAGAGCGTCAAGGTTGGATACTGATGAGTTGCGATGGAGTTCTGAAAGCTTAGGCCGGGTACACACGTTGAGGATTCCGGAGAGGATTCCGAAGAGGGATTCCTCTGAGAAAAACCTCTGAGGCGGCCGGAGCCGGACGGAGCATCCACACGTATGGGAAAACTAGGAGGCTTTGGCCAGAGGTTTCGACATGTGAGAGGCCTTTCGAGGAAAACTGTGAAAAAATTAACGAGGAGCTACGACCACTGTGACGATACCCGAGCTACACCTACAACCAATCACCTCATACACTTGAAGGAAGGGGTTCAATTCTGGGAACCGCAACCCCGGCCTCAGGTAGCAGGTAGCCAGGCCTTTCCAAAAATTGGAAAGGCCTGGCGGTCTGTTTGGTCCGCCTCAACTGAAGGCCTCGACCCGTCCACACGGTCCGTCGGCCGAAGAGGAATCGATCAACGAGGAATCCTCTTCGGAATCCTCAACGTGTGTACCCAGCCTTAGAGTTAAGGCCGCGGACGTTCTGGTAGAGGATAGTCATCAATTGGTCGGGTCTGGTGGGTGGTTTTTTGGAGTCGGGGATGAGTTTTTTGGGGAATCAGACGTGGATTGCACAAACGAACGGGAGGTGATACGAGGGGTGCCAGAGAAATATTTAATAGTCAGGTTGGGTTCGTTTCTCCGCTCAAGTTCCACCCTGAGGTCATTGAGCTGCTTACGCTGAGCTGGTGTGCGATCTGAAGCCAGAGAATAAGGGCGAGGAGGAATAGTGCGGTTTGAGGAAAGCAAGTGAGGCAATGGCTGGGGATGCCAAGCGTACCAACAGAGGACGAGACTTTCCGGGAGCTGGTGACTTGCCAAGGCGGCGGAAGTGCTGGACACATCCGTCAAACTCAATCTTCAGCCGAATGAAAGCTTCCTGAAGAAAGGAACGGTCACGGTCGATGGATGAAGCAGGATCCGGCTCACTGATGCCCTACGCTGACGTTCGTGAAACTCCCTCATCAGATCATCAGCGCTGTTGACAAAGGAGGCGGAGGTGTTGGCAGCCAAGTTCAAAGAGGGAGCAAGATCATTGGCGATGGGTACCATCCCAGGACCCGAGGAAGTCAAACTCGGCCTTCAGAGTCTCAACGGTGGCAGTGCATTGGGCACCCTGGTCCTCCAGGGCAGCGATCCGAGACTCCAGGCCATCCACCCGCGACTTCAGAGCCTCAAGAAACCAGGACTGAAGTGATTTCATATGCTTCTCCATAGATGACTCGAAATCCTTCTTGGTGAGGTACTGACCCAAATCCGGAGAAGAGGAACGCGAGGACTTACAGGTGGCACATTTCCAAGTACCACGGGCGGCATGAGATAGTTTACGAAAGTTTCAGAGAACCCAGCACAACTGAAGTGAAAAAAAGAATCGCAAATGGTGCACCGGATGGAATCCTCCCAAAGAAGGGGTTCCTTACAGGATTAGCGTCGGCACTCCATCACCGCAGACGTAACAGCATCCCATTACAAAATATGCCTCAGGTCAGCTTGAGATTAGAGCATCGAGTTAGTACAGGGCAGACTTTTTTGACAGTAGATTTTAGCAACTCTCCAACTTTTTTACACTCCAGAAAACTCACAATATCCAAAAAATCATCCATGCCCTGTGTAATGTAACTGATGAAAGTACAGTAAGAACATCACAACAAAACCCATTTTTTCTCCAAAATTCATTTTACATTCTCCAATATTGAGAACTTCCATAGGCTATATCCCCCAAGTTTGACAAGTATAAAAATTGAACAAAAAGTAATTTTATCAAAATGAAGAGCTTAAACTACCTATGTGTGCTTTTTAGACATTTTAAAGAGAAACATCCCATATTGTGTCTGTGTTGTTAATGCGATTCAAGGCCTACAAACCCTCGTGAGTCCCTTCCTTGCATGCTGTGCTGGAATTGTATAATCAATGTTGTGAAAGTAAAAAACCAAAAATGGTCGAATTAACTTATTCAAAATGTCTCTTCAATTCTTATATTGTTTGTGATTGATGTTTGGAGAAATGAAGTGGAAATAGGCAATGTTTGTTGTTTATTATTGTACAATGACATTATTTATAAATAAAGTTGTTTAAACATTTTTTTGACTGCGCTATTTAGAATTTAGCCAGAATCCCAAATTGCTGGAATGACATGTTCAAAATGGGTAGATTGGTACCCATTTTGACCCATAACTTCTTCCAGTGGGTGCCAAACGTTCGGAGGCCTATTTCATTGGATTCAGCGTCCAAAATTTAGTGGAAAATGATACCCCACATGCCTAGGTACCAGAAATCTCGAAAACACATGTTCAAAATGGGTAGATAGCACCCATTTTGATCCATAACCTCATCCAGAAGGCTCCAATTGTTCCCGAACCCATTTCATTGTATTCAGCTTCCAAAATTTAGTGGGAAATGATACCCCACAAGCATAGGTACCAGAAATTTTGAAAATACATATTCAAAATGGGCAATGAATACCCAATTTGACCCATAACTTCTTCCAGTGGGTATCAATCGCTCTGGGATCCATTTCATTTGATTCAGCGTCCAAAATTTAGTGGAAAATGATACCCCACATGCCTAGGTACCAGAAATCTCGAAAACATGTTCAGAATGGGTAGATAAGCACCCATTTTGATCCATAACCTCATCCAGAGGGCGCCAATCGTTCCCAAACCCATTTCATTGGATTCAGCGTCCAAAATTTAGTGGAAAATGATACCCCACAAGCATAGGTACCAGAAATTTTGAAAATACATATTCAAAATGGGCAATGAATACCCATTTTGACCCATAACTTCTTCCAGTGGGTACCAACCGTTCTGGGATTCATTTCATTGGATTCAGCGTCCAAAATTTAGTGGAAAATAATACCCCACTCGCCTAGATCACCCAAAATCTCGAAAATCAATTTATCAAAAAACACATTTTGACCCCTACCCCGCTCAAATTTTGTCCGATCGGGCTGAAAATTTTCGAGAACCGTCCTAGGCCGGAAACAGACTCTTGACCCAAATTTCAGATTTTTATTTGCTAAGATTGCTTATTTTGATCTAGACATGAAAACATAAGTTGATTATTCTTGAAATAACCAACCAAAATTGCTCAAATGATCAAATTTTCATGACATTTTGAGTTGAATCCGAATCTGCAATAAAATATTAATTATGCAAATATGATATTTGAGGGGGAACACCTCATAGGACACCCTTGGTAGTGGAAATCGCATTATTTATGCACTCACATTTTGATGAGGAGGTTAGAATGATGAACCATATTGCTTGACAAAGGAAAATAATTTATTTCCTCACACATACTTCTCATTAAAAAAAATTTTCTTATGTACAATTGAAACGTTGTTATGTTCTTTACACAAAGTTGGTCTCAATACTTATGAAATATACATGCTAATTATATAAAATAAATTACACAGGTCACATTTTAGTTGTAATCTGTTGTAAAGAAATGACCAAAATCAGGATTTAGAAACAAAAATGCAAGCAACAACTCAGATAGCAAGTAATGTTTCAACTGGTAACTTCCTTGGTGCTATAAACAGTGAAATCACAGGCTAACATAGTCTTCTTGTAGGCCATTTTGTTTTCACGATAAGCCATCTTTCAATTAAAATCATCGCTTTTTTAGAGCTAATTCAATCACAACTGGCTTGACTAGTGTCGCTACAACAAAAAATGAGCTCTTCTCTTTACACGAGAACTCTAGCCATGACTTATTATAGTCAATTTGTGCCAAGTGCATTTCTATATGCAACTGATAGAGGGAATCTTCACAATAGCAATTTACCTGATTAGTTTTTGTTGGCACTGATCTGAACAAAATTAATTGTGGTCACGATGTGATCAAAATATTCACAACTTAACACACTGAGTTGTTCTCTCTGGTTTGGCTATTGATTTGTCAAAATTGGCAGCAATTTCGTCAAAAGAGCGACCTTCAGTTTCTGGCAGGTAGATGTACAAGAAGATGAAACCAACAATGCTGAAGACTCCAAACGCGACGAAGACACCTTCCAGTGTTAAGAGAGACTCAAGAGAGAGGTAACTCTTTGTAAGGACAAAACCTATGATGTATGAAGATGCTGCTGCCACACCAGCTGCAAGGCATTTGCCCCTGAAAATTATTACAAAGAGATAGTCAAAAGTTCATCTGCATCACACTTAGCATGCTGGAGAAGAAAAAAGCAGCAAATTTTCTGTATAAAAGTAAAACTCATCTGTTCATTACTCACTGAAACGGGTAAAGTTCACTTTGGAGCATCCAAGGTATTGGAGCCACACCGACAGATGAAAAGAAAGAGTAGGCAAGCATGAGGCTAAAAGCCCAATCTGGGCTGAGGACATCTCCTGCCACAGCAGCCAGAGCAAATGCAGACAATGCACAACCGCCAAGTGATAACAGAGTGATGGCACGTTTACCTGGAATGAGAGAACCAAGACATGTAAACGTTACTACACAAAACAATATATTTTCAATATTCTCACTAACTCTTGGTTTAGCTGAATGCTGTAACAATCAGAGCTGGTATAGCAACTGGTGTGTATGTTATTCTATGTTGGCATGCTTCTTCTATGGACTGGTACAGGGAGAGTGGACATTCTCTGGGAGTTCTCAAAGAGTTCCTGAACAGTTCTTGAAGAGTTATCAATGTGTTCTCTGAGAGTTCTTGGAAAGTTCTCAATGAGTTCTTGGATATTTACTGGTGCGTTCATGGATAGTTGTCAAACACATTCTTGGGGAGTTCTCAATGAGTTCTTGAAGAGTTGTCAATGCGCTCCCAGAAGTTACCAATAAGTTCTTGATGAGTTCTCAACAAGATCTTAGAGGGCTATCAAAGAGTTCCTAAAGAGTTCTCAATGAGTTCTTGGAGCGTTCTCAATGAGTTCCTGGAGGGTTCTTGAAGAGTTTTCAACCTGTTCTCAACAAATTCTTGATGAGCTCCTGATGGGTCCTTGAAGAGTTTTCAATGTGTTCTCAATGAGTTCTTGGAAACTTCTCAAACACATGCGTTTGCAGAGAGTTACCAATGAGTTCTTGATGAGTTCTCAACAAGTTCTTAGAGGGTTATCAAAGAGTTCCTAAAGAGTTTTCTATGTGTTCTCAATGATTTCTTGGAGAGCTCCTGATGGGCCCTTGAAGAGTTTTCAATGTGTTCTCAATGAGCTCATGGAGATTTCTCAGTGCATTCTTGGCGATTTCTCAACAAGTTCTTAGAGGGTTATCAAAGAGTTCCTAAAGAGTTCTCAATGCATTCTCAAATAGTTCTCAATGAGTTCTTGGAGCGGTCTCAATGAGTTCCTGGAGGGTTCTTGAAGAGTTTTCAATGTGTTCTGAATGAGTTCTTGGAGACTTCTCAAACACATTCTTAGAAAGTTCAATTAGTTCTTAAAGAATTCCTGAATAGTTCTCTATGAGCTCCCACAGTGTTCTCAAAGGCGTTTTTGGCATGTTCTCAATGAGTTCATGGAGAGTTCTCAGTGCATTCTTGGCAATTTCTCAATGAGTTCTTGGAGGGTTCTTAAAGAGCTCCTGAAGAGTTCTTGAAAAGATCTCAATGAGTTGTTGGAGATTTTCAAACGCGTTCTTGGTGAGTTATTGAACAAATTCTCAGATATTCTCAATAACTACTTTGAGAGGCCTGCAGCTGCACTGCCTCTTATAGAGCAGGTACCCTGCCTCCCCAGCTGGTGTTGCTGCTGGTGACAAAGGCCCAGATAAGGGCTGCAACTTACACAAACTATGATTGTCTCTATGCTAAGGATTACTAACCTGATGTGCAGCCAACTTACTGAGTACTTGCTGAACACTCTCAGCCCATCTAATTAGGCATTGATTTCAAACACAGGCAACACATAAACAAGCTTCTCCATTTCTTGGCAAAGGTACACATCATATTGCAAACTCACCTAGCTTTTTGACTGACACCATGCAAACTGCAAAACCCAGCACTCCAATCAGGGCTACGCCAACCTGAAAATATCGTGATACAAATTACATTTCTTGCAAAATGACTTGTCTATGAATGTAGCGCCGTATTTTACTCACTGTTGCGTCATCAGGGTTGATTGGCATTCGAAGAGAAGTAAATACAGGAACCAAGTATGGCCGGATTGTTTGCATGCCGCTAGCATAAAAAAAGAAAAAGTAGGAAATGATCAAGAAGAGTGGTTTCATCATCTGCGGCCTGAGGAAGTGTCTGAATTTCTGTGCAACGCTCATATCTTTAATTCCAATCAATTCCTCTGAAAAAAAAAATTATTAAATAAAAATAAAATACATTTTATTGGAAAACAATGCTACAACATGCATAGTTTAGAGGAAACTTGATGCACATCTTTTGGTCCACTTCATCCAGTGCTACCAACGTATATGAGGAAATATCGTTTCATGATTGCCAAAAGTGCATAATACTGCACCTGAGCAACCTTGAAAGTCATGCATCCATCTGTAAGGCTCAAGCTGGAAGTAGCATGAGCGCAGATTTGTTTACACATGCTTGTGCCTGACCACCTTGTGGTGCCGTCATCTTCTTCATATTCACATTGTTATCTCTACTATCTCCTATCACTTATTTTCCACCCAATTCATATTTCTCCCACCTCAGTGTCTACAATCTTGTTTTATTCGGTATTTTCTTATAAACACTGAGGTGGGAGAATGACGTGTTGGGTAGAAAATGAGTGATATGAGATAAGAGAGGCAACGTGTGAACATGAAGAAGATGATAACACCACACACCTCTTGGAGGTTTTTGTGACCGCCCCTTGCAGGCAACTATGGCACAAGAATGTTCAGATTTTCATACAAGTGAATGTCCAACCTTGAGATTCAGTAGAAATAGTTTTCTTGATCTGCAATCCTGTGGTCATTTGCTTGTGGTAGACAATCAAACGTTGCAATTCCTCGTTGACAACTTCAGGTCTGACCCAGCCACGTAACCAGCACAATGCTGACTCTGCCTGAGCAATTCGTCCCCGTGAAATCAACCAAAGGGGTGTTTCTGGGATCTGAACATAAATCATTGGGATTATCTGAATGAGTGTCTTTCGGAAGAAATGAGACAACCTTCTGTCACATTTTTACAAATCAATTATAACAAACAGGTCAAGTGCAAAGTTGTCTTCTCTCGCCCTGTCTACCTGCCATGTGAGCAGCCAGAGGCCAACCAAACCAGGGGGAGGGCGCCCCCACCACTGTCCATGTGACTGTGAGAGGGAGAATTGGAGTTGATAAGCTCCAATCCCTTCCCAGTCACCCCTTCAACAGCTCTCCTTGGGCGTACATGTTTATAATTTGGCATAGTCTTTCTACAAGGTGTGTGGATGCACATTGTGGTTCAAAACTCTCATACTTTTGCCAGTGGATATCTCTGAGCCTACTTTGCCTGTATGACCAGCATACTGCATACAGACAATTTAGTATTGTTGCAAGATTACACCTGCACCAGTCTCCTGGGGAACCAGCATAACAAGGACAACAACACGTGGAGGGCTAAGGGTCACTCTCAAACATTCATGCGTCATATCAGATTGGCTGAAACCCGTTTGCTAAGGACAACACATCAAGTTCCCAGAACCAGGGAAGACTCAAGAAGGTTCTTGGCCAAGGGAGCGAGCATAAAAAGGGACCGAGGAACGCTGCAGAGTGCAGTTCAGTTGGGAGTCCAAATATAGATGCTTCATGTTATTGCAACCATGTATTGTGCCTTGTGATTGTGTAAGTCTATGAATGAGGACAGTGTATTTGAGTGACAGTATTTAACAAAGACTGCCCTGTGATGAGCAATTGCCCTTGTCTCCTTATTGTATTTCAAGTGTGTTAACTCATACTAGGATAAGGGGAGAAAGCTTCAACATTAGACCTACCACAAACCACAGATTTAGATACCTTCATTTTGAGTAAAGAGCCTCGGTTTGTAGGGAATCACCAAATGGAATGCTAAATCCTGAATATGACCCTGCGCATTATCAGTTTTGCCTCAATTTTTATCAACTGTTTAGTTGTGAGATTAATTTAAATGCCAACAACCTCAACAACCTTTTCAGAAACAATGGCATTATTAGATAGGAAAATTATCCTTACCATAGATATAGCTAGAAATGTGGCAATGGGAACACATGCGCAAAATATGGCTGTTGTTCTCCAACTGGTGAGAGACCCCATCAGGTACACGACTAGATACGCTAAGGAACCAAACAGTTGAGCGTAAGAGGTGAGAGTACCTCTAAACTTGGGTTCAGATATTTCACCAACATATGTGAGAATGGGTGCTTCTGTACAACCAACGCCTGAAAAACAAAAACTTGTTTTCAGAAATTACTGCACACGCAATTGAATTTGCTTTGAATAATTCCTTAAAACAACAACAAATCAGGAAAATTATGATTTATAGTTCTAATGATTGGTGAGACACATTTTAGTGTTAAAAATTGTGGGTTTATTGCGTTATAGCGTGGTAATTTCAACATAACTCAGTTCAGTGGCCTGTTTTCATCATTAGCAAATTTGCTTTGTGCACGGATACTCACTGAATCCCATAATGGCTGAAGCGAGGTAAAGCATTGAAATATTTTCTGCAAAGTACACAAGCGCCCAACCAGTGAAAAAAGGGATGTTGAGGAGCATCATCGACCTCTTCCTTCCCAATGGTTCCATTGCCAACCCGCTGAATACGCTTCCAATTGGCTGGCAAATCAGGGAGATGCTAGCTGTAATTGGATTGAAAAATAAAATAAAATAAACGCTGCAAATTCATTCACAGGGGTTGGTCATTCCTCGGACCAGGCGTATGGAGACTCATTTCAATCGTTTCAGCGTCCATGACCTCTTCCGGTGGGCACCAATTGTCCCGGGATCCATTTTATTGGATTCAGCGTCCAAAATTTAGTGGAAAATGATACCCCACACGCCTAGGTGCCAAAAATCTCTAAAACACACTTTCGAAATGGGTAGGCAGATACCCATTTTGACCCATAACCTCCTCCGGTGGGTGTGAATCGTCCACAAGCAAATTGCGCAGGTACGGTAAATACATCAAAATCCTTCAAAAATGAAAATGGTTGAATCACTCACCAAACCACGAAGCTTGTTCTCCATCAAAACTGAGCGGGCCTGGATTGTGAAGGAGAGCCGCAATGACGATCGTAGGGAACGACAAGACCAACGAATTATCAAACAATATCAGGTTGTTGGCTGTACAGGCGAGTAACTGAAAAATGATGAAGAAATCAAATCAATAACTGCCAACTCAGGTGTTCTTTTATGATGAAGTACTATTATAAGTGTCCACTCTTGTATTACAATAAATTAAACCACAACAAGATGGCAACGAGGATGGGATGCCGGTCCCATTGATGGCTTCTTATCCCTAGACGAGGTTTGAATCCTCCGTGACGTCTACTCTGTGGGTACAACGTCTCTCTTCTCAATTCAAGGGTTCTCCTCAGTTCTGGCGTCCTGCAATGCAGCCATTTCATGCCGTTCATGCGTCAAGAATGTAGAATCTTTCAAAAATTCAGTGCTCCTACCCACCAAGCCACAAATGACCTTGCTGAACGCTCCAACCAGACCATGGTGAGGCGCCTCAAGGCTGCTGCAGGTAATCAACGTTCCATTCAAACGCTCTTGGCGTCCAATCAATCCTCCTACTTGAAGAGGCATGTTCAAATTGTGTCAATGCTCTCCTGCCAAACACCAAGGCACCTATTCCGAAATCGTCAAGACATACTGAGGTTGGTTCACTGGTTGGAGAGGAGGTTCAGGCACGGATTCACCAAGGAAACGACCAATACCACTACAAAGTCAAGTTGGACTCGGCGTAGCCTAAAGTGCCACATCAATCAACATGTGATCATGTTGGTTCGCCTGAAAAGTGTGAGGATTGCTCCTTCACTAGTTCAGCAGCAGAAACGTGGTATTCTGTTTGCTAGCACCCCCTCTCAGCCTTTCTAGAAGCCGGAAAATGCTCTCAGACAGGATGGTTTTCATGGCCACATACCGCCAGAAAGTGACCTTTTGGATCTGGCTACTCCTAGCTTCACACCAGAACGGCAGCGGCAATCACCAGCCCGCTTCAAGAAGTTTGTTCTAGAAGACTAAAGTGTCAGTCACTCTCTTATCTCTCGTCCCCGCGCCAGGTCTCTGTCACTCATATCTCCAATGACTAATGTATTACAATAAATAGTCTCAATTAAGCGTGCAATTGTGCCAAGCAGTTGGTTCCTTCAATCTTTACAACCCTCACATTGCCTCGATGCCAGTAGATGATCCAGTTGACTGCCAGCAAGCTGAAGCAAACTGAAAGCAAGCTGGCTCCAGTTGACCAGAAATTATGGAGGTGATTGCGTCATCAAGGCTATCACATTTTCAATTAAGGGAGTATCTGCGCGACTTTCGCCATGACTTTGAGCAAGAATTTTAGAGGTACTCCCCCAAAATGTGATTTTCTAAAATTAATTTTTGAGATTTTTGGCGATCAAGGCGTGTAGGGCATCATTTTCCACTAAATTTTGGACGCTGAATCCAATGAGGCGGGTCTCGGGACGATTGGTGCCAACCTGAAGAGGTTATGGGTCAAAATGGGTATCCATCTACTCATTTCGAAAGTGGGTCTTTGAGATTTCTAGTACCTAGGCGTGCAGGGCATCTTTTTCCACTAAATTTTGGACGCTGAATCCAATGAGGTGGGTCTCGGGACGATTGGTGCCAACCTGAAGAGGTTATGGGTCAAAATGGGTATCCATCTACTCATTTCGAAAGTGGGTCTTTGAGATTTCTAGTACCTAGGCGTGCAGGGCATCTTTTTCCACTAAATTTTGGACGCTGAATCCAATGAGGTGGGTCTCGGGACGATTGGTGCCAACTGGAAGAGGTTATGGGTCAAAATGGGTATCCATCTACCTATTTTGAATGTGGGTTTTCGAGACTTCTGATAACTGCCGATGCTGAATCGATTGAAATGAGCCACCATGCGCCTGGTCCGAGGGATAACCAATCCCTGTGATTTTTATAACTAATCAAACTTGTTCCGCAAACATTCTTTTTCTCTGTAGGCTTCAACTAACTTCACATTTAAAACATCGACAATTGTTGGTTATTCTTCAAACCTGAAGCAAGGGGAAAATAGGGAAATCCATGTTGTGACATGTTCCCTGGTCCAAACAAAATCGCCTCAAGTAACAAATCAATCCAGGTCCCATTCACTTTTGAAAGCATCTGAAATTCAATAGAGCTACTCTTATTTGAGATAAACCCGCTATACGTGTCAGAATGAATAAGAGGAGACTCTTTTGAATAACAGTTTTGAATGTAAGTGTAATAAGTAAGCTTCGGACGCAACAGTCACGATCAGAAGTTGGATATAATTGGGTGTTTAAGATATTATACGGATGTGCCAAAATGTTAGAACCAATGCACAATGACGTGATTTTGTTGACAACAGTAGGCTTTGCATTCAAATTATATTCTTCTTTGAATATTTACACGTGGAAATTCATGACAGTTCTTAAGAAGAAACATCTTTGAACGCTACAACTGTCATATCTTTAAAGAGAGAGCAAGTTTTGGTAGTGAAGACACACACAGCAGAGAGTTCCTAAGAGATAAGGACAAACTTGACTTTCTGGTCTTATCTCACTGCGCATGCGCGTGTACTAAATTTGCCCCTATTGTGCTAAGGTTGGTTTGGCGTTGAGTTATCGTCCTCAAACATAACTTCCTCAGTGGTATGCTGTCTACCAAAATCCTATTGGAGATGAAAGTATCTGATTCCTTCCTGCGTTGTCTGCGACAAATCTACCACTTCATCTACTTTATTTGTGATTGTCTTGCAAAGTGGAACTCTTTCTCAACTGATGGAGAAAGAGTTCTCATTTGGTCTATACTCCTATATGGAGTTGAGACATGGACATTGAAGGCCAAGGACGTGAATCGGCTAGAGGCCTTTGAAATGTGGCTGATCCGACGTATGCTGAGGATCCCCTGGACCGCCCGACTCCGCAATGATTACATCCTTCAACAGAACTCCTTGCAGCGTGAACTGCTGGTGTCAATAAAGAAGCGCAAGGTGTCATACTTGGGGCATGTTATGCGTGGGCCCAAGTACAGCTTGTTGCAGACCATAATGATGGGGAAGATCAGCGGACGAAGAGGAGTCGGAAGGAAGCGCGCATCATGGTTATCTAACATACGAAGCTGGACGGGGATTCACCGAGCAGCAGATTTGTTTCACCTGGCGCAGGACCGCGAGAAATATGCAGAAATGATCGCCAACCTTCTATGACGGGGACGGCACTTGAAGAAGAAGAAGGAGAGCCAGAAAGAATGAGGCAAAAAGCGAATTTGAACTGTGTGAACAACCAATTGTGGATCCAAGACCAACACTTGAACGCTTTACTCAGTCTCAGCAGCACATTATGGTATTAGCAAACATCCATTTGCCAGACACAAGGAACTGTGAAGCCAACAATCAGGTAGGACTCAACCTAGGATGATTCAGCGAATGGGATAAGCAACAAATGTATCAATAAAATCGATACATTCCTCAAAAATATCGATATTTTAGCATCAATGCTTGTTGTTCAATATGTTAATTGTACCAATGTTTTTTTGGTTGGTTTTTCCTTGAATTATCAACCTATGTTGATGACCTATGAGGGAGGGGGTTAAGGGTCAAAATGTGTACCTTGAGAAATGTCTATTTGAGATTTACGGCGATCTAGGCCAAAATGGGTACCTATCTACCTATTTCGAATGCGTGTTTTTGAGATTCCTGGTACCTAGGCGTGTGGGGTATCATTTTCCACTAAATTTTGGACGCTGAATTCATTGAGACGGGTCCCGGACCGATCAGTCCCCCCTGGAAGAGGGTATGGGTCATACGGTTACCTACCTACCCATTTCGAAAACGGGTTTTTGAGATTTGGGTACCTAGGCGTGTGGGGTATCATTTTCCACTAAATTTTGGACGCTGAATCCAATGAAATGGTTCCGGGAACGATTGGCGCCCACCGGAAGAGGTTATGAGTCAAAATGAGTATCTATCTACCCATTTTGAATGTGTTTTCGAGATTTCTAGTACCTAGGCGCGTGGGGTATCATTTTCCACTAAATTATAGACACTGAATCGATTGGAATGTGTCCGGGACATTCCACACCTGTTTTTCACATTTCCTAGCTTTAATAATTACACCATTATGAAATTAATTGCAAGAATATTTGCCTTTTTCAAGTTTTTGGAGCAAATACTATTATTTCTTTCTAAGCGAAATTGTACTTACAGCACCAAGGTGGGATGTACGCCCGGCCATGACTGCAACTGCTGTATGTGGGCATCCTACCAAGTTCCAGTATTTTGCATTAAGAGCCGCGGCACGAACCGGAGAAACCGGTTTGGATAAATCTCCTAATAAATCTCTGAATCGTCAACTCGTTTTCGCGATCAGTCAAACTACCCGTCAATATGCCCGTCATTATTGTATTTTTCTCTCAGCAATTTACACATTTTGTTGCTCTGATATTACACGTACGGACTGGGAGATATTTTATCGCGTTGATGATCCAATGTTGGCGGTCGATAGAGCACTAGTCGGCCCGATTGGGGTGATCGGGCCGGCGAGGAAGATAGATAACCTTCCTGAGATTATCAGAAGACCTGAGGAAAGTACCTATCACTTCATCATAATGAGACCATTTTCGAATTGAACAACTTCTGACAGCCTGGCTAAATTGAGTTTATTGCGGTTTAGGGGGTGATTTTCGTTCAGGTCGAGCACAATATTGATTTATTGGTATATTATTGCTTGAATAGTCAACTCAAGTTTTCATGCCAGAAGTTAATGTCTTCGATTAGCTTCGAAATTTGACATTTAGCGTACCAAGATGTCTAGAGAAAAAAAATAGAATAGGTCCTTGAAACTTTTCAGCGCGATCGGGCCAAAGCTGATGAGGGGATGGGGAACAATTTTTTTTCGAATCATTGTTTTAAATTGTCCTTGCTCTCTCGCATCGATATTGCAATAATTATTGATATAAATGTTTATAATATTGGTGTAAATTTGTTGTATGAGTGACCTCATTTTTGAGGTATGTGGTGTCCTGAGGATGTTGATTTATTTCAATATAACAGAATTTTGAGTGGTCAGCATGTAAGCCCCCAGGCTTGCTGCCTCCAGAAGGCCAGAAGGGAGGGAGCATGCGCCAGGATGCACGCGCAGCTCCTGCCCGGACGTCGCATTTGGAGAGCTCCAGGGCCTCACTCGTTGCAAAGGCGTCCAACCAGGTGGTTGTTGTCGAGGCGCCCCTCGGGGCCCAACATGTTGGAGTCATATATTTTTGTAACCTGTCATGCAAGTGCATCTCACTCAGTCCATCCTGGCTTTGTCCTGTGCTCGCTCTGAAGTGAACTCTGCTACCATGCTGAAGTCGACTGAAGCTGTAATACTGTGTTCCCCATGAGATGATAAAGGACTCAAGTTAATAAGCCGCGCTGTGTACCTGCCCCCTCCTGTTTTTTCTTCAACGTCGACGCCATTTTCGTCAGCCGGTATCGTTGCACTTGCTGATTAAATTGTATTTCATGTAGGTATATCATAATTTCATGTATCATGTATTAATTGTATTTTATGCTCCACATGTTGTCAAATTTACTTTGTCAAATTACTTTGTCTTGTATCAATTCTAGCCCAGGTTGAGACATATTCTCCTTTGCAACGTGTCCTTGTTTTCAATTATAATTCATTTTGTATCAATGTATTTTATGTTCATCCTTGGTATCCCTAGTTGCTCAGTCGTAAGTCTTGGACTTACATCCCGTCGCTAGGTCCCTTCCAAATTCTCCGAAGAAACCCGAATTAAATTAGAGTAAATTCAAACACATTTTAATTCGAGAGAGGCTTCAAGCAGACAAGTAAATATGATAACAAGGGGCTTTACTGTCACCAATTAAGATGATAATACTTATTTACAATGGGTAGAGTTAATACTTTCAGTGTGGAGGGCGTCTAGGGACTGTCATCCACTCAATTTGGGCAACCTGCAGGGATGCCCTGCGCGTCATTCATTACTCTGTGAAAATGGGGTAGTGTCCCCACCACTTGTCCAACAGTGTTTCATGAGGAGTCCCCCCTCTTCAGTAGTAGGAGCTAGGGATGGGGCATTGAAACGAAAACATTGATACCAACATTAGCCCTACATCGATGGTGTAAAATATCGTTGGTTCAACCATCGATGTTTTTTTCCAGATCGATGTTATAGAAGCCCAACATTATGATGACATTTAAATGTTGGTCAGGGTTTTAACCCTGGAATCCAAATAGAAAGATTCTAGAGGAAAAAGGATAGTAGGGAGGGGGGTAGGGGTTGACATGTTATCCTGTCCCACACTGAACGTAAAACTCAAAATTTGCCCTCTGTACTTCATTCACAGAATAAATCGATAAAAAAGGCACAAATGAATCAACTTGTTGAGGTCGCCTGTGATCTTAGAGGTGTCCTTCGTAAGTGGCATAACTAAAAACATGTCTCAATCGTCCCAAATTTCAAATATGGACGTTTTCAAGCGGATGTCCACCTTCAAATACCAAGTTGCGGAACGACTTTGCTGAACTGAAGGACTTTGCCGCATATTAACGCAAGTTTAGAGATGACCGGTTTTATCAGTGCGGTAATTTGCCGATATCCTTTCGAGAATAACACAAAATGGCGTCGATAAATCGATGTCACTCGCACAGAACAAATTCAAGCTTTGCTCACCTGAGGGAGAACCCTTCGGATTTCAGATATCCTCTGCACGGGCTTCTTTTCTACCGGGGTGGGTGCGCTCCCGATGACACTTTGGAAACTGAAAAAAATAATAAATAAATACATTATGTGAGCTTGACCTTTTCTAAGATGGGGAAGTTGATTAAACTCCCGACTGAAGGGACTAAAAAGAGAATCACTTCTGAGACAATGGGCTTACAATAAAAAAAGTGAATCCCGAACAGGAATTTAAAATGATGTTTAGCTGATCGGGAGGTTTTCTGTCTAATTACAATTTTCTAAATCTACGTTAAATTAAAAAAAAAAAATTGTCTAGTAATGTGTAGTGTAATCTAGTAGAGAAGTACAGTTAAATAACGGTTGGCAACTTGTATCAACACCTATATTTACAAATCTTAAACTAAACATACAACAGAATACAGAAGGGTGCAAATAAGAGTAAATTACTAAAACTAACATGATCAAATAATATTAACGGAATATAAGGTGTAATCATTGATTGTTCAAAATCTGAACATAGGGCTTGAGAATGAATTGCATGAAGAATGTTTAACAAAATAAAGGAAAGTTGGAAATTAAAAATGCTGCAAATTCTTTCTCAGGGGTTGGTTATTCCTTGGACCAGGCGCATGGAGACTCATTTCGATCGATTCAGCGTAAAAAATGGTGGAAAATGATACCCCACACGCCTAGGTACCAGAAATCTCGAAAGAATATTCAAAATGGGTAGATAGATACCCATTTTGACACATAACATCTTCCGGTGGGTGCCAATCGTTCTGGGACCCATTTAATTGGATTCAGCGTCCAAAATTTAGTGGAAAATGATACCCCACACGCCTATATCGCTAAAAATCTCGAAAATCCATTTTTCGAAAAAACACATTTTGACTCCAACCTTACCCAAATTTGGTCCGATCGGGCTGAAAAGTTTCGAGGAGCAACTAGAGCCGGGAAAAAATCCCTGACCCACTTTTCAGATTTTTAGAAAATTTTCTACTACCAAAAACGGCGCGATTTTGGATCCTGAATCGATTGGAATGGGTCTGAGACCCGCCACACACACTGTTTTCCCCATTTCCCCCATGTTTTGAGTATGTGTTTTTGAGATTTCTGGTACCTAGGCGTGTGGGGTATCATTTTCCACTAAATTTTGGACCCTGAATCGATTGGAATGGGTTCGGGACCCGCCACACCCACTGTTTCCCCCATTCGAGGAATAACCAACCCGTGTGTTTGGTCTATATACCTTGAAACGCCCAGAAAATAATTTTCAGCCGAATCGAAGAGGATGATCTTTTGCATTAAAACATAGTTTGATTATTCAAGGAATAACCAACCAATAAAAAAAGTAGATCAAAATCCAAACGAGCAAAGCTTCATCCAATTGTTCCGTGAAAGCTCCCACTAGCTATTGGTCGCGGTTTAAAAGCCGCTAACGTCCTTGCCAGGCAACAAAATGAACTCGATTTACGGCAACTAATCACAATGAGACCGCTAAATAACCTTGCTGACACTGTTCGGATCATAAAAGGCGCTCGTCTCATCCGTCTTCCGTCATGTTGAGATTAAAGAAAATCACATTTCTAAACCCAGCTAACCGTTAAAAATGAATTAGGTAGGAACAATCAGGATCTTCTGAAGGGAGAAGAGCAGTTGTAATTGCATAGAGAAGGTTTTTTATTTTATCTGTTATTGTTTAAAGACTTTCCGCATACATTTATATGATACTGCCTGGTAGTGAGATTCCTGATAGCAGATAATGTCTACTTATGTTATTTCAAAATTATCAGCAAGCAATGGTCAATTTCACCATTTGAAAACTTGATATTTTTCTTTAGGCTCCCCTTAATAAAGCCAACATAACAAAAAGAAAATTTATCAATTATTGAAATACTTTTAAGCATTGGGCTGTCAGTAAAGAGAAAATAACGCGTAAATTAAATATTACCAAATGAAAGTGGTAGATCTCGTGTTCATAATTATACTACCCAGTTTATCGTGATTATTGAGTGGACACTCGGAGTTTATTACTAGCCCTCACTACCCATCAGGAAGGCAGTGGTTTCAGCTGATTCGACTTCTACTTGAATGCACGCCATCTTGGGACGCCTGTTCTTGTCTTCTCCGCTCTCCTCTGAAATACTATGCCTCGCTAAAATCCTGTCATCTGAATTCATTCTGTTTCAAATACTTGGTTTCCTCGCCTCTACTGAAGAAATACACCAGATTATTGGGTGAGTTCTTCAGTACTTGAGTACTTCAATATTCTTAATTTCGTACATACCCAGGTTACCTAGGGGCACTAGGAATTTGATTTATCAAGAAATAGAAAAGAAAATATGATTCTACACCGCTTTACCGCGACAAATATATTAATCAATCGGATCAATATCAAACAGCATCCAGCACAGTGGTGCTAGCGCCATACTTTTATTGGCGTCTTGAAAAGCTTTTCACTAAGGATTGCTTAAGTTTGCTTAAATTGCTAAAAAAAAAAAAATTGCTAAAAAAAATTGCTAAAATTGCTTAAGTCAGTCCTAAATCAACCGCTATGTGAATCATCCCGAATGGGATATTGATTTTTACCTACACTGTGCACATCATTGGCAGCCTTGCTCGGTGGTTGTTGCTGTAACATTTTAGTTGTTCTTTGTCCTATAAAATCTTGGAAACTATCTCCTTTATTTCATTTCATTTTATTAAATCCTACAGTTCCCTGTTGGTTGAAACACTCTGTCAACCGATAATAACTAACAACCAACCAATAGCGGCTAGTTGAACCAACAAATTGGATGAAAAACCGATTATTTCTTTTCTATCAGCGCAATGAGGCTTTCTGCAGTCTCCTGTGCTTAATCCTTGTTTAGAGAGTTTCAAATTTTAGCTACAATCCAGATAGGGGAAGTTATGACCACTCCTTGCATTCCTTGATGGTTTGAATTTTGGCGCCATGAGTTTTAATTTATTCATGTGGCAGTGGATTCAAAGGTCTAGCAGTGAGAGGAGCCATTTCCCAATTAACCTTCAGCTTTGATGGCGGTTCATGTGTTTTCCTCACAGAAAGATATTTGTCAGCTACATTCAACATGCAAAGCTTTGCATGTTGTAGTGCTTTTTCACTTCATCTTACGTGAAAAGTGTCCAGTTTTAGAAACTACCTTCACCACAGAAGAAAATTGAATCTCCTAGGAGTTTTTATTGTTTATCCATCATGGCTGATTGTGGGGTAGTTATGACCACTGGTCATAATATCTTCCCCATGTAGTCGAAAGTCCACTATATTGGTCGTGTTAATGGATTTGATGGACCAACCGATTATGACTTTCAATTTCTTTGGCGGCCTACTTTCAATTGAAGGATTTGTTGAAAATGGTCACCATTGCCCCACTTTCCCCTACTTGTAACCACCATTCAACATCTTGTTCGTAGGTAGCCAGCCATCTATTTAGTATAATAGTAACTTTGCGACGAGGAAAAAACGCAACGAATATTTGAAAGGGGTTTCCCACGAAGGATAACCTTGACTTGAGACGTTCTATCAACGTTAGTCCATCTACGGTTGACGAGTACAATAATCAAAACTGTATCCCATCGCGTCCTTTTCCGGAGTTCTTTCTTCTTCATTTGAAGTTGTAAGTCGATCAAAAACCGATCATTGAATGTTTAGTTGATTCTCCATCTGTTAGTTGGGAAGTTTTAGAAGGTAGAACTCAAAATGGGGTATTTTGATATTCCGGTTAGTCAAAAGCGAGCCATATACGTCTTTTAACGTACGTTTAGGTAGGTACATCTGTATTTTAGGGTTAACGGTACTTCGAGATGTTTTTGAGGTGCTTCAGTTAGCGTAGAAAGCATTTTGGAACTTTTTCACTGCAGCGTTTTGATTTAATTTTGAGCATTGGCGAGTAAACGTAGTATTTTGACAACTTTTTGGATCTTTGGGTGCCTGTTGGCGGGTTATTCCTAGTATAAACCTCTTGTGTTTTCATGCAGAAAGTTTTTCGAAAATCCATTTTTCGAGATTTTTTGCAATTTAGGCGTGTGGTATATCATTTTTTACTAAATTTTGGACGCTGAATCAATTAGAATGAGTCTCCATGCTCCTGGTCCGATGAATAACAAACCCCTTTGAAAGAATTTACAGCGTTTTTGATCCAGAAATAGATTTTGGAGCAAATCGGAGAGGTTACCGTTATTACAATGATTACAATTGAGGCCTAATCCCCGGTTCCCAAAATTGGATACGTTCAAAAACGTGCAATATTTCTCTCAATCAAAGTACGTTAATACCGAAAAAATGTTAGCTACTTTTGTGATTAAGGACAAAAATGAAAAAAATAAGAGCTAATAATAGCGTTAATCATCAAACTACGATACTTTTGACCCATATAGTATAAATCATGAAATAAAAGTATTGTTTTTCCAATGAAGGAAGAAGGAAGAAGAATATCTTCACAGAAATATTGGGTAAAAATATCTCTATTACCACAGAAAGAATATCATCAAGGAATGAAAATCATATTTTGTTGTATTCGAATACAATCTACATAAATATATTAATTTTTTATTTAATATTTACGTTTAATCACTTTAGTTTCATCTCATTTCGCTTAAGGTCGCTTGAGCGCCTAAACAAAGACGGCTGATCCGTCAACGCCATTCAGAAGAGATACGACGATCGCTGCGCGATGTCCTTGGTCATTCGGAGCGTGTCAAGTCCACCGTTTCGAAATCGTTATCAACGGCGATTATTAATCAAATGATAAGCGTATTGGGCACTGACCCCGCTTGATCACGTACTGGTTGCAGTTGACAGTTCAACTAAATACTTGATAAATGTCTTTGAAGGCGTTTTTGGTTGTAAAAAATTTTCTAAAAATTTGTAATTCGGGTTAGGGACCTTAATTGGGATTAGGATCTTATAAGTTGGTACTTGAAACTTATCAGTCCCATCGGACCAATATTGGGGGGTAGGGGTCAAAATGTGTGTTTCGAAAAATATATTTTCGTGATTTTACACGATATGGGCATGTAGGGTATCATTTTGAACTAAATTTTACACGCTGAATCCAATGAGGCGGGTCTCGAGACGATTGGCGCCCTCTGGATGAGGTTATGAATCAAAATGGGTACCTATCTACCCATTTCGAAAGTGGTTTTTCGAGATTTCTGGTACCTAGGCGTGTGGGGTGTCGTTTTCGACTAAATTTTAGACGCTGAATCCAATGAAGCGGGTCTTGACACGATCGGCGCCCACTGGAAGAAGTTATAGGTCAAAATGGGTATCTACCTACACATTTCGAAAATGGGTTTTCGAGATTTCTGGTACATAGGCATGTGGGGTATCATTTTCCACTAAATTTTGGACGCTGAATCGATTAGAATGCGTCTTCATGCTCCTGGTCCAATCAATAACCAACTTCTGTGATACCATTCGCATCATTTTTGTAAAAATTCATCTACCATAAAACGCCTATTGAGTAGTTTCCGTCAATACAACGAAATTACGTTCTCATCGAATGCGTCAACAATTTCCTCTTAAATATTCCCAGGAATGAATTTTTATCTTCCTCATTACGGGTTCTTAATTCCTACTAGCGCTTACATGACTCTGCATGGCATTCGCAATGAAGGCTCCCGTCAAAACAAGGAGATTAGCACCATGATCCTCTTAAAAGCTCTCTTGTAATGTTTTAATCTCGATTAGTCTTGATTCTCTTTAACGTGACAAGAGACGATTATGCTATTTCAACTTTATGGCTTCGTGGATAATAAAGAAGCGTCGCGTATATTATCACGTGGTTCAGAATGTCGAAGACCGGTTTTTTTTTTTTTTTTTTTTTTTTTTTTTTTTTTTTTCTTTTTCTTTTTTTTTTTTTTTTAAGTAAGTAAGTGTAAGTTTTGTATCTAAACAAAACTAAACATTTTCACAAAACACTCGAACAAAATTTATGTACAATAAGGTGAAAATGGGAATATACTTGGTGGTAATCATGCCAGTTGGTATCCCTGATTGGCCTGATAATTTGACAGTATACGTTTTTTGACGTCTAGATCGTCTCGAAAACCCTTTGAAAATAGGTAGATACCCATAACCTCATCCGGTGGGCGTCAAATTGGACCCGTCTTATTGGATTCAGCGTCCAAACTTTAGCCGAAAATATCGAAAATCCATTTTACGAAAAACACATTTTGAACCCTACCCCGCCCAAATTTGGTTCGATCGGTCAGAAAAGTTTTGAGAACCAACTAAAGCCGAAGGTTGACTTTTTGTATGAAATCGTGGGTTGCTTATTCAAGCTATAACCAACCAAAACGCCTGTTTCTACCAAAATGTCAAATTTTTAGAAAATTTTCTACCATCAAAAACGGCGTGGAAGGCGTACGGACACTTGTCTGTTATGATCTAGACACCTTCTTTATAACCCCTAATATCTGTAATATACGTTTATACATTATCATTAATTTATTCCAAATTCCCAGGGGAGAATCTCCCTCTTACTCTTGCATCCGTTTTGTTTTCCTTCTCAATCTTCATTCCTTAACAGGTTTCTATAAACCACGCCCACGATGGAAAAATACTAGGAGCCTCATTCCCTTCACACCTGGCCCTTTTAAGGGTTGATGAAAAAAAAAAAAAAAAAAAAAAGGACGGAAAAAACCTCCCTCGACAGTGGCGTTGGTGTAAGAGAAGCACGAGGGCATTTTGAGTCGTAAAATCAGATAATTTTAATTTACGTCATTTTTAGTTACTTATTCCTTGAATAATCAACGTATGTTTTCGTGCAAAAAGTAAATTTCTTCGATTCGGCCCACATTTTTTTGTCTTACAAAGTGTCTAGTTGAAATGAGCAAATTTTCGCCGTTTTTGGTAAAAGAAAATTTTCTGAAGACGCTGCAAATTCCTTCACAAGGGTTCGTTATTCCTCGGATCACCATGGAGACTTATTCCGATTATTACAAACATCTTGTAGGAAATTTTATGCTGAACAAAAAAGTCCTCTTCAACGTGGTCCGATATCTAACCGTTTTCCATATACTTCGATTTTTAAGGTTTATCCGAAAAATTCAATACTCACTGATGTAAAAACCCCATAAATCCCTGAAAAATGTATTCTTCCCCTAATGTGAGGGCATTATTTGAATCTACGTGAAATTGTCTATTCGGTTGATGAAAAAACTCATGTCAAAGCAGTATCATCCACAAATGTCACAAATTTAAAATTTACGAAATTTGGTAAATTTACTATGTTGCATTTTAAACATAATTCTTTTTGTAGCCACTGGCAAAATTCCTTGAAAAGCAAATTCATTCACAGGCGTTGGTTTTTCCTCAGACCAGGCGCATGGTGATTTACTCCAATCAATTGAGCATCCATAACCACTTCCGGTGAGCTCCAATCGTTTCTGGACCCGTCTCATTGGATTCAGTGTCCAAAATTTAGTGGAAAATGATACCCCACACGCCTAGGTACCGGAAATCTCGAAAACCCACATTCAAAATGGGTAGATAGACACCCATTTTGGCCCATAACCTCTTCCGACGGGCTCCAATCGTTCCTGGACCCGTCTCATTAGATTCAGTGTCCAAAATTTAGTGGAAAATGATATCCCACACGCCTAGGTACCGGAAATCTCGAAAATCCATTTTTCAAAATAACCAACCAATAGAATACGCACCTATAAAACTTTCATAGTTTACATACTTCCAATAGTCAGTCAATTTTTGGTCTCAAAATGACTTTTCCGGTTAAAATTGAAACAAAAATGGCTCCAATTTTGGAATATTGTAACGGGGCGGCAGATTCCAAGCGCCCCGTCAAGAAACTTCGGCGGCGGGGTACGGATCGACCCCTCTCCCCTCCAAGCGCCTGACCCCAGCTGGGCGAAAGGCGTGTCCTCATTGGATTGGTTGGGCAATGGGCGGCGCGAGACACCCAGGGAGGAGTAGGAGGGGAAGGCGACTTGACGAGCGGACTGGGGAAACGCTCGGAAGTCAGTCGGGTACGGACTCAAGGGAAACGAGGTTGGCCCCCCCTGCTCGCCATAATCTCGAGAGGACGAGGCGAGGCAGGGGCGGGGCGGAACAACCTGTTTCGGGGCGGAACAACCTGTTCCGGGGCGGAACAACCTGTTCCGGGGCGGAACAACCGAGGCGGAACATCAGTCAGTCGTGTCCGAACTCAAGTGAAGGAAAGTTGGAATCCCCGTTCGCCGTAATCCCGTGAGGACAAGGCGGAACGAAGTGAAGTGAAGCGGAACATCGAAGCGGAACAACCGACGCGTAGCAAATCAACCCCTTGTGAAGCCGGTGTTGTGAAAGTGACCTGAGGGAACAAGTGTATCGTGGTTCCTTCAGGGTGAGAACTCGGGAATTGGGAGATCAGCCAATTCCTCTCCCGTAACAGTGGGCCCTTATACGAACTGAAAAATCCCCCGTCGGACCCGAGTGTTGATCCGTTCGCGCCCGATTCGACGGCCAATAGTCCAGGTTTCCCACGCACCGCCAGTCGTCGGACCTCCGTCGGAAAGAGTCTCGCCTCCTCCGGCCTGGACGGCGTTCCCCTGACCGAAGCCGAGCAGCGAAGAGAACATCACCCTGTTGTCTCCATCCGAAGGAGTTGGTACACGTAAGTGGCGAAATAACTCTGTCTCGTACCCTCGCAACGCGAAAGTCGAATCTTTAAATCTGGCCCAAGCCCTGACGTTTAGTCACCAGAAAGCTGATCATAGAGTTGTACATTGTAACCGTATTATTTAGTATTTTGTCTGTCGTAGGAAAAGTAAAAGGAATTAGGGGAGGACATTAACAAATCACTTTCATTTTGCCGTTATTCAAATCAAACATTCCTGAGCCTTCAGCTACCTCGTAAATTCATTTGGCCCTCAGCCCTTCACTTCTGCCTACTCAATAATTAGATTACGTAATAGTCAATATCCTTCTCGGCCGAGACATTCCGTATTTTATATTTCTGTCAATTGCGTTTATTATAAGCCAATATTGAACCCTTGTCTTTTCAATCACGAAACCCCATTCCTCAGAGCTTGGTAAATTCAGGTGTACTTGGCGTCTATGACCGACCATTGCCGACATTCCGGACGGTAAGTGAAAGTCTTTAGTCTCCCACTAATTATTCGCCTAGGTCTATTTTTGGATCCCTAGCCCGTTACGTGAAAACGACGGGTAACAATATAACCTGTCAAACACTGAATAGATTGCACTGGACGCACCGTGTGCGTCATCTCTTTAAACGTTTGTTACGACACATTCCCCGTAAACAATTATTTTATAATTATAAAACGCGGTGTGAGCGACCACTATTTCACTAACTACATTTTATTTAATCATTTGACGAGCGAACGTGTTTGGTGTTTGATACATAAGCTCTAAAAGCGACTTTGCCTTCCTAACTTGATATTTCACTCCCACTGCGCGTCAAATGGATCAAATGAATCCGCACACTAGTGCCTCACGTCAAACTGGGGTTTGCCCTTAAATGACATTAATTTTGAATTTACGTTCCAAAAGAGACAAAGTTTGAAATTTAAATTCATCGATTTTTTTGTTTAATCAAGTAATTAAAATCCGATAAAATACTAAATTGCTCGGCAAATTCTTGGCCTTCCGACAATCTTGAGTTTGAGTAAAAAAATGTTGTATAATCAATTAAAAACTAAATCAAAATCAATATTAAGTTTTTTTTTAAATGCATAAATACGCAATTTGTGACGACTAATACCGAAACGTAAAGTAATACAAATGATTTAATGTGAAAAAAATTTATAAAAAAATACGTACGACATTATTGGGCTGCCTGGGAATCGCACTCATGGACGAACGTCTGACCCGGGAATGAAGGTTTTCCAAAGTCGCGTCTGGGCCCCCGTCTGAGGAGGTGGTGGTGGAAGGCAAATGAAGGCCTTGGCGACGGTATGACGGGCGTCCTGAGCGAATTTCGTGATTCTCGAACGGGGAAAATTGGGTTATCGCGGGTGAGCCAGTTTTCGTGTTTTGGGAAAAAAGTTGGCTAGGTTAGGTATCAAACGGTACAGAAGGAAAAAGAGAAGATGATACCCCACACACCTAGGTACTCAATAATCTTGAAAGCCCACTTTTTGATTTAGCGTTCAAAATTTGACTATCCACAAGTCTAGTTCGCAAAATGTAACGAAAATTGAGTTTAAAAGACACATTTTCACCCGTACTCTCTCCGAATTTGGGCCGATCGATCGAGCTGAAAAGTTTTGAAAAGAGAAAGATCCCTGTCCAAAATTGCAGACTTTTAGAAAATAATCTTAGTCTGGAAATTTCGGTGGAGGACATCATTTTAGCTTTAGTTGGCCTTCGAAACTTTTCAACCCAAACGACCTAAAATTCGGGAAAGGATGGGTAAAAATGTTTATTAAAAAGCCGATTTTCATGATTTTTTGAAAACTAGGCGTGTAGGGTATCATTTTCCACTAAATTTTGGACTCTGAATCGATTGGAATGGGCTCTGTACACTCTACACTCACCGTTTTCATTCTGTTGGCATCATTATACACCAAATTTGCCTCTCCACCGTCGCAAATGGCGTAATTCTCATTAAAAAACATAATTTTGCGGGGTGTTGCCGGCGTCGACCGGCGGGGAGCGTGGCAGTCCCCTAGGCGGAGTCTACTTAGCGGTCAATGCAAAGCTTCTGCCGGCGTCATTATTCACCAAATTTGCCTTCCCACCGTTGCTAATAGTGAGGGGTGTTTGCGGGCTTTGCCGGCGTCAACTGGCGGGGAATGAGGCAGTCCCTAAGGCGGAGCCTCTCCAGAATTCAATTAAGATCATTAGTCGGCGTCATTTTACACCAAATTTTCATCCCCACCGTCGCTAATGATGTAATTGTTCTCTGAGAGTTTGCAGGACCTAGCTGGCGTCTATCGGTGGGTAACGAAGCAGCCCCTGGGCGGAGCCTCACTAGCATTCGATTCAAAGCATTTGTCGGCGTCATTGTATACTAGGTTCGTCTCTCCACCGTCGCTTGCAGAATAATTCTTCTCAGGAATGATGATTTTGTGGGACCTTGCTGGCGTCGACCGGCGGGGAACGAAGCGGTCCCCTAGGCGGAGCCTTCCTAGAATTAAATTCATGACACTTGCACTTGTCACTGTACATTAAATTCGCCTCCCCTCTGCCACTCGCATTGTGATTCCTCTCAGAAAAGGAAAGTTTGTGGGGCCTTGCTGGCGTCGACCGGCGGGGAACGAAGCGGTCCCCTAGGCGGAGCCTTACTAGAATTAAATTCATAGCACTTGTCCGTGTCACTGTACATTAAATTCGCCTCCCCTCTGCCGCTGGCATTGTGATTCCTCTCAGATTCGGCGTCATATATATACCAAATGTGCATTCCCTCCGTCGCTAATAGTGTAATTCTTCTCAGGAGAGAGGAGTTTGCGGGCCTAGCGGGTGTCAACATGCAAGGAATAAGCAGCAATAGCATTCAATTCAAAGCACATGTCGGCGTCACTGTACACAAAATTCACCTCCCACCGTCACTCTGGAGAGTTGGCAGGACCTTACCGGCGTCAAATTGTGGGCAATGATGCAGCCCCCTAGGCGGAGCATTCAATTCGGAGCATTTATCGGCGTCATTATACACCAAATTCGTCTCCCCACAGGTGCAAGTAGTAATGCTTCTCAGAAAAGGGGAGTTTGCAGGCCCTGCCGACGTCAGCTGGCGGGGAATTCGGCAGTCTCATATGTGGAGCCTTTGCTTGCGGTATCGTACTCCAAATGAGAAGTTTGTGGTCTTTCCAGCGTCAACTAGCAATGCATGAGGCAAGCTGCTAAGTGGAGCATCAGTAACGTTCAATTCAGAGCAATTGTTGGCGTCACTGCACACCAAATTTGCCTTTCTACTGTCACTAGCAGAAAAATTCATCTCAGAAAAGGGAACTTTGCAGGGCCTTACTGGCGTTGACAGGCGGGGAACGTGGCAGTCCCCTAGGCGGAACCTACTATGCGTTCAATTCAAAGCATTAAATTTTGTCAGCGTCATTTTACACCAAATTCGCATCCCCATTATTCTTCCCATAAGAGAGGAGTTAGCGGGCCTTTCCGGGGCTTCATTATACACTGAATTTGCATCCCCTCCGTAGCGAATAGCGTAATTCTTTTTATTTTTTAAATTTATTTCACATCTACGGGCGAACCCAATTAACAAAGAAATAGATTAGGCAGACAGAACAGAAAGCAGATAGCAGTACAAACGACAGGGCACCGAAACAAGTTAGTGACGAGGGTAAAGGAGACGATGAAGCTGGGGTCTGGAGACGGTGAGGAAGTCAACATCCTGTGATGAGATGAGGAGGTTACCAAGGCGGGGGAGGCGGCATAGGGGGCGGTGGAGCAGGTAATTCGTCGAGCTGAAGGGCACAGCAAACGATTCACTGGCACGTGCACCAATGCGGGGGGCTCGCAGACCAATGAGGGATAACAGAGAGGGGCAATCGACTCGGCCAGAAAAGAGAGCGTGGAGAAAAATGACATCAGCGCCACGGCGACGGTCCACTGGTCGAGAGAGATGATAATGAGCTCCAATATTATCGACGTCGTTACGGGCAAATCCAGTACGGAACGCCAAATAGCCAGATAGACTCGGTCGAGTTGGTCGATGTGGCTAGAGTAGAAGGGAGACCAGACCACAGAAGCATACTCGATATGCGGCTGGACAAGGGTCTGATAAAAGATGATTAGGGCAGATGCTGAAGTGAACTCCCGAGTAATCCGCTTCAAAAACCCAAGGGCACGCATTGCTCGACTAGAAGCCTGGGCGATATGGCTAGAAAAGGTCAGCTGATGATCTAGGAGGACACCGAGGTCCTTGACAAAGGGCGGGCGGCGAAGGACAACAGCGCCAATGGTGTAAGTGTGCAGTCTGGGTGTAGATGACCGATGGAACGTAGAGATTGAGCACTTCTCTGGATTGAAAAGAAGTCCAACCGAAGAGCACCAAGCGTAGAAGGCACTGACAGAGGACTGCAAAGTATAACAATCAGGAAGCTCACGAATCCTGCAGAAGATTTTGACGTCATCAGCAAAAATCAGGAACTGAACCCCAACAAGGACGGAACTGAGCCCTCCGAACACAAGGATAAAGAGAAGAGGGTGCAGTAGTGGGTGACTGGCCGGGCTCAAAGACAGAAGAGAAGTGGAACGCAAAAAGATCGGCAATTGATTGAGGAGTGTCAGCGGAAGCAGAGTGAAGATGCAGAGCAGAGGGAAGAGACGAGCCGTTCCGATAGTTAACTAAGTTCCAGAAGCATTTGGGATCAGCTGTAACAGAATCCTAGCATATAGCAGATAGCATTCTTCTTAGAAAAGGAGAGTTTGCGGGCGTCGCCGACGTCGACTGGTGGGAAATGAGGCGGTCCCCTGAGCAGTCTACCTAACGTTCCATTCGGAGCATTTGTCGGCGTAATTTACATCAAATTCGCCCCCCTAGCCCATCTAGCCGGCGTCAATTGGTGGGCAATGAAAAAAGCCTCCTAGGCGGAGCCTTAGTTCATTCATTAATTCATAGCATTAGTCGACGTTATTGTATACTAGGCTCATCTATCCATCGTTACTAGCAGAATAATTCCTCTCAGAAAAGGTGATCTTGCAGCGCCTTACCGGCGTCAACTGGCGGGGAATGTAGCAGTCCTGTAGGCGGAGTTTACTTAAGTGTTCAATTCAGAGCATTTGTCAGAGCCGTTTTACACCAAATTTGCATTCTAGCATTCAATTTGGAGCATTTGTCGGCGTCATTACACACCAAATTTGCCTCCCCACCGTTGCTAATAATGTAATTGTTCTCATAGAGTTGGCAGGATCTTACCGGCGTCAATTGATGGGCAATGAATAATCTCCCTTGGCGGAGCCTCACTAGCACTCAATTCATAGCATTAGTCGGCGTTGCATTGTACACAAAGTTCGCCTTTCCATCGTCGCTAGCAGAATAATTCCTCTCAGAAAAGATGATTTTGGGGGGGCCTTACTGGCGTCAACCGGCGGGGAACAAAGCGGTCCCCTAGGCGGAGAATTAAATTCATGGCACTTGTCCGTGTCACTGTACATTAAATTCGCCTCCCCTCTGGCGCTGGCTTTGTAACTCCTCTCAGAAAAGGAAATTTTGCGGGGCCTTACCGGCGTCGACTGTTGGGGAAACGAAGCAGCCTCCTAGGCGGAGCCTCACTAGCACTTACTTCATAGCATTTGTCGGCGTCATTATACACCTAATTCGCCTCTCCACCATAGCAGCATAATTGTTCTCAGGTGAGAGTGCAGGACCCTACCAGCGTCACCCGGCGGGGAATGAGGCGGAGTCTATTTATGTGTTCAATTCAGAGCATTTGTCAGCGTCATTATACCCCAAATTTGCCACCCCACCGTCGCTCATAGTGTAATTCTTCTCAGGAGAGGGTAGTAAGGCTATAATTCCCCAAGTTAACTTGTTACAATAAAAACTTCGGCATCATTTTACAAGAATATTGCGGCAAATGATTAAATAATCAATAAACGATCTTACACATTTGATTTTGGTTTCAACACGAATCACACACAACAATTTGAACAAGATTTCAATTTAATTGTTTTAACGTCGAGTTTTCGTGATTTCATCACAAGAGTAGTACAGTACACACGCAATTAGAATAATATTGTAATAACTCAATTACGCTAATTACTTTCATTAAGTACATTCGTGATCAGCGTTAGATTCCCACGACTTGTCCACCTTGATCAGTTAAATTGGCGACATCGCGGCGTATCTATTTTACACATCAATAAAAATTAAATTAAAGAAAAAAAATTTATAAAGAAAAATATTTCAACGTTTTTACAGTACTAAAGTTTACAAGTTAAAAATAAGTTTTGATAGAAAATTATTTATATTTTTATTGGAAGGCATTGTTGCAGTCAGTCGGCAAAATTTACAAGTAACTTTGACTTTTTTTTTTGGATTAGAATCCTGATATTTTATTTTTGTCGCACATCGTTAATATTTACTCATACATTGAAAAATAAAATAACAAAATAATAATTAGATTATATTTTTCACCCGGGGTTTTATTTGATAAAACCACTAGTGATTTTTGCTCAATGCAGACCCGATAAAATGGCATTTAACTTAAAATCTGAAGAAATAATTATTACATGTTTTTTAAACAATATTTAAGTACATTCAAGTCTGATTTTTTACTTTTAAGTTTTCTTGTATTTCGGTAAAAGGATAGAAAAATAAATAAATAAAAAATCTATAAGATGCACCTTCTAGGTTAGAGATGGATTGTGATGGCTTTATGATGGGATTTGCAGCAAAACCAATGTCCCTGCTTGAATTAGAAGCCCTTGTTGAGCGAACAAACTCGCATTTGCCTCGCGAATCATAATGTTACCACCCCCCAACACAAAACCACTCAACAAACTTCTTGAAACACCCCAACAACACTAACAAACCTTCATAACCAAACCCCCACCCCTCATGTCCCCTTAGGTCAACCTCCACACATGACACATAATGCGCATTTCCCAAACAACTGCTGCTGACCATTGAGGACCCTCCCAGCAGCACAGATGCCAACCCACTGTCATCACTTCCCTGCATCAACACACAAACCCCCCCCTCACCAATTAACACCCCACTCTTCCCAATCTAACTGGCAGAAACGCCAGTCCAAGCTCTATTAGACACAAACTGCTACAGTTTCAGTTACAATTACCAACATGAAGAAGCTACATTAGGTCATGATGAAATTGAAAACAAAACAGTCATCATCCTGTGTGATATGTCTGTCATGCTTCAGTTTCAAAACCAAAACCTTCTCTTGTCAAGTTGTTGTTGTTATTCTTATTGTATGCAGCTCATCAGTTACCCAAACCTAATGCATTTCTAGGTTTTAAAATCATCAAACAACGCATAAAACGTTGATGAGAGGCGCAAAACTAAGCATTATGCAACTTAATGCTTTCCCATTTCGTTCAACGCCATTTTTATTGAAGCGTTATTTCGTAACTGTTATTTGGTAACGGTTATAGACCGAAAAGTTACGTTACGTTATGCAAAAGTAACCAAAACGCCCATCTTTTAAGCTCCATGCATTTTCCAGTTTCCACAAACATCCACCATTCTTCTTCTTCTTCTTCTTCTTCTTCCATCTAGAGTGGAGGAGTGGGGGTAGGTGGGAGGGTGTTCCTGATGTGACGAGAAAAAATAAGCGAAACTGAAGCATTTCTAGGATACCAGGAACAGTTGAGGCCTTGATACTTCAGGTTTGTCAAATTTAACAGTCCCAGTTACTTTATGGTACAAAGTATGAGATTGCTATAGAACAACCCATCTCTACTCTTGGTGAATGACATGGTGAGTAAGACACAATGGCCCTGTTCATGGCCATAGTTCATCATATTCCACAACAATGATGTTAGGGCGTTACAAGCAAATCACAAAGTTTTGATGTGAACTTCACTTGGAAATGATAAATGGAATTTGTACATAGATGATACACAGTGGTGAAGACAATGTCGAAGAAAATAAGCGAAATCTTCCAAGTTCAACAGCAAAAGTGATGTTTGGTGGATTGCCATCAGTGTTTGGGATAGCTGAACTGCGAGGCTGGATGTCGGTCGCGGTTTCTTGACGACTCAACGATGGCATAGTGGTCAGAGTTGGTGGACACAGATCGAACGGAGTTGAGGGTTGAGCCGCCACTTCTGTAGCCACCGCCTTTACCGTTGAGGGAATATCTGAAAATGAATGCATTCTATTAGAATCAGGGAAATATTGTGGTAGAAATTTAGGTACCTGGGAGTTATACTGGATTCCAAGATTACATTCTAGGAGCATATCAGAACAGCAGCTGACTGGGTAGCACAGAAGACGGCAGGTTTCAGCCGCTTCATGGCAACCACCTCTGGCACAAGGCCAAGCAAAACAAATCACAGCAGGAGCAGCCCAAAGGTCAGTACTAGGGAATGTTTCCTATGATGGAATTTTTCAACTTGAGATGCCAGAAAGCAACATTCTGATTCTGGCAGTAATCATAGCAAGAACAATTGAGCAAGCGCAGGAGAAGGTGAGTGCTATGATGAGAACTGTCAGAACCTGGAAGGTAAAGTGCAGCCTGTCATAAGCTGCAGCCAAGACCAAAGTGGTATTTACATTCTGGTAGCGTATCAGAGCTGTCCTTGTTCTGGCAGAGGTAATTAACATCCGTCTACTGGCAGCAGAAAGGAAACGCAAGAGGCCTGGACAGCAGAGACCCAGGGAAGATGTACTGAACGTCTTATTCCTAGTATCCCTCTACATGGCATTCTCTTTTATCAGTACCTTCTCAGTGTCAAGCACACTTTCTTTGAGTGTTCCAAATTAAGAACCTCTAGGAACGACTGGATGAAGAGTAACCATCACTGCAGGAGGAACTGGTGAGAAGAATGATAAATGACAATGACTGCTGGCAAGGTATAGTGTGACCACCAGAAGGCGCTCCTCTGTGCAGCATCAGCGCCGGTTGTGCGCTCCTCTACGTGGTGATAGCACCAGCGGCTGCAGCCAACAGCTACAAAATGGCGTGTTCTCCACAAGGGGTCAGACATTTGCAAGCTCTCAATTCGTCAAGTGCGCCCTAGAGACTGTCATATTTACCAATGTATTCGTTAATTGATCAACGCCCATCTCTGCTATAGACGCGTCATTATGCAAATATTATAAAACTAAACACAACAAATATTAACCTTGATGAGTAATGAGTTCCGTGCCAACTCCTGTAAGGATCGTAGTCTTCAATTATAGACGGTTCCTTCTCGATGATTTGCGACCTCGAGCACGAACAGGACATGGCGGAGCAGAGGAAGATGTTCAAGATGAGCATGAGGAGGAAGAGCAGGCCAAGAACGATAGCCAAATATAGGGGCCAAGTTCCATGCCAAATGGAGGCTTCAACCACTTCTGCCAGACCTGCAACGGAAGAATGATTGAAATGAAAATTTTGGGTGGATTTGTAGAAGGAAAAATACAATCGAAAAATGATTAAAATGTTGCCAACGCCCTCCTCTTACATTTTTACTATTCTTGGGGTCAATATTGATAACTTCATCGTTGTCATAATCCATCTTCACGCAGACGACCTGATCATTCATGGTTACTCCCTGCTTGAAATGAACTGTAAATTGACTGCTGTGAAGGATTATTGCGATATGAACAAGCTGTTGCTTAATGTGTCCAAGACATAACTCGTGCGTTTCTGGCAAGGTAGAGACATAAAGCATCTGGCATCATGACCAGGAGGTTGAGCAAGCCTCTAGTTATACCTACATCGGAGTCCCCTTTCTAAGCTTTGGAGTCTTCTCAACAACGGCTGATCTCTTTGCTGCGTGGGGCAGCACAACGACTGGTGCTACTGTTGCAGTAATGGCAAGGGTATCAGGTCCTGACAATCACGATCCTCTCTCTTTGATGCTCTAGTTAAATCAACTAGCGTTTATTGTGCGGGTGTTTGGGGTCTTTGTTACTTCAGAACCTTGGAGAGGATTCTGGTTGGTTTTGGGTAGCTCCTGCTCCCTCGCTCTAAGCCCAATGACATAGTTTGCATTGAACCTGGCTGTCTTCCTCTAGCGTATTATGTTCTTGTTGATGTACTGTTGTAGATTGTCAATGTGTTGTATATGTCTGTGGATTGGAACCCCAGAGTCTGCTTGGATCATCTGTTGTTACACGCTCAGAAGCAGCACTGTGAGATCAGGTTCAACTGGGTTAAGCAGCACTACCCACTTCTTTCAAGGATGGGGTGGACGTTCTGGGACACAGGGTGATGCCCTGATGGTGAGGCTCAAGTCCATCATTGACACCCGTTCAGATCTCTTTTACAACGGATTGGGGATAAGCACAGTCTTCACGTTTCAGCCCTCACTATTCACCTTTCATCACTCAAATCCCTTGGGTTGCCCCAAACCCAGCTTGCTAAGGATTGACCTCTCAACATTGCCAGGCTCCTCAAACAGAACTGAGTGGTGTGCAAGTATGGAGGTTGCATTGCTGTGCGTGGTTTGGCTTTGAAACCGCTGGGCGTTGCCTCATCAAAACGTTCAACCCAACCAGACCAAATGGGGGGGGGGGGAGTCGAAAGGGTCAAAAAGTGTTTTTTTGAGAAATTGATCTAGGCGTGTGGGGTGTCATTTACGACTAAATTTTGGACGCTGAATCCAATGAGACGGGTCCCGGGATGATTGGCGCCCGCCGGAAGAGGTTATGGGACAAAAAGGGTTTGTATCTACCCATTTCGAATATGTGTTTTCGAAATTTCTGGAACCTATGCGTGTGGGGTATCATTTTCCACTAAATTTTGGACGCTGAATCCAATGAGACGGGTCTCAGAACGATTAGCGCCAACTGGAAGAGGTTATGGACGCTGAATCGATTGGAATGAGTCTCCATGCTCCTGGTCCAAAGAATAACCAACCCCTGTGAAAGAACTTACAGCGTTTAATAATATTGTATTCCTTACAGCAAATAAAAATTGATTGATTACATTTTCTCCTCTTCTTTATCACCATTCAACTAACGTCACTGTACCAGGGAAAGTGGTTAAGTTCTCACCTAAAGTGAAAAGCTCTAAAGCGTCAAAACGAATGAAACGACCTTGATTGAAAGTGCATGTGGGGCTTGGGATGGGAAAAAGCCCGTGATAAGACGAAAGAATGAAAGTTGATCGTAGCTGTAGATATAAACTGAATGTGGCGGTCTCACAGTAATAACAAATGCGTGTAGAGGCTCCCGTTCAGGCGCTACAGAAGAGCTAGAATGCATTTATTGGTTTATTATTTCTTCAATAATCAATCCACAGGGTGACTACTCGCGTTACAAACATCAATATCTTGTAGGCAATTTTATGCTGAACAAAAAAAGTCCTCTTCAACGTGGTCCGATATCTAATCGTTTTCCATGTACTTCGATTTTTAAGGTTTATCCGAAAAATTCAATACTTACTGATGTAAAAACCCCCTAAATCCCTGCAAATGTATTTTTCCCCAAATGTGAGGGTATTATTCGAATCTACGTGAAATTTTCTATAAAATACAGCCTCGGTTGATACCGTGAAAAACTCATGTCAAAGCAGTATCATCCACAAATGTCACAAATTTGAAACTCGGATTCAGCATCCAAAATTTAGTGGAAAATGGTACCCCACACGCCTACATAACCAAAAACCTCAAAAATCCATTTACCAGAAAACAAATATTGACCCCTACTCCCCAAATTCAGTCCAATTGGGTGGAATGTTTGAAGACTACATTTGCTCATTTCCATGTAGACACCTTAAAACGCCTAGAATTCATTTTTGGAGCAAATCGGAGAGGTTTATTCATTATGAATGATATAATAGGTTAATTATTCATGGATTAACCAACCAAAAAAGGCGGAGGACCCTTACGTTAATCAGTTATATTATTCTGCCAGATGAAAAATCGTGGAAATATCTTTTTGAAAAATCGCCATCACTATGTCACGCATGTAATATTTGTCAGTGTCTATGCTACTATAGCTCCAGACTATTTTATTCGCCAAGACAAGGTTGTTCCAATAACACGTTTCAATCAAGTATTCCAAATGGGTCGTTGTTCTTCAGTGAAATACCTTCGCGTGTGACTTATACGGAATTTAAACGAGTGAAGTTTCACCTAGCTCAACAAAACGGCCAGCGATGTCCAAATACGTGCGGTATTTTACCATTACCGACAGCGAGGAGCTAAAGCTCCATATAAGCTGTTCCGTCTGGTTTCTTACGACATCGTCATTTACGTCAGCCAAGGAGGCCAGTCAAGGTAGAGGAGGATGGTCTTGACCAGCCCACGCTTTTGTCGTAGGATGGAGGATATTGGGCAATTCAGGGTCGATTCTTTCGAGCAATGAAGAATTTCATTGCGGACAGGGGTCATCAACCGAACGGATATTAAATAACACAGGTTTACAGTGGCCAATCGATTCAGAGTTCAAAATTTAGTGAAAAATGATATCCCACACGCCTAGGTACCAGAAATTTCAAAAAATGACAATCGAAATGGGTGGATACATACCCATTTTGTCCCATAACCTCTTCCCCTGGGCACCAATCGTTCTGGGACCCATTTCATTGGATTCAGCGTCCAAAATTTAGTGGAAAATGATACCCCACACGCCTAGGTACAAGAAATCTCGAAAACCCACTTTCAAAATAGGTAGATAGATAACCATATTGTTCCATAACCTCTTCCACTGGGCACCAATCGTTTCGGGACCCGTCTCATTGGATTCAGCGTCCAAAATTAAGTGGAAAATGATACCCCACACGCCTAGGTATCAGATATCTTGAAAACCCACGTTCGAAATAGGTAGACAGAAACCCATTTCGACCCATAACCTCTTCGTTTCAGACGCCCAAAAACGGGTCCCTGACCCACACTACAGATTTTTAGGAAATTTTCTACTACCGAAATTGGCGTGTACGGCGGACGGACATTTACTTATTTTGATTGAGACACATCAAAACGCCCAGAATGAACTTTGGGGCAAATCTGAGAGGTTAACTTTCTGCATGAAAACATATATAAGTTTAATAATTCTAGGACTAACCAACCAATATATTTAGATAATCAGAAAATGTTCTTTTCTTATAAAGAAATTGAGTCATGTTTATCACTGTCATACTAGTGTCACATAAGTTGCAGAAACACGAAAACCTTCAGATTTTGAGAGGTGTTTGCTATCGTGTTGCTGACTCCATACGTAGTTTAGAGATAGTAACACGATAACAAACTCTCCTATCTGTTTCTGGTCTCTGTGTTGCTGACGAGTTTTGATGTTTTTCTGCTGCTAAAAATGGCGTGAGCAGTGTACTGTTTTCTACATCAAAAACGGCGTGGGTGGTCCGACCAAATTTGAGGGGGGTAGGGGTCAAAATGTATATTTTGAAAAATGGATTTACGAGATTTTTGGCGATCTAGGCAAGTGGGGTATCATTTTCGCTAAATTTTGGACGCTAAATCCAATGAAATGGGTCTCGGAACGATCGGCACCATCTGGATGAGGTTATGGGTCAAAATGGGTACATATCTACCCATTTTGAATGTGTGTTTTCGAGATTTCTGGAACCTAGGCGTGTGGGGTATCATTTTCCACTAAATTTTGGACACTGAATCCAATGAGAAGGGTCCCAAACCAAATGCTCCTCACCGGAAGAGGGTATAAGGCGAAATAGGTATTTTCCAAAGTGAAGATGATCGCACAACTATTATTTTGTCCTCACAAGACTTTCAACTTATTTTCTCATCAAAAACGATTGAAAACTCTTTTTGCACCGCTCGAGTGGTTTCAAAGGCCGCTCTGGAGGTTGAATATTCGAAAAAGAAATCGATATCACTGTGGGCGCCGCAGCCTTGACAACCTCCGGTATTATCGGTACGTGGACAAAGCACAGAACAACTTCACCCATTGGCCACTCCTGCGATGCATTGTCTTAAAACAGTTGGTCGACCAAAGCCGTTAGATAATTTTAGCACTATTTCGAAAGCTGAAAGAGCTTTCAAGTCCGGGTTATCGTCAAATGTCATTTCAATAGGTGGTTTGGGTCCTATTATGAGCCATACTCATCCCCAATGGGCGTCAATTGGTCCGAGACCCATCTTAATGGATTCAGCGTACGAAATTTAGTGGAAAATGACACCCCAGACGCCTAGTTCCCTGAAAAATCGTAAAAATTTAGTTTCATTTTGACCTATTTTATGTCATCCGCCGTCCACATTTGGCATCCTGCACAGACACTATGCACGAGTCACATGAATATGATTTTACCCGCAATTGTGCTGCCTGTTGCTTATTATGTAGCAATTATCAATAATTTGAATTTCTGAGAGACAGTTTATTGAACCAAACGCTCACATGGCGCATGCGCATTGACGTTGTACCTTCCATCAACTATTCGACGTTCGATTTAAAAGACCCCGAATACGCCTACTACAGGGTCCTCCAACGAAGTAGGATGGATTTAAAAAAATCATAACTCGGTTATTTCTCAAGATAGAATATATATATATATTTTTTAACTGTTCACAAGAAGTGGAATTTTCTGGTAATGTTCAATTTTTGAAGACGACGTCGAGCATGTGATGCCCATCAGCTTGAATGCATTTATCGAGTCTTTCAGTGAAGCTCCTCGAAACGCTGTCCAGCATTTCTCGTGGGATGCGGCTGATTTCCGTGGTGATAGCCTCCTTCAAATCGGCTTATCTTTGTAGACTCTTTCCTTTAGGTATCCCCACAAAAAAAAATCACAGGGGGATAGGTCAGGGGACCGGGGGGGCCAGGGAACGTCACCGCGCCGAGAAATGAGTCGACCGTTAAATTTTTGGCGAAGGAAGGTCATCGTGGCATTTGCCGTATGGCAAGTTATACGGATGAAAGTGTAGATCGACTTTCAATATTCGACGAACAGTTGATTGTGAGAGGTTCAAATTTGCTGCACAAAGTCGGACGGAACGGTGTGGGCTCTGGAGGGCAGCGACTCTCACGCGCTCAACATTCTCTGGAGTTTGCGCTGTTCGATCTCCTCCCCTCCTTTTTTTTGTAACACTGCCCGTTTCCCTGAAGTTTTCAACCCACCGTAGGATTACATTACGGGTTGGGATAGCTCCGCGGGGAGAAATCGCGTACTCTCGACGGAAATCTCTCTGTGTTTGAATTATTGACTCACCATTTTTCACCGAAAACCGACTTACCGCGAAAACACGTTGTGGCATCGTCCAAACCATCTTTGCAACTAACCTAAAAAAACTTCCCTTCATTGTGAACACGATGGTCCCAACCCCACCCCTCACAAAGTTCCCCACGCTGAGTACTACCCATTTCAAAAACGTTCTACTTCATTGGCGGACCCTGTATTTTGTAACGCACCCAATTCGTGATAGTAACGGCCTAGATGACCTAGGAAAAAATCCTTTCATTTCTCCATTCCCTTCTTTCGTCTTCGCCACCCTGAAGTCTGTTCTATTTCATTCTTCAGACGAGTCATCCACCTCTTTTGCTCCCATTGTCGTATTATTCGCAGAACACCTCAAGTTCACGCTTTTCACCGTTTTCTCCTACACATTTTCGTAGTTTCTTCTCTTCTTTTCACTCGGATTCCCTTTTGCGTCAACCGTTCGATTCAATAGACAATCCTGAAGTTTTCCTTCTTGTTTTGATTGAAAAAATGGGTTATTTTCTTTTTAACATGACATTATTTCTCATAACTGGGTTATCAGGCCATTGTTACTGTATCTGCTATTGAAAAGCCTCTGTCGAGTCCCAGAGCACGTATGAGAACACATATTTCACCTCTCCAAAATTGATTGGCCCACCCCTAAACATTTTTTTGCAGGTTCTTAACGTTGGGACTTTATCAAAGTTGTGATAAGATAAGAGGCTTTCCAAGAAGTCCAAACACAACCCCTCTATGTTAAGACAGGCGTCCAGGGACGCCCTATGTTCCTTTTCATCTCTGTGAAAGTGGGAGAGGGGGCACTTATTTTGAAATCAACCAGCAAAAGTACCTACCACCCACCTGGTGGGGGAAAGGATAACTAAAACCCCCTTGATATAATTTTGTGTTGGCAACACTTATTATCATGGCAGACATGAGGGGATTGATATCAGCTGTTATCTGCTCTTATCATTTTGCTAATGATAGGCAGAATTCATTTTATCCCTTCTTGTTGAGAGCCTGCGGAACTCAATTCAGAGTATAAGAAAAGCTGGAGCAAGTGCAGGTTGATATGTTTAGGTGCGTCCTGCTGGTCCCTAGGTACTCCCAATTCAGTGATGCATGCTGAGGTGGGTGTACCATCAACAGCCATCCATGTGCTGAGGGGTGCCATTTTATGGTTGTCCAAGGTTCCCCAATTGCTTGCCAAGAATGAGCACGGAGTGTCTTTTTTCCAAGCCAAGAAGTGGCTCAAGATTATAAAACCAGTTGAGGCAGCTGTGGGACGCCCAGTGTGTCTTTGATATGGAGGTTGCCATCAGCTGCAGGACTGATGGGGATTGACTGCTAAGTTTGGCACATTATCTTCTCATGGGCTTGCCCACATGGATCTACTGCACTTCAAGAGACTCTTCAGCCACAGGGTTATCTGCTTCAAGACTGGCCAATATCAATAACACTTGGGCCACCTGGGAGTGCTGGGCAAGCATGGGTGGCTTGTTTCAGGGTGAGCTTTGTGCCAGCAGTGTTATTCTGGGCGAGTTTGGGGAAAATTGTGGATAGTGAAGGCTGCCCATGGACACAGAAATCTGGTAGGAGGGAAAGCCTACCAATAGTTCCTTCCTGCACAGAGCTTCAGGAGACTCTTCAGCCACAGGGTTATCTGCTTCACGACTGGCCAATATCCCTCACACTTGACCCACCTGGGAGTGCTGGGCATGAAAGGGTGGCGGGTTTCAGGGTAAGCTTCGTGCCAGCAACTTTATTCTGGGCGAGTTTGTGGAAGACTGTGGGTAGTTGGGGATACCTGTGACCTTGGAAATTTGGTAGGGAACGCCTACCAATAGTTCCTGCGCAGAGCGACTGCGCATCCTCTGTACAAAACGCTTCTGGGAACAAGGCTTTTACTAACTTCTTATATGTCCTGACGAAATCATCTCCTTATTGACCGCGCCATTTGCTACTCTTTGCTCATACACTTAGGGTGACTCTCCTCTAAAATCACTTCTAGTATTTTGTTATGATTTCTCAGCTCTCGTGAAGGTGAACAAGTTTATCCTTCACTAGGAGACCTTTTAGTCGCCGTTTGATTGGAATTTGACTCGTAAAGACGTCCATACTATCCATAGAAAGAAATTCGGTACAAACTAAAGACAATCACCTATTTACCATCAAACTATTCATCCCAAATCACGCTATTTTGGATTAAAGAAATGCCTCAGTGATCTTCTAGAGGTTGTACACTTTCAGTATTTGTGATCAAGCGGGCTGGCAATGTGACAGACACGGTAGCCTGTATCCGGAATAGGTAAATGAAATGGGAGAAGCGTGGTTCCTGTCTCACTGCCTTCAGCTTCACCGCTGTTGAAGCTGTTGAAATGAGATTTTCGTTGCCTTAATCAAGCTCGACATGAATAATCCCTAGGAAATGGTGATTTTGGTTGGTTATTCCTTGAAACGGGTCCCAGACCAATTGTTCCCCACTGGAGGGGGATTTGGGTCAAAATGGGGCATCTATCTATCCAATTCATAAGTGGGTTTTTGACTGGGGAATTGACTTTTTTGATCTAGACACATTGAAACGCCCAAAAAGCATTTTTTGGGCAAATCTGAGTGGTTAACATTCTGCATGAAAACAGTTTATTATTCTAGGACTAACCAACCAATAGATTTAGATAATCAGAAAATGTTCTTATCTTATAAAGAAATTGAGTCATGTTCACACTGTCATACTGTCACAAAAGTTGGCAGAAACACGAAAACCTTCAGATTTTGAGAGGTGTTTGCTATCGTGTTGCTGATTCCATACGTAGTTTAGAGATAGTAACACGATAACAAACCCTCCTATCTGGTTCTTGGCTCTCTCGCGTTGCTGACGAGTTTTGATGCTTTTCTGCTGCTAAAAATGGCGTGAGCAATGTATTGCATACATCTCATTTTTACAATATTTTCTATCAGCAATATATCAAAAACGACCCAATCGGACCAAATTTATGGGGGGTAGGGGTCAAAATGTGTATTTTAAAAATGGATTTACGAGATTTTTGGCGATCTAGGCAAGTGGGGTATCATTTTTCGCTAAATTTTGGACGCTAAATCCAATGAAATGGGTCTCGGAACTTTTAGAACTCTTAGAAAACCTGTTTTGCCTGCATTCCGCAGGTTGGATTTTACTTTGTCGACATCTGACACAATCTATTTGATCAATGTCTTCCTTCTTGGCCTAATATTGTTTTCTTCTATCGGAGTGGAATCTTTTAGGAAATGTATCACGGGTGGGTGATTTCTTCACGAAAAGAAAAGCCTTCGTTTGATTTAGTCACAAGAGGCAACGGTCTCAAGGGCATTGCCGACGTGAGTTCAGAAATCTGCCATCCTCTTGGCTGTTGGTATTTTTTGTTGGCGCTTCCTGGTGAATATCGTGTTTCTGTCGACGTTCGATACTCATCCTGGTCGATTTTCTCATTTGCTTTATAACCGCTTCGCCCGTTGTGACGTGGTTTTCAAGACGAACGCCCTTTGTTCTCCCAGACGACAATCACAAGAGCGTGAAGAAAATCTTTTGCTGAGGCGATTGTCGGTGATGAAACCGCGACAATCGGTCAGGTCTTAAATTTACCGGTAATTCGCGTCTCTTGAAGGTGACAGATGACGCTTGCGTACCTATGAAACTGGTCGTTAGAGGTGTCATCGTACTCCAGAAGGAACTTTTCGGCATTTATAGCAAAATACTTTCTACTCCTCCTATGAAATTGATGTTTTGGTTGGTTATCCTTAAATAATCAATCTATGTTTTCATGCAGGGCAGCAATCGTTCCGTGACCCATTTAATTGGATTCATCGTCCAAAATTTAGTGGAAAATGATACCCCACACGCCTAGATCGCCAAAAATCTCGAAAATCCATTTTTCGACAAGCACATTTTGACCCCTACCCCGCCCAAATTTGGTCCGAACGGGCTCAAAAGTTTCGAGTACCAACTAGAGCTAGGAACAGAACCCTGACCCAAATTTCAGATTTTTAGAAAATTTTCTGGGCATTTCAAAGTATCTAGAATATCTAAATCTAGTAACTGCACACGTTCTTTTCTATCAACTCATCCTAATCCCCCTTATCGGGTTATCTACACACGCCTGATTCGTGGCTGCAAGGTCTCCACAAGTAAGGTTAAGACTGGACGACGACATGGGCGATGAAGTCAGTGGTGTCCTCAACATCTCCCCTCAAAGATTCATAAACCATGGCTATGGATGTCTGAATCTGACTGGTTTGTTGATGTTAGACCGCAACTGATACCTGGGTGTGCTGGGCAAGCATGGGTGGCTTGTTTCAGGGTGAGCTTTGTGCCAGCAGTGTTATTCTGGGCGAGTTTGGGGAAAATTGTGGATAGTGAAGGATGCCCATGGACACAGAAATCTGGTGGAAGGGAAAGCCTACCAATAGTTCCTTCCTGCGCAGAGCTTCAGGAGACTCTTCAGCCACAGGGTTATCTGCTTCACGACTGGCCAATATCCCTCAAACTTGACCCACCTGGGAGTGCTGGGCATGAAAGGGTGGCGGGTTTCAGGGTAAGCTCCATGCCAGCTTTATTCTGGGCGAGTTTGTGGAAGACTGTGGGTAGTTGGGGATACCTGTGACCTTGGAAATTTGGTAGGGAACGCCTACCAATAGTTCCTGCGCAGAGCGACTGCGCATCCTCTGTACAAAACGCTTCTGGGAACAAGACTTTTACTAACTTCTTATAGATCCTTCGTTTGAAAGTTAACAACTGATACCTGGGTGGTACTGGTGTTGGTTCGTATGACTTGCTGTCTCTAGCTCCCTTAGGCAATGGAGGAGGGCTGGAGCGAGGCTCGAGCTGGAGTTGCTTGAGGTTGCCCTGCATTAGAACGTCTTGGGCTTGATTGGGCAGGTTCAGAAGGTCGGGGAGGTTGTACACTTTTACAAGGTGAGGTTGATGGTCTGGACCAGGGACCAGAAGCAGCAGCAGATTCATTTGAGGTACGCAGCTCAGGTACGGAGATGGAATCAAGTGATATCTGTTTTGCCTGATCGTGCTCTTCGTTGTTTCAACGAGATACGATCTGTTTTCCAGGATTTTTACCACCTTCCCATAACGTTTTAGATCAATCACCCAAAATTCTCCGCATTTTAGAGGGCTGAGCTCTTTAACTTGGTGTCGACTGTCGAAGTGTCTCTTGTACTTTTCTCGGTACTTTTGTTCAGCTTGTCGAAGTGTCTGGGCGGTGCTCTTCTTCTTCCTCCTCTTGAGAAACCCTTGTGTTGACGGTTAGTTGTCGCGCAATCTCCTCCCAAAGAGCATATCGGAGGGGCTGAAACCATTGGCAAGTGGTGTGTTTCTGTAAGTCAGAAGAGCAAGTTCGATGTCCTTCTCGTTTTTCTCTGCTTCTGCCATCCCTGATGATATTGCGGACTACTCGTTTGTATGGAAAACCCCCAGTCCTCTGCAAACATTTGGTAACTGGAACCAAACCATTTGGTTCTGGGCGATGACGTCAGTGGTGTCCTCAACAGTACATAATATATGTGTTTCCTGCACGTATATATGCGTGTCTCTTTGAACCAGGATCAGAAATAACTAAATTGACGTATTTATAACCACAAAACTGCCCATGTACTCTTTTCAACTCGATTTCGACTGTAATTCAGACCTGAACTGGAATTGGCTGGATATGAGCTCTCCTCCCAGTTGAGTTGTCGATACAGTCAGAACAGTCAAGTTGTTTGGCGTAGGAGGATTGCGGTTTGCCTCAAATGGTCCGAACGACGAAGAAAAAGAAAACAACCAACGTTCGACACTCGATTCAAAACCGAGGAACTTGCCCGCCCATTTTGAGAAGAAGTTTTCTCGGCATTCCGCGAAGAGTAGCGTTGTTAGAAACCCTCTTCGACATTGTACTGTTCAATAGGATTCCTTTCTGTATAATGGGATCGAGCGGAGCGGCCGACTACCGTTAGTGGAGAACTATTGAAGGGAACTATGAAGACGAGAGCCATTCTCACGATAATGCTTCGTGAGTTCGCGAAATCCATCGTGTCGAAGGGCGTCAACAACGGCCTATAGTATAGAATGATGAGGGAGTTTCCTCAACAAATCAACCGTATTCAACAAAAATCAATTTCAGGAAACCCAAACCAAGCCAAAACTACCCATTGTACAACTTTTGATCATTGTCTCCCTTCATGATACAAAATCAACCACAAAAGATAATGTTAACATCGATCAATATCAATATCAAGTGTTGCAAAGGTTGGTAGACAACGGGGGAAAACAGTGGGTCTGAAGTGTTTTAGACTCATTCCAATCGATTCAGCGTCTAAAATTTAGTGGAAAATGATACCCCACACTCCTAGGTACAGAAAATCCTGAAAATCCATTTCCAAAATAGGTACATAGATACCCATTTTGTCCCGCACCCTCTTCTGGGTGCGCACCTAAAGGTCTGGGACATACTTTAAAAGATTCACTGTCTACAATAATTGTCTACAATAACTAAATTATTTAGTGGAAAATGATACCCCACACGCCTAGGTATCGAAAATCTTGAAAACCCATTTTCAAAATAGGTACATAGATATGTACCCATTTTGTCCCATAACCTCTTCTGGTGGGCACCGAAAGGTGTCAGACATATCTTAATGGATTCAGCGTCCAAAATTTAGTCAAAAATGATACCCCACACGCCTAGGTACCAAAAATCTTGATGAACCATTTCCTAAATAGGCGCATAGATACCCATTTTGACCCATACCTACTTCCAGGGGGCACCAAAAGGTCTGGGACATATCTTAATGGATTCAGTGTCCACAATTTAATTGAAAATGATACCCCACATGCCTATATTGCCAAAATCTCAAAAATACGTTTTTTGAAAAACACATTTTTGGGCTGATAAGTCCTGAGGATCAACTGATAAACAAAAGAAATCCCTGAAGAAAATTTCAAATTTTTAGACATTTTTCTACTACTAAAAAGGGGCATATAGTAGTAATAGTAAGTAATACCATTAGTAATATTAGTAGTAATAAACAGGGCATATGAAATATAGGTTATGTTGAATTATGCTTTTTGAAAAATGGATTTTTGGCAATTTAGGCATGTGGGGTATTATTTTCCACAAAATGCTTTTTTAGAAATTGTATGCCTACCATAATATTTTCATCTATGACTGCTACTCTGCCAAAAACGTCAATCAGTTCTGCAGCAGGGCGCCATCTTTTCTACCTTTGCAGGCGCATGCTAACAACGGCAAATGCGACGTTTGCTAGTAGCCAACTCATAAGACGCCTCATTGTCATGCAGATACTACTTAGAACGTCTATGAGTAAACCAACTTTTCATAATGCCTCATGTAAAAGGTGGTATTTCTGAATAAAAATATCAAAATGTTATGCAACTCACCAGCTGGGTCACCAGGTTGAAGGACGAACACACTTGTTGATGCTACAACAACTCCTCCATCAGTTGGTGCTTGGACAGGAAAGGCGTCGTCACAATTCAACTCTGGACATCCTCCTGAAAACATAATTTGCGTCTGCAATGATACTTGTACAGCCTTTGCTGAGGACTTTTCTCTGTTGACAGCTCATGTCAAATGATTCAGCTATTGGACATGCAACTCTGATGTACTTACAATTAGAAATAAATCATTCAGGGGGGTGTTTACCTTTGCACAAGCCTACGTCGCATTGGAAGTGAATTTGTGTGCCGTCAGAAAATTGGAACATGGAGTACAATGTAGCGTCAGCGTGACCATCAACTTCTGAGTAGACGAATGATGTCATTACAAGTTTGTTCAGCGGACATCTGTGAGCAGCGAAAATAACATTTAGTTAGAAATGTAGACTAACAAACTAATGTTTACAAAATAAAAGATAAAGTGAATGCCCAGAACTTCAAGATGCAACTAGCACTGGCAACCAAGAAGAAACAGAAGATTCAGAAGGCACATGGTACTAGAGAAGTATAGCTTGTCAGGTAATGAAATGAATGGGGTCTTGGGTAATGAGAAGAATACCTAGGAGCTGCTGCCTGGTGGAGAAGAGGCAGGTTAAAGCCATGCACTTGGAAAAAAAGAGGAAATTGTTGTTGTTGTTGTTGGCAACACTGGTTCTCTGTTTATGGCTTGTGTGCGCCAAGCACTGTTTATCAATTTTTTGGAGTCGATTCAGTGTTGACGTTTGAAGGGGAGAAAAATCGTACAAACGGGAAAATTTGCCCACTTTGTTTCGCTTCTTCTCCGCCAGATAGCGACTCCTACGTATTCTTTTCATCACCGACAAGCTTTAACTCATTTGCACCCTTGTAGGTTATCAAAACACTGATGTATTAGCTATAATATAGCTGTAATCATATGATAATCGATGTTTTTACCATCGATTTTGAGCTAGTCATAATTGGACATAATGTTTTAGCAGCAGCCTAACGAGGCCAAATATGGCCCAATTGGGCTGGAAAGTTCAAAGGGCGACCCTTTGTGACCTTGAGCATGATCATAAGTTGATCATTCAAGGAATAACCAACCAAAATGCCGCGAAATTCAATTTTTAGTGACACCCTACATTCTACTTCACCTTCCTATCACCCAGTGTGCCAAAATTACGCTAAAAATCAGCCACATTGAAAACGCAAAAGCGAAATACGTCTGATTGACGAAACTGATTGACCATTTCCTCTCAGACATTGTTTAAAGCACATACGATGTTCCTGAGAATATTACGATTCCCACGATTAATTGAAGGTACGAATCAACTTTCTACCTGTTATTTTATCTCAGAATGAAATGGGAGCGGAATTCTCAAATAAATATTAATAGGAAACTGAAAAGTGAGTGAATGGTCGTAAGAAAACTTTTCTAGACGATGCTTGAACCATATCACACGCTTTGAACCACATAGTGACCTAGTCATCGTTGAAATGAGGAAACCGAAATAGAGTTGTCTTCTCTATTGAGCGGAATATTTTAAAAGTGTGGTTCCTTTTGGTGTATTATTCCGTGAATAATCACTCTGTTTTATGTCAGAGATGTGACCTAAAATTCGATGGATTGGTTATTTCTCTGACCAGGAGCTTGAAGAAAATGGGGGAGTGAGTGTGGAGTATCTCACTCATTCCAATCGATTCAGCGTCCAAAATTTAGTGGAAAATGATACCCCACACGCCTAGGTACCAGAAATTTTGAAAACCCACATTCGAAATAGGTGAATATATACCCATTTTGGCCCATAACTACCACCGATGGGGATCAACTGTTAGCTCAATGCATTCAGCATCCAAAATATAGTAGTAAACGACACCTATATATATACGCCATACACCTATTTATAAAAAAAAAAAAAAAAAATCTCAAAAATCGGGTTTTAAACACGATTTTACACAACACATTTTCATCCATTTCGCGTCGTAATAGAAAATATTGTAAAAATGGTTTTGGTTGAAATCAGTTATATTGCCCTCTGCCATGAAAACGTAAAATGATAATTCATTGATTATTGATTATTCCTCAGAACGGAAATGTCCGCAGTACACCATTCATGCCGTTTTTAGCAGCAGAAAATTTTCTATAACTCAGAGCCAGCAACACAAGAGAAGACTCCTCAGGACCTGAAATCGAAGGGTTTGTTATCGTGTTACTATCTCTAAACTAATAAGAAGTCAGCAACACGATTGCAAAGACCTCTCAACATGTGTTCTGTCTTTTTATGTGATTAGTAAGACTGTGATTAACGTCCCAGACTCATTCTAATCGGTTTAGCGTCCAAAATTTAGTCAAAAATGATACCCCACACGCCTAGATCATCCGGAATCTCGAAAATCCTTATTGGAGAGGTATGAGTCAAAATGTGGGGTGATCCACTAACTTTTAGACGCTGAATCCATAAGTTGAGCAAAACAGGGTTAAATCAGGGAAATAGCAGACCCTAGGACTAATACAAGGAAGTTAATACACTCAAATTCAGATTTGGTCACATGTCGTGTTTACTGCTTTTTAGGCAAAATAAATTTAAAATTTTCATACAGTTTCTTTAACACGCCACAACATTGTAAATAATTACATCCAAAAGACAATTGTGAGGTACTATACATTCAGAAATGGTGGTTTTATGGTCTTATGAGGTACCTAAACTTCTTCTAACTACTAAAGAACAACTGTACAGGGTTAACTTTTACATCTAATGATGTATGAACCGTCCAATTGAACTAAATATTCGTTCGTTAGCGATTTTTTTTTAGGTTAGAAAGTTCTAAATTTAAATTTTCTTAATCCTCACGGCGCCATCTTTAAAAATCACTTTGTTCACAACTTGCTACGTATAGTCAAATATGCGAGCGAGACGAGAGAAGAGTGAAAAACAGGTTTTGTTCTGAATCAGGTTTGCCTTGAAACGCCCAACTGGCGGAGACCAACTCGTTGCATCACTTTCTCGTGCGAAACAAATATTTTGTACCGCCTATGACAGCGGGTATGTTGAGAAGTTGAGATTTAGATGAACATCGATGTTTTCCCATATCGATATCATATAAAAATATCGATATTACAAGTAACAATATTCAACACGTTGTTGTCAGGGATTGAGGGACAAATCCTCAGATCTTGTCACTGCCAACCCACTGCAACAGACTTCAGTTACATCACAAACATGGCTAATCCTCATCCAGGGAATCTATGAGGTGTTTACAGTGAAATAAAGCGCTCCTGGTGGAGCAAATTGTAAACCTCCTCGGCTGCCATCATGCAATGCGTTGATTTTACTGGTTGTTGTCGAGTGAGACGCTCATTACAAACCCAGTTCACAATATTTATCGACTTTATATTGACGATAATAATCCCAATAACACAAATCCAATGCGGTGAATCGATTAGAGAAGTTTTAAGATGAAATGGGTCAGAAATGTACAGTTGCTGATATCCAAGGAAAAGGAAAAAATAGCCAAACTGTACTTTTATTGCAAGCCATCGTGGTTCACAAGCAAACCCATAGCATCAGAAATGGAGAAACAATGAAGCAAACTCAACAGCAACAACACTGGTGTGTTGGTGGTGTGTGGACTGTTGAGGTTAGTCCCGATCAATCAATGGTCACGTAACCACATAATATAATAAATTATGAGCCTTACAACTGATCATACTGTACCGCACCATGGGTTATTCTTACCTAGGTTCGATAATAATAAGAAAATATACATAATAATGATGGCTCTGATGAACAATTTTCAATGACCCACTCAGTTCGAATATATCAATCAAAATTGATACTGGATTATCATGTTAAAAATATTGATATCAGGATAATATTGAAAGAGAAATACTGATATAAAATGTTGATAATATGGACAAAATATCGATATTTTAATTGGTTTGGGTATCGATTGTTAGTGGATTTTGGACGCTGAATCCAATGAGACGGGTCCTAGAACGATTGACGTCCTCCGGAAGAGGTTATGGGTCAAAATGGGTATCAATCTACTCGTTTCAAAAGTGGTTTTTCGAGATTTCTGGTACCTAGGCGTGTGGGGTATCATTTTCCACGACATTTTGAACGCTTGATTGATAGAAATGGGTCTGTGATACTCCACACTCACAGCTTTCCCCATTTTCTCCATGCTGCTGATCTCATAAATAACAAATTCCTGTGATTTATTCTTGTCAGAAACCTAAATCATTTTTTTCTTCTTAAATCTCACCGAATCAAATCTAAAGTCGTGGCAACTGCGCAAATTGCATCGCGGAAACATCCGACCGGAAGCCCTGGTTAACGTATGCAGAGAAATAACGCAATACCGGAATAGCCGACAAGGACGCGCCTAGGATGTCCGTTAGAGAGGAAGTGCTTTCCCTAATTTATTCTCATTCCTTCTTTATATCTTCGATGAATATTGATGGACGATGGTTGACGTATTAGAGTGGGAGGGCGTTTAAAAAAACGCAGCAAATTCATTCACAGGTGTTGTTTGTTCCTCGGAACTGAAGCGTGGAGAGTCATTTCTTCAACATGGGGGAAATGGGGGAAACAGTCGGTGTGGCGAGTTCCGGACCCATTTCAATCGATTCAGCGTCCAAAATTTAGTGGAAAATGATACCCCACACGCCTAGGTATCAGAAATCTGAAAAACCCGAATTCGAAATCGGTATGTAGATACTCATTTTGACCCATAACCTCTTCCAGTGGGCGCCAATCGTTCCCGGACCCGTCTCATTGGATTCAGCGTCCAAAATTTAGTCGTAAATGATACCCCACAAGCCTAGGTACCAGAAATCTCAAAAACCCATTTTTCGAAAAACAATTTGACCTCCACCTCCCCCCTCACTCCCAAATTTGGGAAAAGTTTCGAGGAGAAACAAATGCCAAAAACGGGTCCATGACCAACATTTTCAGAATTTTAGAAATTTTTCTACTACTAAAATTGGCGTGGACTCGCTGCTTACCCTGATCTTTACTCCTTGAAACGCTCATTTTGCAACGATTAAACCATTATGTGTTAATATAAGCCCCACTTTTCGACTGTTATTCGGTATTATATTTCCTTTATGACTCACCCTCGTTCATCAATGAGCTGCACGCTGCTATTTCGTCTGTTGAACGCGAAACAATTTTTCACCCTGATTCCATTCGAACCTGTAAACACAATAAATCAGTATACTTAATGTGACAGCATTATGAATGAAAGACATACTGTTTACAAAACAAAATTGAAAGCAAAACTCACAATGAAGAAGTTGGCGAAGGAAAATTGGGACATGAAGAACAATTTTGAGGGAGTTTTGTTTGAAAAGATGCGGCTCACATGAACACACATGGACAAAAGTAGTAGTAGAGATGAGTATCGATTAATCAAAATAATCGATGTTTTGTAAATAAAAAAAATGGTTACGATAATAACTTTGATAAATTGTAGCATCGATTATTTTATAACAACTATTCGATTAGTGAGATATTTATGATTTGTCGATTTAGTTTATTTTACAGGATCTAGAGACATGAATAAATGAATAATTTTTGTTTTTAACACTTTTTTATATATATTTTATTATACGTCTTATTTTTACCATTTCCTTGGTATTTCACAAATCCTTGGTTAATAAAACCTTTTTGGCACAGGTTGGTCAACCTGTCAATGGAGTTTCATCTACATGATGTGATCATGTGATCATGTGATCAAGGGCCAATCACAGCTTTCGTTTTGTTTTTGAAGTTGAACAACAACAGCTGTGATTGTGTAAGCCCCCAGGCTTGCTGCCTCCAGAAAACCAGAAGGGAGGGAGCATGCGCCAGGATGCGCGCGCAGCTCCTGCCTGGATGTGCCATTTGGAGAGAGCTCCAGCGCGCACTCGTTGCCAAGGCGCCCAACATGTCGGAGTCATTTATATTTTGTAACCTGTCGTGCAAGTGCAACTCACTCAGTCCATCCTGGCTTTGTCCTGTGCTCGCTCTGAAGTGAACTCTGCTACCGTGCTGAAGTCAACCGAAGCTGTAATATTGTGTTCCCCATGAGATAAAGGACTCAAGCTAATTAAGCCTCGCTGTGTACCTTCGGGACAGCCTGCCCCCTCCTGTTTTCCTTCCTGCATGGACGTGACATTTGGAGAGCTCCAGGGCTTCACTCGTTGCAAAGGCATCCAACCAGGCGGTCGTTGTCAAGGCGCCCCTCAGGGCCGAGGCGCCCAACATGTCAGAGTCATATATATTTTTGTAACCTGTCGTGCAAGTGCATCTCACTCAGTCCATCCTGGCTTTGTCCTGTGCTCGCTCTGAAGTGAACTCTGCTACCGTGCTGAAGTCGACTGAAGCTGTAATATTGTGTTCCCCATGCCATGAGATGATAAAGGACTCAAGCTAATTAAGCCTCGCTGTGTACCTTTGGGACAGTGTGCCCCCTCCCATTTTTCCATCGACGTCGACGCCGTTTTCCTCAGCCGGTATCGTTGCGCTTGTTCATTAATTGTATTTCATGTATATCATCATTTCATTTCTATTAGTTGTATTTTATGCTCCACATGTTGTCTAATTTACTTTGTCGAATTACTTTGTTTTGTATCAATTCTAGCCCAGGTTGAGGCATATTCTCCTTTGCAACGTGTCCTTGTTTTCAATTATAATTCAGTTTGTATCAATGTATTTTATGCTCATCCTTGGTATCCCTAGTTGCTCAGTCGTAAGTCTTGGACTTACATTGTGTAACCTCTCGCTAGGTCCATTCAAAACCTCCGAAGAAACCCGAATTAAAATTATAACAGATTTTAATTCGAGAGAGGATTACAGTAGCGACCACTTTCTGATAAATCGAAGTATAATAAATGCCACTTGACAGATAGTGTAATTTTCATTAAATTCAAACAGGCTGAAGAAACAAAAAGGAGCCAAGCCGTTCAAAGAAAAAAAATCTCATCCAGAGTTGCAGGTTAGTCAGCCGTTTTCCGCGACTGGTTCTGCGGATGACGTCACCGCCTGAACCGAACCCGAGAAAAAGAAGTCCCCTATCGAGTAGGAGGTAACCTGGATATGCTTAGGTGACATTTTACATGCGGGATGTCGAGGGATTGTGAGGCAAAAGCTAAAACGGCAGAATAGTCAGTCCGTAGAGTTTTAAACTGGCAATAACGTTTTTTGGATTCATGGAAGAGTTAAAATGCAGATGAAATCCAAATTCCATTTTTCCTTTATGTCAGTCCGTGTTTTATGTAATGACGGATATTCGAGACAGAAATGTGTAGGTGGAGGGAGGAGGGAAGTATGAAAATTAAAGGGGTAAGTATGAGGTAAACCAAAGATACTACCTCCGCCATACCCCGTTTTTAATAGTAGAACTTCTAGTAGAATATATCTACTAATAGTAGAATTTCTGAAAATTTGAAATTTCGGTCAGGGACTTCTTCTTGACTTTAGTTAGTCCTCGAAACATATCGGCCGGATCGGACTAAATTTGGAGAGGGTATGAGTGAAATGTGTTTCCCAAAAAATGGATTTTCGAAATTTTCGGTGAGTTCAGGCGTGTGGGGTATCATTTTCCACTGAACCGTTGAGATAGGTCCCAGACCGACTGATGCCCACCAGAAGAGGTTATGGGTCAAAATGGCTACCTACTTATCACATCGATAATAAATGAAAACCAGGCAACTTCACCCCAACAAGGTTAGGCCATAAATCACTAAATTTTTCGTCGTTTATCGAGGTATATTAATGGGTCATTCGTTCATTTGTAGCCCCTCTCCGCTTTCCTGCTCTAAGGAGCTGAATTTGGTGAGATTAATGGGTACAAAATTGGTATCGTAGACGTTATATTTGGGAAATCTCATGTTTGCAAGTGGGTATGGGTAAAAATAAATAAACACCTCAAATTCATTCACGTGGGTTGATTATTCCTCGGTCTGGGAGCGTGAAGACTCATTTTAATCGATTTAGCGTCCAAAATTTAGCGGAAAATGATACCCTATACGCCTAGGTACAAGAAATTTCGAAAGTACACATTCGAAATGGATTGATAGGTACCCTTTTTGACCCATGACCTCTTCCGATGGGCTCCAATCGTTCTGGGACCCGTCTCATTGGAATCAGCGTACAAAATTTAGTTGAAAATGATACCCCACTCGCTTAAATCACCAAAATTCTCAAAAATCCATTTTTCGAAATACACATTTTGACCCCCTACTCCGCCCAAATTTGGTCCGATCGGGCTGAAAATTTTCGAGGACCAATTATAGCCAGAAACGAGTCTCTGACCCGAATTTCAAGTTTTTAGAAAATTTTCTATTTAGAAAAACGGCGTAGACTGCGTACAGCGGACATTTTTTGCTCGTAAACGGTTTTTGGAAGTAGAAAATTTCCTTAAAATTATAGTCTGGGTAAATACCCTTTTTGGCTTCGTTCCTCGAAAATGTTAAGCCTGATCGGACCAAATTTGGGATGGGAGGGAAAGGTTACGGGTCAAAATTTGTTTTTGAATAATGGGTTTTTGAGATTTTATGCGATCTAGGTGCGTGGGGTATCATTTTCCACTAAATTTTGGACACTGAATCCATTGAGATGGGTCCCGGATTGATTGGTGCCGACTGGAGGTGTGTGCGGGTCAAGATAGGCACCTAAATCCATTTCGAAAGTGGATTTTTTAGATTTCTGGTACCTAGGACGTGTGGGGTATCATTTTCCAATAAATTTTGAACGCTGAATTATAATGAGATTAGAATGCCTCCCAGACACTCCACACTCTTTCCACCATAATCTTGCTCTTAGGAATAATTTGCAGCGTACTCGAAGGAAAGATAACCTCTCTTTCTGTCCTCCTCCACTTCTTTCGGCGAACTTCTCCAACCTTCTCCCAGAGGTCGTCTCAAACAGAACGCACCTCAACCGTCAACGCAGGAATTTCCGTTCCGTGAGTCATTTCAATTTTTCCCACTCCCTGTCGACTGTGGACCGCCTTCTCTGAAAAGATCGCTCCCATTGTGACGTCAGAGAGGCGAAACTGATTCACAATTCACACGGCAGATGAAGCTAGTTCACTTCCAGGAACGTTTGAACAGTCAACGGAGCTCGAGGGATTTTATTGGATTTGTGAGAGAACATTCGTCTCCTCGAAGTACTCAAATTTTGTGCCCAGCAATTGGAAAAATTGTACTTATTTCGGTTGCTTGTAAATATTGAGAGAACGACGAGGGGCAAAGAAAAAGCGAGGCAACGCGGTTTTGTGATAAAGAACATGATCTGTTTAAAGAAACGAAATCGATTGATCTTCTGCAGATATTAATCTTGTATAATGTGCAATCAACTCGCAATGAATGTACCAAACTCAAATTAAAGGCAAAATTCATGACAGATCATACAGGAGAGCATTGGCATTTATACTTTACCCGAAAGCGTTGAATTCCATGAATAATCAGAAATTTTGCCTTATATGATGTCTAGATCCAAAACGTTGCAATTTCATCCACAGGGGTTGACTATTCGTTGAAGCAAGAAATAGTGAGCGAACAAGACTCATTCCAATCGATTCAGCGTCCAAAATTTAGTGGAAAACGATACCCACACGCCTAGGTACCAAAAATCTCGAAAACACACATTCAAATTGAGTATATAGACACCCATTTTGACCCATAACCTCTTCCGGTGGGCACCAATCGTTCTGGGACCCATCTCATTGGATTCAGCGTCCAAAATTTAGTTGAAAATGATACCCCACACGACTAGGTACAAAAAAATTTTGAAAACCCACATTCGAAATAGGTGAATATATACCCATTTTGACCCATAACTACCTCCAGTGGGGATCAATCAGTCCAAGACTTGCATTCAGCGTCCAAAATATAGTGGTAAGCGACACCCCACACGCCTATTTTCCTATTAAAAAAAAAAAAAAAAAAAAAAAAAAAATCTCAAAATTGGGTTTCACGCTGTAGTAGAAAATAATGTAAAAATGGTTTTGATCAAAATCACTTATATTGCCCTCTGCAATGATGCCCTCTGAAATCCTAAAATGATAATTAATTAATTATTGATTCAAAACCAAAATGTCTGCAGAACATTGAAAATTTTCTAAAACTCGACTCCTTAGGAGGATTTGCTACAGTGTTACTATCTCTAAACTCTGTAAAGAGTCAGCAACACGATAGCAAACACCTTTCAAAATCACCGCCATGAAGGTTTTGTTATCGTGTTTTTACCTTTTTATGTGACTAAAACTGTGATAAACGCAACTCAATTTCTTTATAACATATGAACAGTTTTTTTTTTTTTTTTTTTACCGATATCTTCCTCAAAAATCTCAAGTACCAACTATAGCCAGAATTTCAACTTCTAGTTTCAAATTTCTAAAAATTTGTCTGCCATCACAATTGGCGTGGATGGCGGACATATCGGTTTCTGTTAAGAGACAATTTTCTACAAATTTGAAATTTGGGTGGAAAACCCCATTTTTGGGTTCTCACAAATTTTGCCGCGAACAATAACTGGAAGCTTTACATTTCGCTCAGTAAAAAGTAAAATAGTAAAGAGTATAATATTTACGGTGGTAGTGAGGGGATGGTTATGTACATGAAACCGCGTTTGTCTACTCTGAATAGGTAACCAGGTATACAACCAACGTAGTACATAAATGGAAATGGATTTCTTATAACTTATTTTCATGTCTCGAATGAACGACCTCCCTCATTAGAAAGTTCCTCAACTTCCTTCATCGGCGTCACGACTGAAATGAAGGCAACTTTAACCTTCTATCTACACTTTTGAAAAGGGATTACTAACGGCGCAAGAACAAGAGATTATTTCTGTCCTTCACAATCAAGGTTTTACAGAAGAATTGATATTTGAGCCGGACCAAGCGGTGATTTGTCAAAAAATCTATAAATGGGGTGTACCCAGGTGTATGAAATTAGTCAATTTTTGTTTTTTATAATGTCCATAACTACAGAAGAGGAAAAAGATTTCAGATACATTAGAAATGCTGTGAATAAAAGATTTTTGCATAAAAACAGCTACCCGCTGAAAGGTGACGTCACAACGTGCGTAAAAAAGTGATTTAAGACAACAAATTTGAAGAACTACAACAACAGTCGTTGCCATCCACAGTGCTGCGCTCTAGCAGACAATTTTAGACAATTAAATATTTCCTCCCCTGATTTTGTTGGAAACAAACTTTCATAAACAAGATGCAACAAAAATAAATCACTCTGGATTACTGCCAACAATGCAGCTGTGGACGTTTTTGAAACTAATGATAGTGATAACTCAGAAATCAAGGTAGACCTCACTTGGGTTGTCTCAATAGGGGCAAGAAAGAAACCGCTGAATGCTGACGTCACAGAATTTTCTTAAATTTATTGGTTGGCTATTTCTTGATTAATCAACCTATGTTTTCATGCAAAAAATCAATCTCTCCAAACAAATTGTCAAAATGTGTACATCAAACAATGGATTTTCAAGATTTTTGCAATCTAGGCGTGTGGGGTATCATTTTCGACTAAATTTTGGACGCTGAATCGAATGAGGCGGGTCCCGGAACGATTGGCGCCCACCGCAAGGGGTTATGGGTCAAAATGAGTACCTATTTACCCATTTTGAATGTGTGTTTTCAGGGTTTCAGGTACCTAGGCGTGTGGGGTATCATTTTCAACAAAATTTTGGACGCCGAAATCAAAAAGATGGGTCTTGGAACAATTGGCGCCCGCCAAATGAGGTTATAGGTCAAAATAGGTGTCCATCTACCTATTTCCAATGTGGGTTTTTTATATTTCTGATGCCTAGGCGTGTGGGGTATCATTTTCCACTAAATTTCGGACGCTGAATCGAATGAGGCGGGTCCCGGAACGATTGGCGCCCACCGCAAGGGGTTATGGGTCAAAATGAGTACCTATTTACCCATTTTGAATGTGTGTTTTCAAGATTTCTGGTACCTAGGCGTGTGGGGTATCATTTTCGACAAAATTTTGGACGCCGAATCCAACAAGATGGGTCTTGGAACAATTGGCGCCCGCCAAATGAGGTTAAAATGGGTGTCCATCTACCTATTTCAAAAGTGGGTTTTTTATATTTCTAATGCCTAGGCGTGTGGGGTATCATTTTCCACTAAATTCCGGACGCTGAATCGAATGAGGCGGGTCCCGGAACGATTGGCGCCCACCGCAAAAGGTTATGGGTCATAATGAGTACCTATTTACCCATTTTGAATGTGTGTTTTCAAGATTTCTGGTACCTAGCCGAGTGGAGTATCATTTTCGACTAAATTTTGGATGCCAGATCCAACGAGATGAATCCTAGAACGATTGGCTTTCTCCATTATTATTTTTTTTTTTAATTAGTGGGTACATTTTATTTGGTTTGCGTACAATACTTGGGCCGAAATAAGTCTTTGGCAGCCGAAATGAAATTTGAACGCCAAAACATGAGGTTTTGGAGGCCAAAATGAGCTTTTACAGAGAACTTATGACACCCCAAAAAGCACCATGTGGGCGAAGTGAATTTTTGAGAGCCAAAGTGAACTTTTGATGTCGTAAAGAGAAACCCTCGGCGTCAAAGGTGTTTCTTTTCTGGCGAAATTTGCCTTTTGGAAGACTCAATTGAGCGTTTGTTGGCCCAAATGAACTCTTGGGGGAAACGAAAAGTGGCATTTGGAACCTGAGTAACTTGAGATTGGTAAATCTTACCGTCTGGTCGAGAAATGTCAGCTCTGATGACGTAAGGGCGGCTGTATACCACTTCTTGGAGTCGTCGTTTTTTCTCTGAATCCATTATTTTCAGAGACACCAACGAGGTTTCATTTCTAAAAGCAAAAAAAGTGAGTGGATATGTTAAATAAAATAAATAAATGATGATTTTATGACAAAAACTGACCGTGGTCGGTTTATTCAATATTATTTCTAGGTTAAAGGCGCCTCTGTGAGCGCTAATGGAACTCCAGGTCGATAGAGCGTAAAACAACGTATTGCGCAACCTTTCCACACATAAGTCGTTGTACAACTCAATGCCGTGAGCCAAAAGGGAAAGTGTCGGACTTGACATATGACCGCGTGTAAAACGGCGACCAAAAGGTTGCGTTCCCAAAATAAAACCAACCAATATTTCCAAAAATAATAAAATATTGATTTAAATAGGAGTGACATTTTTAAAGAGCGTATACTGTTGAGCTAAAAATAAATTACAATAAAAAAGCCAAATTTTTCTTCTTTTTCAAAAACTTTTTTCAAGGCTATTTATAAATGTAAATTGCCAAACTTACTTGGAATTTTTAAAGCCGGCTTTTCCACAAGTGATAACGTAGAACTTGTCGTCGGCAAGTTCCAAGGTCTTGTGAATCCTTACAGCAATTGGCAGTGATCTTTCGTCAGTTTTCTGAAACAAAATTTCGTACGAACGAATTTAAAGTAAGTAATATGGAGAAAAGAAGAGAAAAATATTGTAATCACTACTTGAAATATAGTGTAAAACTCTGCGAATTCTTTCACAGGGGTTGGTTATTCCTCGGGTAGCATGGGGACTCATTTCTTCAACATGGGGAAAATGGAGGAAACGGTGGGTTTGGCGGGTCCCAGACCCATTTCAATCGATTAAGGGTCCACAATTTAGCGGAAAACGATACCCCACACGCCTAGGTACCAGCAATCTCGAAAACACATATTCAAAATGGGTAGATAGGTACCCATTTTGACCCATAACTTCTTCCGGTGGATGCCAATCCTTCTGAGACCCATTTCATTGGATTAAGCGTCCAAAATTTAGTCGAAAATGATACCCCACACGCCTAGGTACCAAAAATCTCGAAAATCCATTTTTTAAAAAACACATTTTAACCCCCTACCACGCCCAAATTTGGTCCGATCGGGCTGAAAAGTTTTGAGGACCAACTAGAGCCGGGAACGGAGATTTTTGAGAAAATTTTGTGGTGGCCTAAGGTCCTATCGCTTCCTTACCAATGTGCAGACACTGGCCTGCCATACCGTAACAGGTGCTATGCATGGTGCTCCTGCAGCGGCCATGGAGGTTCTGCCGGGCCTGCTCCCTATAGATATCTTCATTAAGGAGAGGCCACAATGGCCTCCCTGTGATTAAAATTGATGGAGCCTGGCGGGAATCAACCCGTCGCAGATTTCATGCCCAGAACTCCCTCTGAGCCCCACTGATACAAGTCATCAATAATCTTGGTGGAGCAAAGGGTAACTCAATGATGTCCCGGTTTCCTGACTTGGTACACTGATGGGATCAGGAGCTGGCGCTAGGGTGTATGGGATCAAACCCAGGTGGCAATACTCCACACCAGTAGGAGAATACACCTCCTTATTCCAGGCCGAAATTCTGGCAAACAACGCATGCGCCCTGGAGAGTCTGATAAGAGGGAATACTAATGCACACCTCCACATTTTCTCTGACTGCCAGGCGTCAATAAAAGCTCTCACAGCATCCAACATCTCATCTAAGGTGGTGAAGAACAGTAACAGAATCTCTGGGTAATTACCCCATGAGAGGGTGGCGCGGGCTCAGGGGTATCGCCAGGAGTGGTTGTAGGTTTGCCCAAAAGTTCCTTCAGAGCTGCCATCAAGGAGTGAACTCGTAAGAAACACTCTGACAGATGGCGGAATATTGAAGGACATGTCCACAGTAAGCGTGCAGTGGCAAAAGCCCAATCATTATTCACCAAGGACCTGCTCAGACATGAGCGCGGAGTCTTAAAAGCGATAGTTGGCCTATTAACCGGTTTCGCTGTTCTGCGTTCACATTATCCTTGAGTGCCAACACTCACATCTGGCAGCACATCAGCTCCTCAAGGGCTGTTTATGTAGTAACAATTAGGACACCCATGAGGAGCACAACAAGCCACTAGGCTTCTGCCCTTGGGGTTCTCTCTCTCACCCCATATAACGTCAGCATTACAGAGCCTACCTCAACCGCATTGCCATGCCCAACCATAGATCGAGAAGTTTTGTACTCACATTTGAAACGAGAACGCCACAGTAATCAGACGATTGAACCTGAGCAAATAGGTTCACAACGAGAGTGGCTTGACTAGAACCGTTACCATATGCCAAACATGGCAACGTCCGGTAATCTTTAGCGTGCAGTGCACCTGAAACAAAAAGAAATTGCAAACAAAATGAAATTGGTAACGTGAGGCAACATATTGTAAAATACGAAATGAAGAAGTACGTCAGAAGAGCAGCAAGACTGGGTGAAAGCCCCCATTACTGGTAGAGTAGGGGAAAACCCCACCACTGGGGATATAAATACCCTGAGGGAGAGACAGAAAGTCAGTTCAGAGTCATTTACGAATCAGCTCCAACCTCTGCCCACATACCATGGATTAAAAAGCCTCTCTCCCATGCCACATACCCTCTAACTCCAGTTCTGTATCACCATCTTGTCCATGCCATCTCTTATAAGGCCCTTGTTTCCTCTCTCCACTCATACCTACTTGTGTGTAGACACTTTTACATGATCAAATTTTTGGGTCAGTCAGGCATTCAAGTCAAACCTCTTATTCCTAGTTCCACTGCATTTGACGTGATGAGATTTTTGCATTGGTCAGGCTTCTGATTCAAGCCTCCTTCCCAAAGTCAACTGCTTTTGACATGATCAGATCTTGGATCGGTCAGGGGTTTGGCTCATACCTCCTTCCCAAAGTCAACTGCTTTTGGAGTGATCAATCTTGGATCAGTCAGGGGGTTGGCTCACACCTCCTTCTCAAAGTCAACTGCCTTTGATGTGATCAGATCTTGGATCAGCCAGCGGTTTGTGTCAATCATTCCGGTAAAAATTCACAACTTGCACTTGCACGGGTCTCTCCTTGTTTTATTTTTCTTTGATTAAATTTAAGCAAAATCGAATTCTCTGGATGATGAAGAGAGAATGGTTGAGCTTACCGATAAAGGAGGCGTTGGTTTGTACTTTGATTGTCATGAAGCCTGCTTTGCATGTAGCAGTGACAATGGGGTTGAAATCTTGCTCAACGAGTGGTTGGCACGTTCCCTGCAACACATAAATTAACACAAATTACATTTTTTTGAAGAGATTATAAGGAAGATTGAAATAATAGAAAATCTTGGGATCCTTCAGGATGAGTTGGCAATAAGGCATTACATTATCAGATCTTTTTCGCTATCCTGGAGTGGAAATTTATTCAAATCTGCGCCCCAAACTCAAATACTCAATTGATAGTATGGACTGCATTTGGAGCAGAAACAAAATTTGTCATCAGGTGCCGATAGAGCGCTCTCATGTCGGGCATGCGCACTAATGCAGGGGAGCCCCTGGCTTCTTGTATATACTTGTAAATGGTAAGATGGTAGCCAGAATTCAGGAAAATGCGAGAAGTAAGCAACTAGCTTAACCCATTGGCCAAAGAGCGGCCATTTTGAGGATTTGCACTTGTCAGCAATGGTGATTTGGAAGCCATCTTGGCATAGTGTGTGGCGTAGGTCTGCCGCCTTAACATTCCAATCTCAACTCCTACTTGCCAATTAAAGGCACAAGTAGCTTTTTGAGTGCCAAAGGTGACGAAATATAAGAGATGAACGTTACAATTAGACTATTTCTGCAGCCTACGGCGTGACTAATTACATAATACCCTAAACGCCGAGAAATTGTCCAAATTACTTCTCACGACGAGGATCCGCATCTGAGCTATTTTGGAATGTGACTTGTTCGTGTTGTTGGTAGCTTTTGAAATCCATTTGCGTGATTCACGTAGCCAGATGTAGTTGAAAAGAGTGAACGTCACAGGGAATACTAATGACTTTCTGATGACCAGATCTTCATAACATTCACCTTCTACTTCAACTACTTTGACTGATGGTGACTTCCATATCTGATTCAACATTTTACAAAACAATTTAAAAATTTTACAAAACAATTTAAGTATTTTCCAGACAAACTAAACATTTTACGAATTCAACCAGCATGGAATGGAAAATTAAATTGTATTGTGTTCTGGAGTGAAAAAGCCATAAAGAAGAGATACTCCTCTTGTTCCTTCTTGATGAGGCGTGACGCTTTCCTATGTCTCCTCAATGGACACGACTGATCACCCGTCCTGGTATCAGAGATCTGAGTTGTGTCCTTGCTTATAGTAATGTGGTGTTATGAGTGACTCTTATGACTTTTTCAGTTATAATGTGTCCTGGAGCGAAAACACCATGAAGAAGAGTTACTCCTCTTGTTCCTTCTTCATGTGCTGTGACGCTCTCCTATGTCTCCTCAAAGGACATGACTGATCACCCGTCTAGGTATCAGAGATTTGAGTTGTGTCGTTGCTCATAGTAATGTGGTGTTATGAGTGACTTATGACTTTTCCAGTTATTATGTGTTCTGAAGTGAAAATACCATGAAGAAGAGATCCTCCTCTCGTTCCTTCTTCATGTGCTGTGACGCTCTCCTATGTCTCCTTAATGGACATGACTGATCACCCGTCCTGGTATCAAAGATCTGAGTTGTGCCCTTGCTTATAGTAATGTGGTGATATGAGTGACTTATGACTTTTCCACTTATAATGTGTTCTGGAGCGAAAACACCATGAAGAAGAGATACTCCTCTTGTTCCTTCTTCATGTGCTGTGACGCTCTCCTATGTCTCCTCAATGGACATGGCTGATCACTCGTCCTGGTATCAGAGATCTGAGTTGTGTCCTTGCCTATAGTAATGTGGTGTTATGAGTGACTCTCATGGTTTTTCTAGTTATTATGTGTTCTGGAGCGAATACGCCTTACAAAAGAGATACTCCGGTATGTCGATTTTTTGCTCGAGAGGAACTTCGAAGGCGCGGTCTGTCAAATCTGAATAAGTTAACTGTCGGGCACAAACCACCTTGAGGAATGTAACGCCCTGTTCAGAAGATGACAATACAACAGCGCCGAGGTTCAATGGCACAATACCTCCTAAGTTACAAAAGCTAAAACTCCTAGTCGTCTCATTTCAATAGAAACTAATTAGGTATCTCTTCGACAAGTTTTTTTTCTTTTGGCATTTCTTACATAAGTCATTAGCGAACTGACAATGAATGATATCTTTTGCCGGATCTTGTTCTACAGCGCGACAACAAGAAATAAGTGAAGCGGATGTTGCTGATCCAAATTCGCTTTTAATTGAACAAATCGAGATAATCGAATGCATCTAATACGTTTTATGAACAACTGCTGATTATTGTTACTACACAGGTTGTATACAACGTGTTCAATTTGTGAATCGAGAGAAAAAAGAATAGGGTAGGTATTCTTAAAATGGGTACCTTATTTACACAATGATTTATTATTCCTCTTAGCAAGGGTATGGGAGAGACTGCATTGAAAACTGTGCAGCAACCCACACTTGGCTAGGTGTGTCCGCTAACACAGTGCCCAACCCCAGGAGTAATTCCCGTCATCACCACCATGGGTCGGAATAGCGCCACCACCTCTGTTTTGCAAGAAGGGGTAGGGGCTAGTTGGAAGGGGGATCAAGCTCAAAGTGGGGAACTGCCCTCAGGATCAGAGCTGAATGACTACTATGACTAGATCAAATCCTGATCCAGCAGCGTGACAGAGAGACCAACTCAAGTGGGCACATCCAACTAGCCAACACGTTGCAGGGAGACAGTAGCAGCATGATCTGGCAAAACACCTGGACCAGAGCTGCGCAACCAGATCAAGCCCTAATCCTGCAGCTTAACTGAGACCAACTTGAGTGGACACAACCAACTAGCCTATACCTTGCAGGGAGACAGTAGCAGCATAATCTGACAGAACCCCAGGACCAGAGATGCGCAACCAGATAAAGCCCTGATCCTGCAGCATGACTTAGACCAACTCGAGTATACACAACCAACTAGCCTACACCTTGCAGCGAGTCGATAGCTTGTCCTGGAACATCTCGCAGGAGTGAAATATGGAACGTTAGTGCAATGTACTCGTGTTTGCTGTGTATGTTTGGAACTAATGGACGGGCTATGGCTTGATCAAACGCTGGGCTCATGCTGAAGACAAAGACTCGTCAAGAAACTCTGTAGGACGTGGGGACGCTACATCCCCACTTTCACAGAGTAATGAATCACACAGGGCATCCCTGGAGGTTGCCTGCTGGTGCTGATGACCGATTTCTGGACGCCCTCTGCACTGTGAAGTGTTAAACCTAATTGCAGTTTTTAGTCATATATTTCATCTTTACTTTACCTAAATATTTAGTTCTACCCAAACCCCTCTCTCTACTAAATGAAAAGTTGTTGCAAGATCTTCTGGACACTTCATTTCCCAACCAAAGTAACCCAACGTATCTGAACGCCTAAACAATTTAGCCTACTACCAACATCAAATCCAAGTTTTCATGTAATATTGCTATAGTTGATGGAGACCTTCAGTCAAGGTCACATTATTATACCCGTATGTCCCCGGGTGTCTTACATTTTGGGTAAAGAGCAACAACAGCAGCGCCATCTTGGATCAAGGATTCATGTTTCAGTAGGCGATCAAGTGTAAAGATGGAAGAGATGCTGGTGCCCGCAGAGGAAAGGTCAGAACTTATGGCTAGTCTGGGTAAAATTGAATGTGCAAATTGTGATAGGTACTGAAGATTTCATCAAAGACCGCCATGTGGTCGCTAGTTTGAAAGAGACTTTGGCTTTCGGCTGAATATTTAATAATAAGCAATTGAAGATTGAAAGATTGCAAATTGAAAATGTACGTGGGTCAGATAATGGAGAAAGTGTAGATGAGATCACGAAAAAGATCCGAAAAGAACGTGAAACACTCGAAAAAACCTAACGAGACGATCAAAACAATCGTACGAGTCCGGTCAAAGTTGGTGGATATTCCATGATTCCATTAAAAAAGAGAACGGAGGGATTGTTTCAGTTTTTTGGACGGTGCGAGTGAGCTCAACCGAATACGGATTTTTTTTTTAAGCATTCAAAGACAAGAATTGAAGCAACGGACACACAATGAAGGAGCCCAAATTGTGTTTTCACTTTTGCAAAACGAATATTCGGCAATCTAAGCGTGTGGGGTATCATTTTCCACTAACTTTAGACGCTGAATCCATGTAGACGGGTTTCAGACCGATTAACGCCCACTGGAGGTGGAAACCAGCCAAAATGGGAACCTACCTACCTACCTATTTCGAATTTGGGTTTTCGGAGTTTTTGGGTTCATAGGCGTGTGGGGTGTCTTTTTCCACTAAATTTGGGAAGCTGAATCCAACGAAATGGGTCCCGGACCATTTGGTATCCACTGGATGAGGTTATGGAATAAAAAGGGATACCTACCTACCGTATTTTCAATTTGGGTTTCATCATTTTTGGGTTCATAGGCGTGTGGGGTATCATTTTCCACTAAACTTTAGACGCTGATTCCATGTAGACGGGTTTCAGACCGATTAACGCCCACTGGAGGTGGAAACCAGCCAAAATGGGTACCTACCTACCTATTTCGAATTTGGGTTTTCGGAATTTTTGGGTACCTAGGCGTGTGTGGTGTCTTTTTCCACTGAATTTTGGACGCTGAATCCAACGAAATGGGTCCCGGACCATTTGGTATCCACTGGATGAGGTTATGGAATAAAAAGGGGTACCTACCTACCTATTTTCAATTTGGGTTTCATCATTTTTGGGTTCATAAACGTGTGGGGTATCATTTTGGACGCTGAATCGATTGGAATGAGTCCAAGACACACCTCACTCACTGTTTTCCCATTTTTCCTACAATTCAACTGATATTGTGAATATAAACTCCATTCGGTTTCTAGTTGTGGCACTATTTTCAGTCAGATCGTGTCAGATCCAAAAAGATTTGGAGTTTTTAGGGGTCATGGACGCAAGAGGTACGATTTTCCGTTAAATTTTCACAGCAAATTGATGAGATGTGTTAAGGGTGGTTTTTACTACATGGTAATAGCACCATAGGCTTCCCTCCACGCATCATGGGTTGAAAAACCCAAACTACGGCATACGGAGGACAGACATTTTGGTTTTAGACATTTTTAAAAGCTAACTGTCTAATTTTGAGGCCAATAGGACAGGTTGCTCTGACATGGAAACATTAGGTTGATATTCGAGAAATTGTAAGGCAATTATTTTTTTTAATAATTAGAAATTTTTATCGGGGACTTCATTCCAGCATTTGTGGGCTCTCGCAACTTTTCAGCCCGATTGGCCCAAATTTGGGGAGAATGGGGTGAAATTATCTTTGTTGAAACTCGATATTTGGGATTTTGTGAAAACTAGGCACGTGGGGTGTCATTTTCTAATAAATTTTGGACGCTGAACCCATTGAGACGGGCCCCAGGCCGATCAGTGCCCATCGGAAGAGGTTATGTGTCAAAATGGGTACCTATCTACCTTATTTTGGAAGTGGGGTTTCGAGATTTTTTGGAATGTAGGCTTATGGGGTATCATTTTCCACTAAATTTTGGACGCTGAATCCAATGAGATGGGTCCCAGGCCGATCAGTGCCCATCGGAAGAGGTTATGTGTCAAAATGGGTACCTATCTACCTTATTTTGGAAGTGGGGTTTCGAGATTTTTTGGAATGTAGGCTTATGGGGTATCATTTTCCACTAAATTTTGGACGCTGAATCGATTGTGACGGGTCCCAGAACGATCGGCATCCGCCGGAGGAGGTTATAGGTCAAATTGGGTACCTAACTACCTATTTTGAATGTGTGTTTTCATGATTTTTAGTACCTAGACGTGAGGGGTGTCATTTTCCAATAAATTTTGGACGCTGAATCCAATGAGATGGGTCCCGGGCCGATCAGTGCCCACTGGAAGAGGTTATGTGTCAAAATGGGTACCTATCTACCTTATTTTGGAAGTGGGGTTTCGAGATTTTTTGGAATGTAGGCTTATGGGGTATCATTTTCCACTAAATTTTGGACGCCGAATCGATTGTGACGTGTCCCAGAACGATTGGCATCCGCCGGAGGAGGTTATGGGTCAAAATGGGTACCTAACTACCTATTTTGAATGTGTGTTTTCATGATTTTTAGTACCTAGACGTGTGGGGTGTCATTTTCCAATAAATTTTGGACGCTGAATCCAATGAGATGGGTCCCGGGCCGATCAGTGCCCATCGGAAGAGGTCATGTATCAAAATGGGTACCTATCTACCTTATTTTGGAAGTGGGGTTTCAAGATTTTTTGGAATTTAGGCTTATGGGGTATCATTTTCCACTAAATTTTGGACGATGAATCGATTGTGACGGGTCCCAGAACGATCGGCATCCGCCGGAGGAGGTTATGGGTCAAAATGGGTACCTAACTACCTATTTTGAATGTGTGTTTTCATGATTTTTAGTACCTAGACGTGTGGGGTGTCATTTTCCAATAAATTTTGGACGCTGAATCCAATGAGATGGGTCCCGGGCCGATCAGTGCCCATCGGAAGAGGTCATGTATCAAAATGGGTACCTATCTACCTTATTTTGGAAGTGGGGTTTCAAGATTTTTTGGAATTTAGGCTTATGGGGTATCATTTTCCACTAAATTTTGGACGATGAATCGATTGTGACGGGTCCCAGAACGATCGGCATCCGCCGGAGGAGGTTATGGGTCAAAATGGGTACCTAACTACCTATTTTGAATGTGTGTTTTCATGATTTTTAGTACCTAGACGTGTGGGGTGTCATTTTCCAATAAATTTTGGACGCTGAATCCAATGAGATGGGTCCCGGGCCGATCAGTGCCCACTGGAAGAGGTTATAGGTCAAATTGGGTACCTAACTACTTATTTCAAATGTGTGTTTTCAAGATTTTTAGTACCTAGGCACGTGGGGTGTCATTTTCTAATAAATTTGGGACGCTGAATCGATTGTGACGTGTCCCAGAACGATTGGCATCTACCGGAGGAGGTTATGGGTCAAAATGGGTACCTATCTACCTATTTCGATTGTGTGTTTTCAAGATTTCTGGTACCTAGGCGTGTGGGGTGTCATTTTCCACTAAATTTGGGATGCTAAATCGATTGGAATGAGTCCTGTACACCCCGCAATCACTGTTTTCAACATACTCTCGCTCCAAGGAATAATAAACCATTGATCTATTTTCAGCGTTTTTGATTCTGCTATCTTCTTCGTTTGTGTATGGAGGGTTTTCGAACAAGAAAGCAATTGGAAAACCCAAAGGAACATCGCTACAAGTGCAAAATATTGTCTCTCACTGGATTTTAATGCTAATTTTCGCCCACATAGCTGTAGCGTCGGCCTTGCGCGCGGAAATATTAGACAGGAAACCTACTTTACAAGCGGTCACCCGTTCATGTAACAACCACTGAAAATGTGTTCATAAATCGAACCAATCCGGTGCGCTATGTCATTGGGAAAATTGGAAGATTTTTATCGCATTTCCAAGCGCTTTGCGGATATTTCTACAGTATTTTTACGTCAGAAAAGTGAGAGGTGGTTTCACCGTGTTGACTTGGATTCAGGCCGATGACACTGCGGGTTGAATGGCTCAAGGTTGTAAGAGGTGAAAAGGGCCTTCGAACGAAATGAAATCGAACGAGTAGGCTAATTTAATTAGTTCAATGCCGTGTAAAAAACGAAAATTTACCAATCTGAGGCCCGATTTTATTTGAAGGAGTGTAAAAATTATGGAGCTCATTGACCTGAGGAAGTAGTGATGAGAATTATGAATGTAATTATGGGAAAAGGTAGAAGTGGGGACTTCACTTACCAAACTGGCCAAAAATGCGACCACGGCCGTCCACGCCAAATTCTTCATTTTGAATGTGTTATTTTATTTTCGCAGGCGAAAAATCCGAACGGCGGCCACTCACCGACACATGCACATAATCAAAAGGAGAAATCACTCGAAAATCGCGCCGAAATAATCGATAAAAACAAATTAAACGCGACGAAAAACTACGATTCGAAATCCCGTTTTGAACCGCACCACCGAACGAACGGCGTCGTGGTTGGACACTGCGGCGGGGACGGCGGGGTTTCGGGGAAGGACTCGAACGCGGAAGTCGGCGGGGCGGGGGAGCCCCGGTGGAGCAGCCTCCACTTCGCATCCTTCGCTTCCCACTCCATCCTTCGCGTAACTATCCCTCTTGGAAAGCGACCCGCACCCTCCTTCATTCCTAGGAGCCGCCGTGTTGCTCTCGCTTTCATAGTAGGGCATCTAGTTGTACAGCGCTACAGTGTGCCAATTTTGGTTTTGGTTCTGTCTTCATGGAAAATTAGAAGAAAATTGTTTCAAAAATCTGAAATTTGGATCAGAAACTAATTAGTCCTAAAAAAACATTTCAACCCATTCAAACCAAATTGGGGGGAGGGGAGGTCAAAATGTTTTTTTTAGAAAAATTGATATTCGAGATTTTTGGCAATCTAGGCATGTGGGTATCATTTTCGACTAAATTTTGGACGCTGAATCGAATGAGGCGGGTCCCGGAACGATTGGCGCCCACCGCAAAAGGTTATGAGTCAAAATGAGTACCTATTTACCCATTTTGAATGTGTGTTTTCAAGATTTCTGGTACCTAGCCGTGTGGGGTATCATTTTCGACTAAATTTATGACGCTGAATCCAATTAGACGGGTTCCGGGACGATTGGCGCCCACTGAAAGAGATATGGGTCAAAATGAGTGTCTATCAACCCATTTTGAATGTGTGATTCCGTGACTTCTGGGACCTAGGCGTGTGATGTAGCATTTTCCACTAAAATTTGGACGCTGAATCTATTGAAATGAGACTCCATACTGCTGATTGTAGGAATGACCAACCCCTATTAATGAATTAGTAGCGTTTTTCTGTGAAATCATGCTAGAGATCGACCACCAATTGGCACCAAAATTTGACAGTATTCGTTTCATGGTGTCTGAATCAAAACGCTGCAAATTATTTCGCAGGGGTTGGTTATTACTTGGACCAGTAGCGTGGAGACTCATTCCAATCGATTTAGTGTCCGAAATTCATTAGAGATTGATTCCCCACACGCCTAGGTACAAGAAATCCCCAAAACAGACATTCGAAACAGGTAGATATATACCCATTTTGACCCATAACCTCTTTAAGTGGGCGCCAATCGTCCCGAGACCCGTCTCATTGGATTCAGCGTCCAAAAGTCAATCGAAAATGATACACCACACGCCTAAATCACCGAAAATATTGAAAATCCATTTTAAAAAACATGCAAATATACATTGTTACACCTCCTCCCCTTCAAATTTATCTGCCACCCACGCTGTTTCATTTGTAGAAAATTTTCTAAAAACTGAAATCTTGGTCAGTGACCTCATACTGGCTTCATTTATTCCTTAAAATTTTTGATTGTCCCAAAATTGTGGAGGCTAGGGGATAAAAATGTGTTTTGCGGGAGATTGATCGATAATCTCCTGTTCTTTTCAATTTAATCTATCAATATATTTGGTTTTGATTCAAGGTTGAATAAAAAAAAAAGTACTTTAACCACTTTTTTTCGAATATTACGATATAAAATTTATTTTTCGATATTTCCAACCGTGTACACAAAATACACTCCGTAACCATTGCTACACCTTTCTCCGCTTCAAACTCCCTCAGAAACAAAAAACTCTTAAAATAAGCTCTCGTATATTTTAATGAGCTCTTAACGAATACATATGCTCGTAAATAAACTTTATAAACTCAATAACTCAACCTTAAAATAATTACATTCTTCAAAGTCAAAAATAGGCTCTTTTTTAAATTATCATTACCACAGTTGAAAACAAATTCAGTACAATGTACATTTTTATTACTACGAGAAAAATTAATTGATCGTTTCATCAGTGCCGTTTGAAAAACAGAAGGTTAATAGGTTATGGGGTTAAAGGAGTACGGAGCAAAATAAAATTAATTTAATTTTAATGATAAAATGCGTGACAACGGCCAATAAAAAACGAAATTCGGGTGTGAATCACAAATTGAAGGCAAATTCTTAAAAAATAACCAATCTTCAGGCTATCAAGTGCTTAAGTTCTCCAATTAAAGGGATATTATGCAACTAGTTGGCATTTTCCCGTAAAATAAACTCACTCTTGTAGGCTTCCTTATTTGTATTCCAATCGATCGTTGGGATTTGGTATTTCCCGTTAAATTTTAGTGTTCACTTAAGAGCTACTTAGGTGTTGTTTGTAAGGTGTTTATTCATCTCGTGATAATTAATGATGGGAAATTTTTTTCGCGCTAAATTTACAATTGAAAAGAATTCACGGTTGATGAAAAATATTTTTATATTGCCTATAATGGAGACATTATGATAATTTAGGAAGGATAATAACAGAACAGTGTGTGATCCCTCCTTCTTATACAGGGTGTCTTACGAGTTACCTGCCCCCCCCCCCCCCTCCTCTCATAGATAAGTCCTTCCAAATGCGAGTTACAAAAAAATGATTCTATTTTTTATTTTTTTATTACAGATTCAGATTTTACCCAAAATTTTATAAATATTGATCTGCCAACTGTTTTTTTTTACACAAAATCAGCTAATTTCGGTCGTTATTCAGCAAAAATTGAGCCAAATCAAGAAACGGATGGCATTTCGTGAATCAGCGTTGAAAAACAATGAAAATTCATGTGCCACACATTAGAGTTCACCATCACATTTTTGGGGTTGCGCAACTTTGCGCGCACGCCTGACCGATTGCGTGTCATAAAAAAATCGAAATTTTTATAAAATTTCGGGTAGAACCTAAACACACAATAAAAATTGTGGTTCCCATTTAAAATATGAAATTTAGTGTCACATACGCATATATTTTTGTGTTTACCCCGTTTGGAAAACCTAAGAGGGGGAGGGGGTACAATGGGACACCCTGTAAATATATTATATACATTGACCATTTGTGTTGAGGCGATTGACTTAGTTAGCTTCCAATTTAGCTACACGCAGTGCATTTAATACTCAAAATCTTGGATCCCCTAAAAATTAATTATAATCTACATGCATGCTTCATAAAAGTCTAAATAAAACTGGTGTATTCAATGTAAATAAAATTTCTCAAATAATTCTTTGACGACAATTGTTAAATTATTTTACCACTTTTGTCTCCGCGAGTCGTATTCATTATTTTGAGCTCTAATTTGGTTGCAATCAATGATAATAAATTACATTTAATTATTTCCAAATCTTAATTTTAATGGTGCCAACAATCACACGATCAACGAAAAACATATTTTGAGACGGTAAATAACAAAAATTATATGTTTGTCCTACGACGTTGTGCCGCGACTATCCTATTAATACTGCACTTCAATTGGCTAAACTTATAATTTTTTTTTTCGAATTAGGGTATGCAATCTGTAAGATGGGAAATCAGAAAAAATATTAGTGTCAGAGGTGATTACAAGCAGTGCAGTGGATTCTTATCCCATGAATATATAAAGCATGGACAAAGAAACATTTATAACCATTTCATCAGACCTGTTTTCAAAGTTTAACAACAGAATTATTTAAATATTGATGGTTCTGTTTCAGTTTTTACATTACATACTTCAAGTATGATTACCTAATATTGAAATTCAGTGGTTACAATATGTAAATTTACGGGTTTTGATGTCTACAATATGTTTCTGGCGTCCGCAATAAAATTGATGATATTTTTAGGGTTGAAGAGTAGTTGAGGGGGTTGTATAACTCTTGTACCGATGATTTAATTGCGGAATTCTTTTGAATTTTCGTATAAATCACCGTCCAATTCAACTGTGGCGTTTTATAGGAGGAAGTGAAGTTAATGAAGCGTTGCGCTTCATCCCCTGTGAAGAAGAAAATGGGGCATGTAAAGTAAATATAGAAATAAATTAGTAAATTTAACTATGCGAGTTATTATAGCACATTACTTATGTATCTGAGAGTATTTTATTATATTGGATATTGAAGAAGAAGTAGAAGCATCATAATTATAGGAATAGCTTGTTGGTAATGAAAAGAATACGTAGGAGTCGCTGCCTGGCGGAGAAGAAGCGAAACAAAAAGCAGGGAAAATTTCCCTTTTGTATGATTTTTCTCCCCTACAAACGTCAACACTGAATCAACTCCCAAAAATTGATAAACACCGCACACAAGCAACAAACGGCCAACCAGTGTTGCCAACGCAACAACAACAATTTCCTCGTTTTTCCAAGTGCTTGGCTTTAGTGTGCCTCTTCTCCGCCAGGCAGCGACTCTTATGTATTATTTCCATTACCAACAAGCTATACAAATGTACACAACCATAGTTTATCATTAAAAGTGAGTAAAGGGTCATACAAATTTCAATTAATTCAACGACGCAACTTGCTGAATCAACTGACTCAACCAATTAAATATGAACATTGAACTTTGACTCTTTCAGTGCAATCCAGCTTCACCAAGCTGGATCCAAGCTCATACTCGACGTTAGCGCTCTCAACGGCCTATTGCATAACTACAATGCACACTTGTAATATAATACCATGAGACAAGTACTATAGAAAGATGTTGATTCAATAATGGGTTTATTATCCCGTAAATAATCAAAGTTCATAATCATGCTAACCTTTCCAATTGGCCTCAAAATTTACATGTTTCGTGATGTTTAGACTGAAATGCTGCAAATTTTTCCACAGGGGTTGATTATTACTGGGAGCAAGATTATGAAGACAGCCAGAACGATTCAGGGTCCAAAATATATTGAAAAACGATACCCCACACACCTAGGTACCAAAAATTGCAAAAACCCACTTTCAAATGAGGTTGTTAGGTACTCATTTTGACCCATACACATCTCCAGAGGGAACTAATTGGTCCAAGACCCTTCTCAATGGATTCAGGGTTCTAAATTTAGTCAAAAATGATACCTCACACGCCCAGTTAGAACGGTGGATGGACATTCATGGAATAACCAACCAAAAACCAAAATGGCTGTCGATGTCATTTTTTGGTGGTGAAAATGTTTCTAAAATTCTGACATTTGGTTCTCAAATTAGGGAGGGTGTGGCTAAAAATGCGTTTTGGTTGGTTATTCCATGAATAATCCTGTGTGGGGTACCATGTTTCACTGTGTTGGACACTGAATGCAATGGAACGTGTCTCAGAACGATTAGCGTCCACTGGAAGAGGTTATGGGCCAAAATTGGTTCCTACTTACCTATTTTAAAAGTGGTTTGTTGAGATTCCGAGCACCTAAACGTGTGGGGTATCATTTACAACTAAATTTTGGACGCTGAATCGATTGGAATGAGTCTGGGACACTCTACACTAGGGATGCACAGACCGCGGCCCGCGGGCCGCTTGCGGCCCGCCGGTGAAATTCTGGTGGCCCGCCGTCACCAAAATAATACTCTCGTACATTCGAAAAATATTGAATTCTGTATCAGAATAAAACCAAAAAAAATTTGTTCAAAAGTAATGACGTCCATAAAACTCCCATCAAATCACGAGGACTCAATCACAGGCAATTCAAACAATTCCTTGATGACATCGAAAGCGAATATGGAGATTTGCTGTTTTATACAGAAGTAAGGTGGCTAAGTCGTGGATTGACACTTGAACGATTTCTAAATTTAATAGAAGAAATTGGAATATTTCTGGTGGAGAAGCAAAGGGATGTCCCGTAACTTAAAAATCCTGATTGGTTGTGTGATTGGCTTTTTTAGTTGACATTACAATCATTTGAAGTTCTTGAACACACGGATTCAAGGCAAAAATCAACTGATATCCAGCTCTACGCTCATGTATCATCCTTTCAATGCAAGCTGACTCTTTTCAGATCGCAACTGACTTCTGGAAATTACAATCATTTCCGAATTATAAGAAAATGGCCGAAAAATTCAACAAAACTGTGATTAATTTCAGTTATGTAGAAAAGCGGATATTCTGATTCACTCTTTTCAAGACAGATTTTCGGACTTCAAAAAAGTGAAACCTCTGTTGGACATATTCAGCAATCCTTTTCGATTTCAGTTGAAAATGGGCCAGAGTCAATGCAGTTAGAAATTATCGATTTGCAAAACGACCAAGATTTGCGCACAAATTCAACGAGGGAGTTGTTGAACTTTTACCACTGCATTGAAAAAATATGTACAAGAGTTGCGCATAATCGCTCTGAAATGTGCCAGCATTTGGTTCTACCTATATATGGAACAAAACTTTCAATGTACAGAATGAATGAACAAAAATCGACCACCTGCAATGAAAGTTTGGAAGTCGAAACGCATAGCTTGCCCGTAATCGCCCACCAGTTTGGACCCCGCAGTTTCCTTTTTTTTTTTCTTTTTGTGTTGT
>CM034005.1:6090773-6119197 GCA_019603395.1 Cyrtorhinus lividipennis
TCTAGGGAAAGATTCCCATGCAGAAGGTATTAGTTCTGAGAGAAAGATCCACTCAGCCTCCAAGTACTAGTCTAAAAGCAATTCGTTGGTCTCTAGGAACTTCTGCTGGACTCATTTTCCCCCTATTAAGCTTCTTTGTTCACTGGTGGGTACAAGTGAGCACATTTCTAGAACTTTCTCAGAGATTTATTGTTCCTCACGAGAGGAGGGAAAAGGGTCACATGCAGAAGTTATTAGTTCTGGTTCTACGAAAAGCAATTTGTCGGTTTCTAGGAATTTTTATGAATTGTTCAACACCCAACCGTTATTTTCTACCAAGAAAAACCAATACATACAAGTGTCGTGTGAAGGATTTTATCGTTTTCATGTCCCCTTGCAGTTAGAAACGTGACCACAAGAGAGCTCTGACGAAAACCAAGTTTTGAGGATGGTTACTCTTATCAATCGATTGTTATAGCTATCGATATATCGAACGTTGATATCTCGGCCCCGGATTCTTAAGGTTTATCTAAATTACATGTTGTGACTACATGTGTTCTGACTGGTTCTTTAGTATTACACTAATATGTCAGTTCCTCGCTCCTCGCAATTTTTTGAAAATCAAAGTGGTTCCTCAAGGTTTTGTGTTCGCTTTGCCAGATTTTGAGATCAGAATCAGGACTAACTTTCCAACTCTTTCTCTTTTTGACCATGAATGGTCGCAATGAGTTCCTAAGTTGTTTATTGAAGGGACCTGGTAGAAGCAAAACACAACCAAAAATACACAAAGTTATTCAAAACGCTCGATTCAACATGAAAACCTCTCAGGGTGTTAGGATGACACGTTTTGCGGGACTCACTTAATGTGTTAAAAGTAAATACATGAATCATGTACATTTTTGGTGGGTTCATTTTTGCGCTAGCCCGGTTTCCCTTCTCATTGTGACTCCTCATTCGAGTTTTTCATCTTCATTAATGCCGGGATTGATTTGTAACCATTTCTATCTAGAATTGTTGGGGTTATACACTTTCAGAGAAGCCATGTAAGTAGTTTTTCAGGTGATACCAACTCACAGGCTGTCAGTTACTTCTTTGAATGAGACCCAGAAAGGATTAGAATTGTCCAGCTTGGTTATTTCAGCCGCAACTTGTTTCTGTTGATATTCAGGATATACTCCTTTCCCTGCCATTTTGCACGTCTCCTAAAAAAAAAATAATAATAATAATAATAATAAAAATAAAAAAACACACATTGAGAACGCGCATGGCGACTATATGATATTTTTTATATTTTGTCTTCAACTCACGTCTATGAATTTCTCAAATTCGACTAAATCCGTTATCGGCGGAAGGCGACAATCAAATCCAACGACCAATTCAGGCGGCACCACGTTGTTCTGCACTCCACCCTTCAACGTCGGAAAATGTCAACGTTGGTCCCATTCGGTAGGATGATTCCCCAAGAGTTGAACACATCATTTAAGGAAGGAAGAAAGGTTCCGGTAAAAAAGAGAAAAATAAATGTTAGTGCCCAGGACCCCCTTTATGGGGTTACCCGAGCGCAAAAACCAAAAAATATATATGAGAGTTTTCCCCTCCCTCCCCCCATTCCTTCTCTATGCCTGATCAAATAGACTTATTCATCTTTATAACTAGGTGGTCCTAATCAACTAGATTACTCGCATTATTTTAATTCCCAACATTTTGTTCTAGAATCAATCACAATAATGATTGTTTTCTGACTATTCTCATTATTATTTTGGACGTATTGTTACCTACCCTCACTACACTCGGTTTTTGTACCATTTTCCTTCCTTGTGCTGCTGTTTCCAATATCCCAATTCGTACAGATTTGCTTTTTATAATCTTTTTTTTTTCAAGTAAAATAAATGAAACATTAAGTGATGACTTCAAATATTGGTGGAAAAAACCCTGAATTTAGCTTTAAATATTTAAAATACTAAGGTAGGCTCAATTTAAAGGGCGTGTTGTAAGCACATTTTCTTTTGGCCACCCTTAAACAGTAGTTGATGATCAAAATTTATAGTGAAGTGACATCCAAATTGTTGATTACTTCCATCAAGAGTGTGGTTTACATTCTATGAGGTGTACCCATCATTTCCTTCATTTTGAGAGTATAAATCCAAATCACTTACGCTTAAAACCTGAATAGTGAATTAAAAAAAAATTGATGAAAATACTGTCAGCGTTCAGCATTTTCCTTCCCACCTATGTTGAGACAACCCAAGTCCTTCATTTCTGAGTCACTTTCATTTATTATTATTTTTTTTTTTTTTAATTAATTTAACTTTAGTATATAACAATACTCTTTGTTGTGACAGTTGGTAGTGAGACATGCAACCCTTTGCAGAGATTGCGTGGAACTTTCATTGGTCTCAAAAATGCCTGCTGCTGCATTTCAGTCAGAATTCCATCTGGAATGACCTATCTTTGTTGCTTCCTGTTCATCATTGTTTACAACAATAACAAAACCAAAGGGAGGAAACCTTTAGTTGTCTACAATTGTCCGCTAGATCGCAGCACCTTGGAAGGCAAAGCTGTTGTTATAGTACTTCAAAATTTTTGTCTCAAATGTAGCCCGCGTTTCACTTTTTCACGCTGGTTGTGACGTCACCGTTCAGGTAACTTTTTTGCAAAAATCCATCATTCACACTATCATTTATGTATCTGACACATTTTCCCTCCCTTAATGGTTACAGACAACATCATTGGAAAACAAGAATTTACCAATTTCAGATCCATGGGTACACCCCACTATCTTCATTATGTTAAAGTTAGTACGATTTTGTTAATATTTATAAATTTGGTATACATGCAACCACACAAATAAACAAGAATCTTTTTTTTTTTTCAAGTAAAAATGTTTGAAATGAGCCTGTAACTAATGCTTAATTTTGACCATGAAGCATTATATAGTATGCTGTAGAACAATGAGAAAAAATATGACAACGAATAAAATCACTAATAACGATGGGTCGGCCAAAACAAAATTACGCTCAAACACAACCCATTTTGAAAGCGTGAAACAAACGTAATCCCATTTAAAATGCAGCATCAAAATGCTCTCAAACTTGACAAAATAAATGGACAACTCTAGCAACAGAAATGCCTAAGAAAACTCCTAATTTGAGTGCGTAAATCTGGTATGTGACAAAAAAGAAATTGTTTTTCTTAAAAAACGCTTCTTCAAAGGAAAAAAAAACTAAAAGGATTAAACGAACCAATTGAATATTAAATTGAAAAATGACTCGATTATTCTTACATAAATAATTGAAGTAATTTTTTCAGTTTGATAATAAGAAGAAATTGTTTTGTTGTTGATAATTTGAAATAAAAATATTTTTACATACCTTCACTAAGGTAAGACATGTAACATTGGGAAAAATTAAGCGTGGCAAAATATCAATTGAAGATTTATGTTCAAATAAGACAGAAAATTAACAGTCCCTTTTTTCAATGTTCACATTTTATAACACGGATAACAATTTTTTAGTATATTATAATCTTCTGTTTGATTATTCCTCGAAGGTCAACCTTTCCGATTGGCGCCAAAATGTGATTATAGGTTTCAGATATAAATCAAAAAACCTAATTGTCTATCTGCTGTTCTTAGTAGTAGACAATTTTCTAAAAACCTTAAATTTTGGTCAGGGATCGGTTTTTGGCTGTGTGTGGTCTTTTAAACTTTTTAGCCGGATCAGCTTAAATTTGGGGAGGGTAGGGGTTAAAATGTGTTATTTGAAACTTGATATTCGGAACTTTTTGGAAATATGACGTGTGGAGTATCATTTCCCACTAAATTTTTGACGCTGAATCCAAGATGAGCTCCGGACCAATTGGTGCCCACTGGGGGTGGATCAAAATGGGTACCTACCTACCTATTTTCAAAGTAGATTCTTGAGATTTTTGGCTATCTAGGGGTGTGGGGTATCATTTTCCACTAAATGATAGACGCTGAATCTATTGCAAATAGCCCTGGACGCTCCACACTCACTGCTTCCCCCCATAATCCTGTTTCAAGGAATAATCAAATATTGTGGAATAATTTGCAGCGGTTTTAATTTCTTGTCGGATGGAATATTTCAAAAGATGAGACTGAATTCGTCAAATTTATCGCTACGTATTGACTCATCAGCAACAATTCTTTTTTTTTTTTTTCAAATATATAATTTGAACGCAAACAATGAAGCAGCTGACTGTAGAATGGAAGACATTCGAATTTGATTCAGTTGTAAAGTTTTTCTGCGTTTCCAACGAGCAATGGCAATGAAAATACACAGTAGAAATCTTAATCATGAGAAAAAGAGCCTTTCACCAGTCAGCAGATCATTCATTTTCAAAATTTCGTACTTGACAACCAATGGCAATTTGTAAACACGCAACAACCCTTTGAAAACCCGTTACACTCACTCATTTGACCAAAGCTGCAAATATGAATCATTTACAAGAACAACAATAATTAGCCAGACAAATCCACTACACAACAAGCCACATAAAGATTTTTTTTTCTCAACATTGATTTTTTAAAAATAATAATTGAAATTGCACTATAACATAAAATTGTTACATGTTCCATGTCCTACAAAGGAAAAATAAAAAATAAAATAAAGGTAATGAAGCGCATTTTATTGTTTTTTTGAAATTTATTTTGGGTTTGTTTTTTAAACATACTGCAATACCCTAGGAATAAGCCTCTCACTAAATGACGTCTGGTGCAGTCTTCATTCTGCAAAAAGCAGAAGCAGTTAGTTCAAAAGACAATACAAAACATTATGTCCATGTATGAGAAGGGCAGTGAAGTTGTCAAAAACCAGAAGTTTTCCCTCAAAATTTGTCATTTGACGGGGGATGGTGTGAAAATTGAAGCTCAGCCTAACATACAGAACACTGAACAGAGTACGATGTTGGATGGATCAACCCTGTAGCGGCATACGTTAACACCGTGTTTGTCAAACATTCACAATCAAGTCACGTAAGTGGTCCAAATTCGTTATTTGTTGCCCTTTTGCCACCAAAACCTCACCTTCTGATCCTTGACATACCTTGACTCGTGTCAAATTGATTGTGGTGACGTCGCCGATGGTCAAATTGGAGTTACTGTCGAGTTTGAGCTTCTCCTTTTCGCGATAGTCCATAAAAGCGTCGATGACGCGACGCATCTTCTCGCCAGCTGTGTCAGGAAAAAGGAGAGACCCGTGGCCTGGCGTTCCCGTACAGTGAATGTGGACGTCTGTCAATAATTTTTAAAAACCTGTAAGCTCTTCCAAGGGTGAAACCCTAAAATCTTCGAGGCATCGGATTGATAAAAAGAATTCTGTAAGGTAGCGTAATTGGTTGCCTGATGTAGATTCAGGGGGACCGCATGTACTGCCAGTACCCCTGACAAAAAGGAGAAACATCAGTATGCAAACAAAGAATAAAAATCCGAAAAGTTGATTTTGGGCACGATCTAACAGAATCAATTCTCCATTGTAGGTTCATATCAGAGATCAATGAGGATCTGAACTGAATCAATACAATACTGATCAATAATGGTTAACTTGTGAGGCCATGTAAATACCGGCAGTAAGTACCTACACATGGTTGTCCAGGGGCTTAACATACACGCCTGTCTGCCTTGGTAGCGGCTTGCAAAATTGACCAACTCCTACACCCTCAAGAAATATCACTTACGCCAGATAGACCGCTCAGCGTAGAAGACAGCATAAGTCTCATCAGGACTGGCCATCCCTTCGTCCAAAGCGCAACCAATGTTGAGCTCAGAGAAGTCTTCAGTTGCGCTCCAAGCTCCCATGCCATCCTCTCCGCCGATTTCCTCATCTGAAAAGCAAATTGTCCAGTCACATTGTACCTTAAAACCAAGGCCACTCATCGAACGACAACTCACCAGGGACGAACGACATGTGGATCGTTCGGCTCAGTTTGACTCCGCTTTCTTTTAGTTTTCTGATGGCCTCGATGTACTGAATTCCGACGCATTTCATGTCCTGAGCTCCGCGAGCGTAAATATTCCCATTGGCGTCTTTTTCAGCGCCAAAAGGGTCGTGCGTCCATTTATCCTACATGGGGCAAACCAATTTTAACGGCATTAGCAACATGGATATTGTCATCCACTTCAAAAACAAATCGATAGACAAATTTAAGATAAACATGAAAAATTAGATTGCTTGTTGTTCATAGAGTTGGAACAGGGGGAACTTGAAGCTAGAAAATATAGAATTGTGAAGGGATTTACATAATGAAGAATTATGAATTTGTGGTGAGTTTAGAGAAAATACAGTTCAAGTGTAGGATAGTATTATGGAAGTTTTCTGTTGAAAGACGTCGAGTTTTGATTTGGAGTGGGCGTGATTTTGGGAGTAGAGTAGGAGTGAGAGTCAGAAAGACAGAATTCAATAATGGCCACCAGAATGCGCCCCTCTGCGCTACACTGGCGCCATCAACCGCTTGCAATCAATATTGTATAGGCATGTTCAGGGAGTACTCGTATACTTCATAGAGAACTGTCACATTTTCGAGTACAAGTTTGTTACAGGTTTGACGGAATTGGTACATGCAGCAGTCAAACCAGTACACTGCCTTTTGAGTAGCAGTTTGGACTTTCTGGAACTGCTCAGAAAGCAATTGACCCGATGTGTTTTGTGTGACTGGTCACTTTTTCATTGCTAAGTATGGATCAACACTCATCTTCCACCTACCTGTAGTGTTTACCTTACCTACCAAATAACCAAATCCCTTTGCAGTAAAAAAAGTCAAGAGTTAGCCATTTATTGTATTTCACTGACACATCTGTGTTAGGGGTAAACATCTTCCTTCAATTTGTCCTTTCATCATAAATCTTAGTCACAAAGGCCAACCAATAGACATTAGGAAAAGTCTGAACATTGAGATGTGTCAGCCCTCTCCAAGTTAGCTTAAGATTTTCGTGATAAACATGACAGTCATTCTGAAGATCTCAATGATGGCTGAGTTATAGTTATATGACACTCAAGTCGACTGTTGACACTTCTATCAGAGGAAAGCGTTATTTACTTATTTTATCTTCCCCAAACACAGTCAAGCCAGTTCAAATAAACCAGAGATTTTGCTGTAAAATTCGTCGAGGTTAATTTTCTCGTATCCTCCGAGTCTTACCCTGAAGACGGGAACAACGTCCATGTGCGAGTTGAGGAGCAGGCTTGGCAGATTAGGGTTGGTCCCTTGCCAGGTAATGACGACGATGGGTTTGTTCCTCACAGGCATATACACCCTACAGGGGAGTCCCAAGCTCTTTGCCATCCTCTTGAGAAATTCGACGCACGCATCTGAAACAAATGAGAGAAACAAAATTAGATAATCACATCTGACCGAGCATTATGGGCTCAATATCGATATCACAGAGGATATTGATGTTGAAAAATTGTACAAAAATAATGTTGCTTCTTGTTGTGGTCTACAGCGTTATTGAACACCCATGATGAATCTGAACAAATCAGCCCATCAAATGTAAACTAATGTTACTTCGAAATCTATTCAGCTTAAAAATGATACCCCTCTAATCTCGTGAAACGATTGTCAAAGTAGGCATCAACTCCCATACCCACCTCTGATGTGCGGCAATTGAGTCAAGGTCCAAAACTTGGTGGAAATAGATACCTCACGCGTTTAATCCCTAAAAACGGATTAAAATCCCCATTTCGACCCAAAGCCTGCTTCCGGACCAACATGGCTATCTGGCTGAAAAGGCCTTTTTAAGATAAGGGTTGTTAGCTAGTGCAGGATGTTGTGGTAGATAGCCAATGCCATCAGTGATTGATCAGGTTGGCTGTGAGGGTAGAAATTTCCATACCACATGGTAAGTATTTCCATTTTCCATTACCGAATCCATCTAATTTCTTCCTGAGTCCTCGAAAATTAGCCCCGAAGAAGAGGCTTACAGACGTATAAACTGGGGTTATTTTGTTTGGACAGAGACAAGAGACAAACACTATGTTTCCCAACTAACGACGGTTGAATGTTTTGAGGTTTTGAGAGAAATAAGCTCTATTCTACTGATAAGGGAGCCTTAGGTGGTCGCATATAACGTCCTAATGACTGCAGTTCACTTGAACGGTAGGTAAATAACTTAAATCAAACGTTCTTGACCAGATTTCTGTGGCATACACAGAAATAGAATAAACCTGACGAATAATTCGATTTTGGTTGGTTATTCCTTGAATAATCAACCTATGTTCTCATGCAAATGGTCAACCTCTCCGATTCGGCTCAAAATTTTTTTCTGGACGTTTCATGATGTCTAGATCAAAAAAGGTCAATGTCCGTCCGCCGTCCGCCGTCCACGCCGTTTTTGGTAGTAGAAAATTTTCTAAAAATCTGAAATTTGGGTCAGGGGTTTGGTCCCGGCCTAGGACGGTCCTCCAAGCTTTTCAGCCCGATCGGACCAAATTTGGGCGGGGTAGGGGTCAAAATGTGTTTTTTGAAAAATGGATTTTCGAGATTTTGGGCGATCTAGGCGAGTGGGGTATCATTTTCCACTAAATTTTGGACGCTGAATCAAATGAAATGGGTCCCAGAACGATCGGCACCCACTGGAAGAAGTTATGGGTCAAATTGGGTATATATTACCCATTTTGAATATGTGTTTTTGAGATTTCTGGAACCTAGGCGTGTGGGGTATCATTTTCCGCTAAATCTTGGAAGCTGAATCCAATGAAGTGGGTCTCAGGTCGATTGGCACCCACTGGAAGAAGTTATGGATCAAATTGGGTATATATTACCCATTTTGAATATGTGTTTATGAGATTTCTGGTACCTGGGCGAGTAGGGTATCATTTTCCACTAAATCATGGACACTGAATCGATTGGAATGGGTCTGGGACCCGCCGCACCCACCGTTATCCCCATTTCCCCCATGTCGAAAGAAATGAGTCTCCATACGACTGGTTCGAGGAATAACCAACCCCTGTGTAAGAATTTGCAGCGTTTTTTAAAAGAGTTTTGGCGGATAAAGCAAAAGTTGAGAACGATGTTTCAATTCCCGCAGAAGATAACGTCACCAATATTTGAAACGTGCGCCAAGGTCAGGTCAAAGTATCGAGAGAGGAATTTCAGATAGGGGGGGGGGGGGGGTGGATAGGGTGTGGACGACCGGGGGTCGATAACTCTACCGCGTCACAGGAGGCGGCATGGCAGGGGGTAGACGACACGAACGATTTGGTTTGGCCCAAATTTGTGGTGGGACAACTCGATTGAGGCTTGTAAAGTGAAAACCGTAGAAAAATGGTCCATTTTAGTTGGATGTTCCGTGCATATTCAACCATTGTTTTCATGCTCAAGGTCGTGAGAGGTCGACCATCTCCGATCGGCCCCAAAACTTTTGGTTAAGGTTGGTTATTCCTCGGGCCAGGAGCCAAGGGGAAAATGGGGGGAAATAGTAGGAGTATAGTGTCCTAGACCCCTTTCCAATCGATTCAGCGACCAAAATTTAGTGGAAAATAATACCACACACGCCTAAACCGCCGAATATATCGAAAATCTATTGTTCGGAAAACTCATTTTGACCTCTACCTCCCCCAATATTGGTCCGATTGGGCTGAAACGTTTGGAAACGGGCTCTCATTTATTTCATTAGAAGATGCAGCTATTAGGGAAGCGAGGACCGACCGATTCAATAACAGCAATTGAGCGTCACACAGTCGCTCTTCTCAAGAATGCTTTGAGAAATGTCTCAAGAATGCTCCAAAAGAATTTCATGGAATGATGAGCGTGGCACTCGCATAGGCTGTCGTGTACCAGATTCTATTCAAACGAGGTTGGAAAGACGTCAAATCGAGCTTTTCGATGAAAATCAGGACGCATGCGCATTGTCAGTCCACAATTCGGTTGTCCACAGTCCAAATGGCCTCGAATCCAAACCAGAGAATCAATCCTCTCGCGATGGGATGACCTCAAGGTGGACAATATGTAGCAATGGTCGCAGACCTTACTATAGACGAAATACGACCCTGCTACAAATTCTCGTTCTTCCCCAAGATTCATTATATATTTCCAGGCGGCGAACAGTCTGTGTGGCCTGACCCTCGAGTCACCGCAAAAATTATATCCTTCGATAACGATTGCCAGCTCAACCACGTTTGGGTTGTGACGTGGATTCGTTAATAATTCAAATCCTAGCGCGAATCGATTTAGTGCTCCGGTTAGAGACCTGTTTTTAGTATTTCTTCTGCAGTGGGCCAGTAGGACATTGCACGAGGAGTAATGAGAAGAGCCGTTGACCTTTTATACATAAATGAGAATCAATGTTCCAAACGCGGCTTTCTTTCACTGTACTAAACCGAGGCCTATGAGAATGATTACGGACCAGTCAAAATTCTGCAAAAAGGGGGTTGCAATTTTCAGGGTAGTGAACACGTAATGAGAGTCGCAATCAAAGCGGTAGCAACAATAGCAGCCCTCAGCCAACTATTAGCCAACACCTCGCCAAAGAGGACTATTGATGGTATGGCAGACGCATTGAATGTGAAATGCCATTGAAAAATGCTGTCTGGTACAAAGAAGAGGGACCCTTTGAATTTTGAGTGCATAAGGACAGTATCAGAGCCAGAGGTGCTTCTGCTGGCGATAATGATACCAACACACCTGCTGGCTAGCAAGAGAAGGATATATGAGTGGGAAGATAGCCCTTTGTCCCCAGAAATCCGTCAGGAACGGGAAACCACTGGCAGGATTTGAAGTTGCTTCATATGCGAGGGAGATGGCCAAAGGGATTGTACACAACATACGCCCCTGGTTAGCGAGAAAACACAAGGAAGTCAAGTACCACGTGATACAATTTGGTCTCTGGCCATGTGATGTTCTACCAATAACTATGGACGATGCGCATTATAGACTCCCAAAAATGCCTGCCCTGTGACTAGGAGAACAGCCCCTTTCACACTTTCCATGCAAGAATTAGATTACTGGAAACAGATAGTCAGGGAACTGGAAATGACCAGCCCTCCCACCCCTGAGGAGATGGTGACTGGTGAAGATGGTCAAAATGGGTGCTTACCTAGGTACGTACTTATTTTGTAAGTGAGTTTTCGAGGTTTTTGGGTACCTAGGAGTGTGAGGTATATATTTCGACTAAATGTTGGACGCTGAATCCATTGAGATGGGCCCCAGACAGATTACCGTTCACCGCAGGAGGTTATGGGTCAAAATGGATACCTACCTACCTATTTCAAAAGTGGATTTTTGGCCATCTAGGCGTGTGAGGTATTATTTTCCATTAAATTTTGAACGCTGAATCGATTGGAATGAGTCCTATTCTCCCAATACTCTTGCTCTATGACATAACAAACAATTGTTAAAGAATTTGCAGCTTTTTTCCTTTAATTTTTTCAAGTTAAGTATTTTTGGTGGTCCTCTTTACTTTTCATCGTGATAACACAAAATGGTTGTACAGTACGGATGAGAATGCGCATTTTCATAATAGAGTTTTTGGTCATTTTTTCATGCAATTCTATGTTTTCATGCAAAAGGTAAATCACCCCGATTCGGCTCAAAAATGTTTTCTGGACGTTTCAAGGTGTCTAGATCAAAAAAGTCAAATGTCCGTCCACCGTCCGCGCCGTTTTCGGTAGTAGAAATTTTTCTAAAAATTTGAAATTTGGGTCAGGGGTCTGTTCTCGGCCTAGGTCGGTTCTCGGAACTTTTCAGCCTGATCGGACCAAATTTGGGAGTCAAAATGTGTACTTCAAAAAATGGATTTTCGAGATTTTTGGCAATCTAGGCGTGTGGGGTTTCCTTTTCCACTAAATTTGGGGCGCTGAATCCAATGAAATGGGTCCCGGTACAATTGGCGCCCTCTAGATGAGTTTATTGGTCAAAATGGGTACCTATTTACCCATTTTGAATGCGTTTTCGAGATTTCTGGTACCCAGGCGTGTGGGGTATCATTTTCCACTAAATTTTGGACGCTGAATCGATTGGAATTGGTCCGGGACCCACCGCACCCACTGTTTCCATTTTCCCCATGTTGAAGAAATGAGTCTCCATGCGCCTGGTCCGAGGATTTCAGATACGTTTTGAGCGCGGAATCGATTCGGAAGGGTCTCGAACCTATCGCCGCACGCGGAATTATTTTTTCAGAAAATTTATATACTTTTATAAATCATTCACCTACCTAGACACCTTACAGGTGCTTTCTTCTTATACAAAAGAGATTTACCATGAATAATTAAACAATTCGGAGTGATTTGCAGCGTTTTATTTTACGCCGGTGGCAATGGGGATTGGTAATACTGAGATAGCCTGACGATTTTCCACTCCACTCAGGTTATAATGAAATACAGAGGGAGGAGTAGTTCGTGTGGTCTTCTAATTCTGTTGAATTGATTTGGGGAGATAATTGATGTTTGAGGTATTTATTGATTTTAGTGAAAGGTTTCTGGTTACAACTTACCGTAGTTGACGTTTGGCTGTACTGTCGGAATCCTGAGGTATTCTCGGAAATTTTTGACGGCCAAATGTTCCGTCATGACGTTCCCGGTTGCCCTGTTATAAAAGTCAAGGAAATTTAGAGCGGAATTTTCCGTGTGACGACAGGGCGCGACTCGTTAGGTGAGGTCTGGCGGTACTTTGAATTTAGGTTTAGGCAAATGGAACGGTGCAGTTAAAGGAGCGACGGCCATATATATATTGAGAGACGGGGCGAGGCGGGACGGATCGATAAAGGATTGTCACGACGGGAAGAGGAGTGGGGGGCGAGCGCAGCGCGCAGTCCGTGGGAGGATGTTCCGTGGTAGCCGGTAGGTGGCGCCAGTAGTATTAAAGCGCGTATACTATATTTTTTGTACCACGGCTTCAAAATACCGGTCCGGCTAGAGGAAATTTGAAATTGGTCACAGAAATACACTAGTTGTTAGCACCTGAGGCGGTGTTTTATATAACAATAAATAACCAATTACCCAAGGTACGAAGAATTTTGATGTCAGATTTGGTTTGAAATTAAAATAAAGTAGGAGCTCCTAAGCTAAATCTGCTAATATAAATTGAAATTAATTGAATTGAATATGTTTATTGTCACCTTACAAATACACACAGAGATATAAGCTTATACAGAAATACAGGGTCCGCCAACGAAGTAGGATGGATTAAAAAAAATCATAACTCGGTTATTTCTCAAGATAGAATATATATATATATATATATATTGTAACCCGTCGTTTTCACGTAACGGGCTAGGGATCCAAAAATAGACCTAGGCGAATAATTAGTGGGAGACTAAAGACTTTCACTTACCGTCCGGAATGTCTGCGATGGTCGGTCGTGGACGCCAAGTACACCTGAATTTACCAAGCTCTGAGGAATGGGGTTTCGTGATTGAAAAGACAAGGGTTCAATATTGACTTATAATAAACGCAATTGACAGAAATATAAAATACGGAATGTCTCGGCCGAGAAGGATATTGACTATTACGTAATCTAATTATTGAGTAGGCAGAAGTGAAGGGCTGATGGCCAAATGAATTTACGAGGTAGCTGAAGGCTCAAATGTTTGGTTTGAATAACGGTAAAGTGGAAGTGATTTGTTAATGTCCTCCCCTAATTCCTTTTACTTTTCCTACGACAGACAAAATACTAAATAATACGGCTACAATGTACAACTCTATGATCAGCTTTCTGGTGACTAAACGTCGGGGCTTGGGCCAGATTTAGAGATTCGACTTTCGCGTTGCGAGGGTACGAAACAGAGTTATTTCGCCACTTACGTGTACCAACTCCTTCGGATGGAGACAACAGGGTGATGTTCTCTTCGCTGCTCGGCTTCGGTCAGGGGAACGCCGTCCAGGCCGGAGGAGGCGAGACTCTTTCCGACGGAGGTCCGACGACTGGCGGTGCGTGGGAAACCTGGACTATTGGCCGTCGAATCGGGCGCGAACGGATCAACACTCGGGTCCGACGGGGGATTTTCAGTTCGTATAAGGGCCCACTGTTACGGGAGAGGAATTGGCTGATCTCCCAATTCCCGAGTTCTCACCCTGAAGGAACCACGATACACTTGTTCCCTCAGGTCACTTTCACAACACCGGCTTCACAAGGGGTTGATTTGCTACGCGTCGGTTGTTCCGCTTCGATGTTCCGCTTCACTTCACTTCGTTCCGCCTTGTCCTCACGGGATTACGGCGAACGGAGATCCCAACTTTCCTTCACTTGAGTTCGTACACGACTGCCTGATGTTCCTTTCCCCAGTCCGCTCGTCAAGTCGCCTTCCCCTACTCCTCCCTGGGTGTCTCGCGCCGCCCATCGCCCAACCAATCCAATGAGGACACGCCTTTCGCCCAGCTGGGGTCAGGCGCTTGGAGGGGAGAGGGGTCGATCCGTACCCCGCCGCCGAAGTTTCTTGACGGGGCGCTTGGAATCTGCCGCCCCGTTACACTCCTCCGATCTTTGGAGGCCGAGGTCTACCTCGGCAATTTTCCTTCCGGTGGGGGTGACTGGTGCGATGGGCATTGCGTCAGGTCGTTTGGCTGCTATCCATGCTTGTTCGTACCGCCATCGTCTACAAGCGGCACAGGTTGGTGGGCGGTCCTTCTCGTGTTCGGCGATGGAGCAGGGCTTCGGGTAGGCGGGGTCCGTGGGTCGTAGGTTCCGGCATTTTCTTACCAGCCGATTCCACATCACTTTACAGCCATCGCAGCGGTAGGTTGTCGGCGGGTGTTGTCGTTTGGTGCAGATGCAGCACAGGACGCTCCCATTCGTTGAAGGCATGATGGCGCGGATGTTCCAAGGTGGTATGTTGGATGGGTCGGCAGGGGCCACGGGTGAGCTAGCGCCAGCATCCCCATCAGCTAGGACGACCTTCACCGGCCGAGGGGTGGAGGCCCGGGAGGAGCCGGAACGCGGTTGCCCTGGGGTGGCGTCTGATCCCCGTGCGGTTTCTTCTGATGACGAGGAGTCCGAGGACGAAGTTGACGAGTCGGCAATACTCGGCTCGGCCGCGGCGGGCGCTGTGAATGCCGGGGCGGGGTACTCTTCCACGTCGTTGTCAGGTCGTGGTGTCGACGATCCTCGAGGGGTGGCGCGATGCGTGTTTGATCCAAATGAGTCGTTGAGGTGGGTCATGGCTTGCAGCTGCTGTTCCATCATGATCACTCGGCAACGCAGGGACTCGACCTCCACCGACCCACCACTCGATCTTGATCTCACGTCCACCCCCGAGTCGCCGACGTTCAAGCTTTCCCCAAGCTCGTTTAGGCAGCGCAGCAGAATCCGCCGCTGTGTTGGCATCCTGTCGCAGGACTCGACCAGCTTACCCAGCCCCATGATGACCGTGGAGGTGACGGCCAGCCACTCCGTACTTCCGGGCTCCAAGTCCGTGCTGCCCACCGACGACGGTGCCCGCGCCCGAGGTAGCGCCATAGTCTTTTGGTGTCGTTCGCTGATCTCCTATTTCCTTACTATACTCTGAAACATACAAACCGGCCCTTCTGTTAGTCTCCTCTCACGCTCCGACTCACCCGTTGTACATCAATCGATGGCTCATTTATCATGCAGACAACCTCTCTCTCTGCACAGAGCCAGACGCTGAACAACAACCCTAGATTTTAGCTGCCATTACAAGGGAAAAAACAAAGGAAAAGAGGGGGGGGGGGGGCAAGGCAGTCCTGTCCCGACCCATGAGGCACGGTCATTAATCAAACAAGGTAAGTACTTGTGTTGTGCATTTTATTCTACAGGTAAGACATTCCCTATTCTATTTCACAAAATACGAGTATACCACAAAACTTGACAAATTTTTTTTTTTTTTTTTTTTTTTTTTTTTTTTTTTTTTTTTTTTTTTTTTTTTTTTTTTTTTTTTCAATCGCTTCATCCCGTTCTAGGTGTTGACATCTTCCCCGCGTGGAGCTGCGCGTAGTCGATCGTTTTGCGCCTTGGTCTTAGCCCGTATGGACTGGACGCCGTCCTAGTCGGAATCGGGATTCGGCTGGAAGATCTTCCAGGGCCCTGGGCCCCAGGTTCAGGATTTTCTTCGGTCCGTACTGGTTCCGGCCATTCAAGGGGGTCCAACAACCATGTCCCTCCGCTATCTTCGCTAGGTGGAGGGGCAGGGCTCTCGGGTGGGCGCGATTCCTCCGCTACGTCGGGGGTGACGGCGTCGTCTGGCACGCTGTTGATAAACGCTGGCTTGAGCCTGCTGAGGTGGTAACGCGTGGTCTTCCCCAGGACATCCTGGACCTCGTAATTGACATCGGTCAGTTTGCGGGTCACACGGAGCGGTCCTTTCCAGGGGCTCCAGAACTTCTTCACTGTGCCTGGTGGGGCGACGAGCTGCTGGGCATATACTTGTTGGCCTATCTGGAACTCCCGAGAGTGGCGTCGCTTGTTGATTGCCTGCTCACGGGTGTGCCAAGCGCGCCTCAACTGTCGCTCGGCTTCCAAACGGACCCGCACCATTTCCTGGTGTTGATCCTTCAAGGGCGATGTTGCTTTCCCGTTTATGCTGATTTCGGTTAGGTGCGGCATTCTCAGCTCTCGTCCGAAAACCAGGTGATTTGGCGAATAGCCCGTACTACAGTGGGGGAGGCTGCGGTAGGCAGCTAGTGCCAAAGGCAAGGCGGCTTCCCAGTCCCGGGTTTTGCGTCTCAGTTTCGCCACCAGGTTTGCCAGGGTGCGATGGAATCGCTCACATACTCCGTTGGCCTGTGGGTGGTAAGCGGAGGTGTGGACGTGGCGTATCTCCCAGGTATCGCAGAGCTCCTTGACGACCCCAGAAATGAAGGCGGCGCCTCGGTCAGAGACGAGCCTCTCAGGTGCACCATGGGTTGGTAAATACTTCGTGGTCAATACGCGAGCGGTTGTTACTGCTGTGCAATCCGTGGTGACATAAGCCTCTGCGTACTTGGAGAACTGATCGATTACCGTCAGGATGTATTTGGTACCCCCTCGACCAGGTAGAGGCCCAACAAAGTCAATACCGACAATTTGACCAATTCGGGTCGGTATATCGGGTTTCTGGATTGGTGGTGTCAAATTTGGGGGAGTGTTCCTCTCCTGGCACTCCTGGCATTTCTGGACGAACTCTCGGACGTCACGTACCATCTTCTTCCAGTACCCGTACCGCCTTGCGACACGGGTGGTTGTTTCTATGCCAGGGTGCCCGGCCCACTGATGTTGATGACAATTGGTCAGGAACCAGCGCCGCATGGTGGATGGGATCAGTGGCACCGTGATCCGCTGGCCATCCACATCGACCTCCTTCCTCCAGACTCCTTCCTCCTCCTTTAGTTGATACTTCTCTGGATCAGCCGTCAGGGTGGAGATCCAGGGGTCCAAGGATTGGGCTGCCATCAGAAGTTCCTTTGGCATACTTAGTATGATGGCGCCAACGGGAACACGACTCAGGCCGTCGACATGAGCCATCTGCGATCCGGGGCGGTACTGCGCCTCATACTCGTACTCCGTCAGCCGGAGGATCCATCGTCCGATGCGCGAAGTTGGATCGCGTAGATTCATGGCTGCCGTGAGTGCTGCGTGGTCGGTCCTCAGGACGAACTTCTTCCCAAGCAGGAATTGCTGGAAATGTGTCACGCCCCAGACTACAGCAAGGAGCTCACGCTCGGTGGTGGAGTAACGTGTCTCAGCATCGTTGAGGGCGCGACTTGCGTAAGCGACCGGTCGCTCCTGCCCCTGATGTTCCTGGGCTAGTACTGCTCCCATAGCGGTTCCTGATGCGTCCGTGGACAGGATAAATGGCTTGTCAAAGTCCGGATAGGCGAGCACGGGTTGGGTCATGAGTGCTTGCTTGAGTCGGTCAAACGCGCTCTGCTGCTCTTCACCCCAGCTGTACTCCCGGTTTTTCCTCAAGAGTTTGGTGAGAGGGGCGCTCATTTCCGAGTAGTGCTCGATGAAACGGCGGTAAAAACCGGCCAGTCCCAAGAAGGATCGGAGCTCGCGAACGCTCGTCGGCGGAGGGTATTCTCCTATGGCTTTGACCTTTTCTGACTCCATCTCGATTCCTTCTGACGTGATAACATGGCCCAGGAAGTTGACGCGAGACCTCAGGAACGAGCACTTCTTGAGATTAAGGCGGAATCCAGTCTCTTCAAATCTCTCCAGAACGGCTCGCAAGATGTTAACATGTGACTGCAGATCCTCAGTGAAGATGATGACATCGTCGAGGTATATGAGACAACCGTCACCCAGCAGTCCGTCGAGTACGTCATTCATGGCGGCTTGGAAGGTTGCCGGGGCATTTTTAAGCCCGAAGGGCATGCGCACATACTCGAAGTGACGATTGAGTGCCGTGAACGCGGTCTTTTCCCTTGATTCGGGACTGACGGGTATCTGGTGATATCCCATAGTCAGGTCCAGGGTTGTAAAGATCTTACTACGACCCATCATGGCCAGGGTTTCCTGCAAACGAGGGATAGGGTACTTGTTACCCTTGGTCTTGGCATTTATTTCCCGATAGTCAATGCAGAATCGGTACTGCTGTGGCTCACCGGGAGGGGTCTTCTTCTTGGCGATGACTACTGGAGCGTTCCAGGGGCTTTTGGATGGCACAATAACACCGTCGGCCAGCAAGGAGTAGACTTGGTCTTCCACGAAGCCTCTCAGAGCATGCGCCACTGGATAGGGCTTTCTGGCCGTGGGGCTCGCGCTTCCGGTGTCAATGTCGTGAGCCACCTGCAGGGAACAACCCTCCCTCCCGGGCTTCTCGAAGAGATGCAGCTTCTGCGTCAGGCAGTCCTTGACCAATTGGTAGTCGGGTCCTGCCAGATGAGTCAGATGCTGATGCACTTGGCACTCCAATTCAGAGGTTGAAGGAGGATTGTCCCAGATCTCAATTGGGAATTCTGCTACATCGGACATCGGAGGGTGTACCACCGGCTGCTTTCTGGGTGGTGCTGTTTCGGTGGTCAATTGGCCTTGGTAGTTGTCGTCGACGCTAGGTTCGGAGGCCTCGGCAGATGTTGGAGCGGCTGTTGGCCCGCCCTGGCGGTTGTTGTCGGTGTCGGGTTTCGTGGCTCGGGCGGTTTCCTGGGCTTTTTGCGCCATCCTGTCGTCCTTTAGTTGACGGATGTGCCTGAGGAGGTCCGGGTCAGTGGCGACCACGCCAATGGAGATCATCTTCCCCGTGGCGGGTTCCTTCATTTCCACTACGCCGATATCCGGGCGTATGCCAAGGGGTAATTTCCTCAGGAGGTCCAGTCCAATCAGATCCAAGCCGGAGTCAGGTCGTTGGAAGACATAGAACGCGTGCGTAATCGTAACCGGACCGATGGTGGTACGTACATCCTGGATCCCCAGCACGGGCAGTGGTTGTCCGTCGGCACCCCATAGCTCCATCGTTGTTGGGCGGATGTCAATGCCAGGCACAGGTCTTGATAGGACAGACACTGCAGCACCAGTATCCACGACCATTCGCCGGGATTCCTTCCCCAAGCCGGCGGTGATCAGTATCATGGGCATCATGACACCATTCACAGCGGTCTGGTAGGACACCAGCTCGTCTCCGCGGACTTCGACGATTGGTTCGTCCTCATTATTTGTCGTGAGATTGGCTTGGGTTTCCTGGGTCGTGCTGATGTTTCTGACCTGGTGCATTCGCGGATTTGAGATGGGCAGGGTCTTCTTCTTCTTAAGGCAATCAGCCTCCAGATGGTCACGGGATCCACAGAAATTGCAGAACAAGGCCGCGTAGAGTCCGTGGGGGCAACTCACTGGAAAGTGGGAAAGATCACCACAGTACATACAGGGCAGCACTGGGACGGTCGGTGGTAACTTCGTCGGCACCGGTATCAACTGGTGATCGCCGAACGTGGCCGGTTTGTTTGGGTAACGAAGTGGGCTTCTGGGTTTTTGCAGGCAGTTTGCTGCAAAATGCCCTGGTTCTCCGCAAGAGTAGCATTTCTTGGGCTCCGAAGGTCTTGATCCACTGACAGCAGGTTATGTCCCATCGAGCATCGTAGTCCTGCTTCGCTCTCATTACGTCCTCCCATCCCTCAGCCCGCTCCACTGCATCCTCCAAGGTGTCCGGAGGGTTACCCTGCAAGTAGAGATGGAGTTCTTTCGGTTGTCCGCGGACAAAAGCGCTGAGTGCCTTTCGTCTTGTCCATTCCCGACGTTGAGCATCGTTCAGGTTGGGTTCAGTTCGGACAGCCGATCGTGCCGTGGCCAGAAGTCGTTCTGCGAACCGTCGGATGGACTCGTCGGGGTCTCTCTGGGCTGTCCAGAGTCGTATGGTTGCCTTCTCGGGACTTTCCTCGCCATACCATGCCAGTATGGCCTTCTTCACTGTCGTGTATGGGGTTTCGCCAAGACCATCCTGGAGGAATCGCTTGGCTCCACCTTTCAGGCGGGTACGAAGGAATCGTAGTCTCCTGTGTTCGTCAAACTCTTGGGTTGCTTGCTCCACCTCCTGGAAGAACACGGATGCCGTGATAGCATCCGGCTCATCAGGGTTCCATGTGTCGACTTCCATGAACAACGACCGCGGAATGCCGGAGGCAGCAGGCTCACGGAAAAAGGCGCCCAGTTTGTTCATTGCTTCCGTCACGGCGTTCATCATGGCTTCGCCCTCGACTGATGGGCTGCTGTTTTGGTGCATGGTCGCGAACTCACTTGTTGAATAAAAAAAAAGACTAAACAAAAAGAATTATAGAACCGATAGATCACTTTCTTGCGCACCAAGGACCGATAATTTCCCCACGAATCGAGAAAGGACTTCCCAGTTGGTAAGAGCTATGACGGGTCTGGAATCGGGATGTCAATTGGAGCTGAAGGCTCCCGGAACAGTCCCGGAACAGAGGGCCTCGGAACAGTCTCGGAACAGAAGGCCTCGGGACAAGTTTCGGAACAGTCCCGGAACAGAGGGCCTCGGGACAAGTCTCGGAACAGTCCCGGACAGACCCGGAACAGACCCGGAACAGAAGTCCCGGAACAAGCCCCGGAACAGTCCCGGAACAGTCTCGGAAACAGAGGGCCTCGGAACAGTCTTGGAACAGAGGGCCTCGGGACAAGTCTCGGAAACAGTCCCGGAACAGACCCGGAACAGTCTCGGAACAGAGGGCCTCGGGACAAGTCTCGGAACAGTCCCGGAACAGACCCGGAACAGTCTCGGAACAGAGGGCCTCGGAACAAGCCTCGAACAGTCCCGGAACAGACCCGGAACAGTCTCGGAACAGAGGGCCCTCGGAACAAGCCCCGGAACAGTCTCGGAACAGGGGGCTACAGTGAGAGTGATGCTACTAAATAAATGAGCCAGTATCTAAATTTCGATTTGTGGAAAGAAAGAAAAATCCTAGACACGGATTTGAAGTCAATTGACTCCTCACTCGCTTCCTCACACTCGGGCCGATTTGTTTGTTTCTTACAATTTTAAATTTCGGAATCTACAACTAGCACAATTTGAATTTCAAGATTATAGAACGCGACCCAATTCCTTCAGAGCTTTTTCTCACCAATATTCACCTGGTCAAGATCACTTGTTGTGGATACGACAGAAATCGAGATTTCTGAAATATCCCACCGCTTGCCACCAAAAGATGTAACCCGCCGTTTTCACCTAACGGGCTAGGGATCCAGAAATAGACCTAGGCGAATAAATTAGTGGGAGACTAAAGACTTTCACTTACCGTCCGGAATGTCGGAGATGGTCGGTCATAGACGCCAAGTACACCTGAATTTACCAAGCTCTGAGGAATGGGGTTTCGTGATTGAAAGACAAGGGTTCAATATTGGCTTATAATAACGCAATTGACAGAAATATGAAATACGGAATGTCTCGGCCGAGAAGGATACTGACTATTACTTAATCTAATTATTGAGTAGATAGAAGTGAAGGGCTGAGGGCCAAATGAATTTATGAGGTAGCTGAAGGCTCAGGAATGTTTGATTTGAATAACGGCAAAATGAAAGTGATTTGCTAATGTCCTCCCCTAATTCCTGTTACTTTTCCTATGACAGACAAAATACTAAATACTACGGTTACAATGTACAATTCTCTGATCAGCTTTCTGGTGACTAAACGTCAGGGCTTGGGCCAGATTTAAAGAGTCGACTTTCGCGTTGCGAGGGTACGAGACAGAGTTATTTCGCCACTTACGTGCACCAACTCCTTCGGATGGAGACAACAGGGTGATGTTCTCTTCACTGCTCGGCTTCGGTCAGGGGAACGCCGTCCAGGCCGGAGGAGGCGAGGCTCTTTCCGACGGAGGTCCGACGACTGGCGGTGCGTGGGAGACCTGGACTATTGGCCGTCGAATCGGGCGCGAACGGATCAACACTCGGGTCCGACGGGGAATTTTCAGTTCGTATAAGGGCCCACTGTTACGGGAGAGGAATTGGCTGATCTCCCAATTCCCGAGTTCTCACCCTGAAGGAACCACGATACACTCGTTCCCTCAGGTCACTTTCACAACACCGGGTTCACAAGGGGTTGACTTGCTACGCGTCGGTTGTTCCGCTTCGATGTTCCGGTTCACTTCACTTCGTTCCGCCTTGTCCTCACGGGATTACGGCGAACGGGGATTCCAACTTTCCTTCTCTTGAGTTCGGATACGACTGCTTGATGTTCCTTCTCCCAGTCCGCTCGTCAAGTCGCCTTCCCCTTCTACTCCTCCCTGGGTGTCTTGCGCCGCCCATCGCCTAACCAATCCAATGAGGACACGCCTTCCGCCCAGCTGGGGTTAGGCGCTTGGAGGGGAGAGGGGTCGTTCCGTCCCCCGCCGCCGAAGTTTCTTGACGGGGCGCTTGGAATCTGCCGCCCCGTCACAAAAACATAATTTATCACTCAGAAGCTGGACTTAATTTTGTAATTATTACTATATTACTAGAAGTCTGAAGGTTATGCATGTACATTGTAGAAGAAGCAACTCCTTCCCCACAGCACAAGCCTCGGCTTACGGTGGGGAGTAGCTTTTGTTAATATCCAAATTGTAAAAAATGTACTTAATATCCAAATAAAAATAAATGCAAATTAAAAAAAAAAAAAAATTGAAGTGAGTTCTCTATGATCCTGATCCGAGGAATAACCAACCCCTGTGAAAGAATTTGCGGCATTTTTGGTCAATTTTGACAAAAATCTCTGACAAAACTGAATTCAACTATAACAACTCATACTCTTCATAACATGTGAGGTGGCCCAGGTTTGATACATGTTTCAAAATTAATTGATAGAAAATGTATTCCTCCATCACCCAGCACCAGCCCTGCAAGCGCCACTACTGCTCGGTGGTCCAAGATGTGAACTAAGTTTTAGCGCTCATCCCGCCTGTGTTTGGACAGTGAGTCTGTGCTGTTTGAGAGGGTTTTTGTCCATAAATCCTGTTGATATAAAACTGATTATATTATTATGATTATATTATAATCATAGAGAGGAAGTTAATAGACAAAAATTCCCACTCAGCATTTTTACAGGGCAGAGGAGATCAAAACAGCAAATGTTGACCACGCCTAAGGTTTGTACAGAGGATGGCTCGATAATTTTCCTGACCAAATCCCCCCCCCCCCCCAATTTCAAAGGGGACTGTCCCCGTTCGACATTTTAGTCTCCTTTTGCCAAGAGAAGACTAAAACGTACTTTTCTGTAGAAAATACCGTGTCCAAACCTCAACAATTGAATGACATTTGCAATTAAAAACGTATGGGATTCAAAGTAAACATTAATATGTTTAACTATATTTTGTCAGCATTCTAACAAATTTAAAAAAAAATTAATTACGAACCAGCAATATTTTATTTATCTACTTTTTGTGATTTCGAATTAAATCAGTTGTTTTCTTATTCCTTTTGTTGGGAAATTTAAAATCTACTTTTCATTAGTTTCCGAAGGGTATCCAAAAATGAAGGATAAGAAGGAGTATAGTATGAAGGTGATTAAACTACCCGTAAATATCCTTGTCATACTAAACCGAGAAGGTATTAAAGCTGTGTTATGATAATATTACATTCTCCATCATTATCCATCAGATTTAGGTGCCTACCTGCTCAAAATTGAGTAATTGGTCTTTATTTTACACTTAGAGCTCAACAGGATGCACCAACAAACAAATATTGTTGTAGGTAGACTGCAAATATTTGCGGCAAACGGTGTAGGATTTATCTGAATACATTTATTTAGCGTAAAAATTCCTTAAACGAGAAATGTACAATATAATGATCCTTCATGCACCCATGATCGACGTGCTTTAGTGTGGAGTGCTACTCTGTTTTGTGGACCATTCTGAGGGCATTTTATTGCTTTTAGATTTGGAATTTTTCTAACGTGTCTACCCAATTATTTGTGAAAATTTGGATAAGAAATAAGGGAATAACTAGGCGTACATGTTAGTAGATTTGGATGTTCAATGGCACAAGACTCACCGATCGCCTGAGTTTCTCGTATACATTATTCGGATGAACCAAGTAGTACATGATGACCATGAAAGCGAGAATTTTTTCCGAAAGCTTTTTAAAATTTAAATTTTGAGTTTGTCGAGAGTTGGCTGACGCGGCAAAATACCACGTCTGAATCACAGAATAAGCTTCGTCAGCCATGAGAATAAACATCTGCAGGTTGAAACATGAATGCGTGGACTCTGACAGTTCTAAAAGATGTCCATGTTGAGACACGGATTTGTCAAAATCGTGGTCAGTAAAAGCGTTCATTCTTCGGCAACGCATCTCCAACAGATACAGCAACATGGCGTACTGCTCGGTGATTAGTGTGTACGCGCACAAATTTCCAAAGAACAATGCTCGTCTTCTGCAGAAAGTCATAAGCTTGCGAAGAGAAGTCAAGTCACTCAGAGAGGTCCTGTAATATGTTTCGATGGCTTGCTTAGTGCATGTCAAAGCCAACACAAATAGCGACCCTTTGAAGTTGTACGAACCGAAACGAAATCGGTTTAGTGTTTTCAACACATTTTCCAATTGCGATCGATACTTGTACATATTCCAAATCTGGGCTCCCCATATGAACACGATGAACACTTTATGTACAGCGTATAAAAGTGCTTCTAACACGACATGTGGTCCCTTTTGTTTTCTCTTTGGTAGCTTTCCAAGAATTCGATTACTTCTTCTGGAAATATCAACACTGACGTGATAATTAGCAACAATAAAGACCTTGCCCATAATAGGCGACTGAATCCTCCTGATTTCGAGAAAGGAAAAAGGCCTATAGATCGGGAAATTTTCAAAAACAGGCTGTTTTGATAAGCCGCGCGACCTCTCTTAAACTGTAGCGCCATATCCACCTGAGCCGATAAACCGGGCTTGTGTCGTATATTGAACCGAACTCACTATTCTGATACCATGTGAACGTCGATACAACACCAGCTTTTCACCACATTGATACGTGAGCGTTTTCATTGTGCGAAATATACCTACCCCACCAATGACACAATAAAACCACTTCGAAGGCTCGTATTTATTAGTGTTTGTGATAGAAGGATCAAAGATGGTCGTTGTGGTTCATTGATGTCATGAATGGGTAAGTAGAAAGTACTGGCGGGATATCCTCGGACAATCATCATTCTGAATCGCAAGTAACATATCAACTTTCCTATTGGTGGACTAAAAGCAGTTTTCGTCCAGCACTGAACGTTATCAAATCACATCGATACATGTAACCTTGCCAGAGGTCACCCTTTCCGATTGAGCCCGAAATTTGACAAAACCAAAATGTCCGTAAGCCGACCACGTCGTTTTTGGTACTTAGCCAGTCAGGGACACCTTTGGCTCTTGTTGGTCGAAACTTTCCAGCTTAATTGAACCATAATTAAGGGGTTGTGGGAGAGAGAGGGGGGTGAAAATGTGTTGTGAAGCTCGATTTTCTGGATTTTGGTTGGTTATTCCTTGAATAATCAACCTATGTTTTCATGCAAAAAGTCAATCTCTCCGATTCGCCCCAAAATTATTTTCTGGACATTTCAAAGTGTCTAGATCAAAATTAGCAAATGTCCGTCCACCGTCCACGCCGACTTTGGTAGTGGAAATTTTTCTACGAATCTGAAATGTTGGTCAGGGGTCCGTTCATGGCTCTAGTTGGTCCTCGAAACTTTTCAACCCGATTGGACCAAATTTGGGTGGGATAGGAGTCAAAATGTGTATTTTGAAAAATGGATTTTGAGATTTTTTGCAATCTAGGTGTGTGGGGTATCATTTTCCACTAAATTCTGGACGCTGAATCCAATGAAATGGGTTCCGGAACGATTTGTGCCCTCCGGATGAGGCTATGGGTCAAAATGGGTGCCTATTTAGCCATTTCGAATGTCTGTTTTCGAGATCTCTGGTACCGAGGCGTGTGGGGTATCATTTTCCACTAAATTCTGGACGCTGAATCCAATGAAAAGGGTCCCAGAACGATTGACACCCACTGGAAGAGGTTATGGGTCAAAATGGGTATCTATTACCCATTATGAATATGTGTCTTCTAGATTTCTGGTACCTAGGCGTAGGGGTATCATTTTCCACTAAATTTAGGACACTGAATCCAATGGGACGGGTCCCGGAACGAATCGGTGCCCCCTGGATGAGGCTATGGGTCAAAATGGATGCCTATCTACCCACAACTACTACTGGACAATTTATGTTCTTGTCAGAGAGATAGAATTGATGCAACTTGTTCTCGACAGTTCCTTTGTTGCGTTTTGATTAGCAAATTATCTAATAACACTTGGAGCATTTAACAATAAGCGGATACATAATTGTAAGCTCTCAATAATAAGATAATTTGAAAGGAAGGAAGGGGTATACCTGGTCACGAACTTTCTGAATGGACACATCAAGCAAGAAAAACTCAGAAACGTTCCAACAGCTCGCAAAGAGTGATGATACCACCGTGTGCCATTGAACATGGGTGAGCATTATTTTTGCGTATATCGTGTAAACGTGCGAGATAATCCTGATGAACATGAGGAACAACGTTGAGCAGTATTATGGGTCCGTATATTCAGCGCAATGGTATCCGTCAATTCAATGAGTTTGGCGTGTTCGCGGACGTGCGCAGCGCCATTGGTGACTCGTGGGTTTGAGACGAGGCAAACGCCCTTTGAGCCGTTCGAATGAGAGCGATCATTGTACGTTGATGGACGTGTGAAACCAGCAGAAAGTGGTGTAGAACATCATTGCGCCAAACAGGTTGAAGTCGTCGAAGACGGGGTACGCTTTGTAGTATTCGAGCAAACACATGGCTGTGAATATCATCAGTGGCAGCTCGGTGACGCTGTCGCCAACAGGTTGTAACCGTGAAAACACTGGCCTCAATGTATCGGCGTCTAAAACTTGCGTTAATTATATTGACGAACGGCCCCAGAATCATGAGGACGATTTCTGGGATCTCAGCAGCCAGCGAGGCTCTTGATTCGGAGTTCCAGGCCATCAAGATGTACGTCTCTTCAAACTTGATGAACAAAACAGTGCAGATGAACAGTGACACGATTGACATCAACGCGTTAATGGTTGAAAAAGTGAAGTTGTATTTGAATGGGAAAGTGAACATCATCTCTCGACACAGTATAAACTACACCACTTGTAGTTGACATCGCATTACGCTTCGGTGCTTCGTCAAATATTCCAAAAGTGCAACCGTCTTCGGTGATGTGGGAAATGTGCATGTCATGAACGCGAGGTTTGGCGACAACTGCTTGGCCCTTATTTGTAACACTACCAGGAAGGAGGTGAATCTAAAGACGCGTTTCGACAACAGTAATTAAAGTTGGCAAATCGCAGGCCACCGGGCAAACCTGCCAAGATGATGTGATAAGAAGCTTCGAAAAATCGATGAAACGAAATACAATAACAAACTGTATTCCGTCACGCTATCTGAAAATTATCTTTGCTATCGTTCTTGAGGGCGGAAGACCAAAAAATGATCAACTGGTGTGTTAACAGGCAACTCAATCTGCGGAAACCATCACTCTGGACGCAAATGCTTACAAGTTCTTTGTACTAGGCGGAAACCCCTTTTGGAGCTGTGTGTGATATCATTTTCCGATCATCTTGTCAATTGATAACGCTTACAATTTCTGGGTTTTCCGGAATTTAAAAGACGAACGCATCAAACGAGATAGCAAATCTATCGAAACGATTCAGTTAGTTGGGCCCAAAGTTCAAATGTATGAATTTTTTGATCAACCAAGAGTCTCTGAAGCATTTGAAATGATGTACTGTAGAAGCAAGAGATGCCTCTAGTTCAGCAATGTTATCTTGAAGTAATTAGTAAGATGAACAGAATGGTTCGAACTCGCTTGTCATGGAATGCAACATTAGAGATGCCACCAGTAGAGCAATGTTATTTTGACAAGTGTACTCTGAGGTCTGCAAAGTATAGTTTACAAGTGAGTTTGACTTGCTTGACAAACAAGGATTGGGCGACAGGGTGACCATGTTAGGAATGTTGGAAGCTTCATGATCAAACAAGTAACTACCTTGAACTGACCTGTGCAGGTTTTTTTATAGGCTGGAGAGGGGCG
>CM034005.1:6119859-6217126 GCA_019603395.1 Cyrtorhinus lividipennis
CCACAAGATCTGCGTGATGGTGCAGAACCGTCCCGATCCCTGGACTTTGCTTAAATCCAACCGATCAAACCTCTTTTCGATCGTCCTCAAAACAAATTATTTGTATCACTTGAAGAGACTGGAGCCAATAGAACCCACGTAAAATGTGTTGGCCAACCAGTATTTTTGCCCCACGCACGCTGAAAATCCTCCCAATATGCGAACCAATACTCGCTCAGGCAGACGAAATTTAAATTAATAACGGCAATTCCGTCTTGTAGTCACCAATTCGTTTTAAGTACTCGAACACACGCGAATAAACGTCCCGACGATAATACGTTTGACGACTGTGCGATTTGGGTGAGGATCTGCAGAACAGCTCAGGGGACTCTGCAGCCAAAGCCGCAGCAGAGCGATTGTAATTGCGTGCTGAAGTTACTATTTGGAAATTAATCAAAGGCCGCTGAGGGGACAGGAGAACAGCCGCTACGTGCTGCTCTCGTACAAGAGAAGGCTAACTTTCTGTCGAAAGGGAAATCCATGTTAGACGCGATATTTTGAAAACCAAACCCGTCCATGACTGGTGTAGTTGACTGATGTTTACTTGAGGTGAACACGTGTTCATTAGATCTGATTGCGCAGATTTGAAAAGAAGCAATTGATTTTCTGCCTTCCGCTAATGAGCACAGGCCGAAAATACGAAGGAACTCGCTCGATCATCACCTAAGCCTTATTTTCAGGTGGTTTCACAACTATAAAATGGTCCATGTTCAACTCACCTGATCTTGAACTCTTTGGAAAGACGACATCAGGCACTAGTTCGAACAAGACGTACAACCCTTGACTGAAATGGTGGAACGCTTCATTTACATTCTTTTTGAACAACTTTCCGTACAACAAGTAAGCGTGCCCCAATGCCTTTCCAAAATAAATACGACGTTTAAAAGAACATTCCGGCCCGAACAATTCTCCTACGAGTTTCGACAACTCAATAAGCGTACTATGCCGCTCCGCGTACTCCACATGTCACCCTGTGCGAAATTCAAACGCTTCAATTCTCTTTCGAGCGTCTTCAAAATGGAAATCATTTGAATAAGCTGCAAGGAGTGGATCCAATAAAAAAACATGTAAAATGCTGATCCAAAAACGAAGTCTCGACCAAATATCCAAAATCGTCGAAGTAGGCAAAAATGTACTCCGTTAAGCAAATAACATTGAGCAAAATCATCGAATTTCAATTTTCTGGTCGCCAATATGTTCAATTTGAGAAAACATGTGCTCAAAACCGTCACGTCGAGACAATTTATTAAAAACGTTCACTAAAGGCATTAAAATGAGTAAGACGATTTCCGGTACTTCAGCCACCAAAGAAGGATTTGTCTCCAACTTCATTTGCACATTGAAGTACGTCCGTTGAAAGTAAACGAGATTGAAGCCGCTGCTATCAGCAAAACGAGAGACAGGCGAGCGTTCCATTTGGAAAATTTGAAATCTGTTTGAAAGGGAAACGACAAAACTAGGCGAGAAATTTTGAAAACGACGCCGTCCAGCGCCATCTTTTAGAATGGGGTTGTGCTCCGGGAACTGCGATTGGTGAATTCAGGTTCCTATCGTGGAAAAAGAAAGGACGATTTTTATTGTATAAAAAAAAGGCGATTTTCCCTCTTTATCCTAAAAAAAGGAAGAGGCGAAATATAAAAGATGATAAACGTTGTGGTTGCAATTATGGCGCCTAAAAAAACATGTAATTCCTTATTCAAACATGTGATTTTTCCGCGTAAAAATAGATGACCCGTCTGATGCTGATGACACACATTAAACTGTCATTGAGGGGGTATACATGTCCAACAATTTGAAACGTCGGTTTGTTCGGCCTAAATCGATCTCTTGAATCTAATAAAACTGGCCAAACTCGAGCGCATTTCGACAGGACACGAACTTTTCGATAAATTTGCAGACCTGGTCCGTTCTTTCTGTCAAGTAACGAGCAGATTCACTTGCGGACTTGCACAATAATTTAAGTTGAAGACGAAATTTACAAGATGTGTACCCCCTGAGGTCTTGTATGGGCTCGAAAGTCACCTAAAGGAAGTTCACCCTTCTGGAAGATCTACATGGTAGGCTCGAAACATTTAATTTTTCGTATAGAAATAGGATGATTGACATAATCCAAGACTAAAAACTCTCAACTGTTACGATTAGCATCTGTATAATACTGATGAAAAAATCCAAGTCTCAAATTATTTCGGTACTTTGAAGAGCAAGAAGTGGTGCAGTCACGAATATTAAAAAGTATGCTTACCCTCCCGAGATGTAATCCACATTTTATGATATGGGCAGAAACCGGGCGGCTCCTTCTCGGGGCCATGCTTTTGGAAAGGGCCATAAGCTGGTGGGAAGTTATACTCCATATGCTCCAAGAAAGGTACCCCCAAGCATGCTACAACACCCTTGTGAAAAAGGTGAGCGAGGGGACTCAAAATTCAATTGGGCATCTCAACTCAAGAACCTACTAGCCAAGCTGGGGTATGTGAAACTATGGGAGTGTCAAGAGCCAAACGTCGTCCATCCTGCAAAGCAGACCATCCTGAACACCTTTACTATGGCTGCGTACTGGGACTACGAACGGATTTTGTGCCCATCGTACAGCAGAAAATATGTGTACGCAATTGATGGGTATCATTGCTGAGGGGGTATTTAAACTGGGATATCCCCTTTGAGGTGAAAAAGGTTGTGGCCCAACTCCGGCTGAAGAATGAGCCTTGTATTCGAATTTTCCACAAAGGGAGGCTATGGAGAGTCGATGAGCAGAAGCAGTGCCTGCTTTGCAACCAGCGGGAGCCAGAATCACTCGTACATGTTTTTGGAAAGTGCCCGCAACTTAAAAACGTCGTAATACGATTTTTGGCTCAGCTCGGTTGAGCGAAGAATACATCGAGAACTGCTTACAAGCGTGCTTGAGTAGGCACCTAGTATTTCGTCTGTTCAGCTTTGCACTGGCTTACCTCAAAAGGAGAACTTTCCTGGAGGAGCAACTCACGGATGTAGGATTGTGGCTTGGGAGCGAGTGAGAAGTAAAAAATGTTTCGGTAGCCACGTGTTGGGTAGGTTCTCAACGTTCGAAACGTCCGTTAATTTGATTAGTATACTATGCATTCCAAGAAGTATGTATTATATTTATTTTATTTATGTACGGAAACGAACCTCTTTTGTTGAAAGGTGATGTAACCTCTATCAACAAATAAAACATTTCGATTTGATTAATTTTGATTTGACTCAAATTATTTTGAGTCGTTTCAAATACTCGTATATGGAGAACTTCGATTGGCCTACCTAGCACAGTTTGAGTGGCCTGGAAGCCCTTAACTACACTTTGGCACAAAATGTGTTTTGGAAAATAGATTTTCGAGGTTTTTGGTGATTAGGTGTGTGAGGTATCATTTTCGACTGAATTTTGGACGCTGAATCCAATGAGAAGGGTCTCGGGACAATTGGTGAGGTTATGGGTCAAAATGGGTATCCACTTGGGTCGCCATAAAGCGGTGTAGAATCATATTTCACTCGGGAGTATTTCTAGATAAATCTGATTCCTATCACCTAGTGCCCCTAGGTAACCTGGGTATACCAAGAATCAAGAATATTGAAGTACTCAAGTACTGAAGAACTCACTGAATAATCTGGTGTCTACGTTACTTGAAACTGAAGTAAACTACTTTGTTCGCAACAAGGTATTTCTTCAGTAGAGGCGAGGAAACCAAGTATTGAAACAGGATGAATTCAGAAGATGGGATTTTAGCAAAGCGTAGTATTTCAGAGGACAGTCGAGAAGAGCAAAGAGAAGCACTGACTAGCGAGCAACTGGCGTCCAAGATGGCGTCCAAGATTCGTGTAGAGGTTTTTATCAGCTGACAACCACTGCCTTCCTGATGGGTGAGGGCTAGTAACCACTAGCTGTGCCACTTTCATTTGGCAACTTGCCTATATTGAATGTGTGTTTTTGAGATTTCTGGTACCTAGGCGTGTAGGGTATCATTTTTTAATAAATTTTGGACTATGAAACGATTGAAATGAGTCTCCATGCGCCTGGTTCGAGGTTATACTAATAGTCGACTTTTTGGTCAACTTCAGCGGACCTTTTCAATTCTAGCAAGGCCGAAAGGGGAAAAATTATTCAGCAGTGTCAATATAGAGGAGTGGGACATCATTGGGTTTTGAAATCATTTCCTATACTTGAAATTATTTTTACTTCGGTTTCGTGCGGCATCACCGTTGAGGGTATTTTCGATGAAATTTTAGATTTCAGATCTCAACGAGGATGGCAAATAAGAAAACACGGTGACATCCCGACGACAAAATTGATGTGAATTACACGACGTATGTATTCAGTACTCAAGGATTCAAAGCCATCATGGCTTGACATTTGCGTCGCTTACATGGTTTAGTTGATATGTGAAGCATGCTTACCTGATTGGTCATGCGAGCAATAATATTTCTGATCGAGCATCGACCGCCAAATGAAGGCTCTCGAGAAATAAATATGACTGAAATCTTCGTTTAGAATGAACACTTGAGATATAGTGTGGTGAAGAATTTTTAGAGTGTAAAATTCACTGTGAAAGGGAACGATGAAACAAGTTTGACAAACAATTCCGTTCAGCTCCTCGTTGCTTTCCAGTGACGACAAGCAACCGATTTTTCCCTTGTGAGAATTACATTTTCCCCGCACGAGGCGCTCGATAAACGGCAAAATAGCGATGAAAGGGTTTCAAAAATGACGGTGTAATTTGGGTGGACCTCCTCCTCACCTGCTTTACGTGGAGAAATATCGAGGTTGATCAAAATAATTGACTTTACGTCCGTCAACGACCATTCAACCACAGCAATCGCCACCCTCGGGGAATGTGACGAGGGAACCACCCTCATAAGTATTGCTTCATACCGTCGTTGAATAATAAAGTTGACGAGTGGAAAAATGGAAACACAGGACAAGAGAAATAAAAAGTGCTTTGGATTGAGGTTAAATACATTCATTTAAAAAAGGGAGGTAATTTTTCTAGACGAAATGTCCGTCCGAATCTGGGCATGATAATTTATGGAAATAAAAATTATCTTAATTGACTTTCATTTTGTACTTCACCCTATTCTTTCGTTTCACCCAGCCCACCCAAAGATCATTTTCCGAGTAATGTCGTCGTTAAGACGTCGACTAGAAGGGAATGAATCAAAATCTTCAAGGAGAGAGTAAAGGGAAAGTAAATACCTAATTTTTTACGGGAAAATGCTGAACTGGCGCCTGATTTTGTGATTAGCCTTGTGAATTGGGACTCAGAGGTTTCTCAAAACGTTTGATTAGACTTCGATCAATTTCCTCTATAATCACTCAGTTCCGAATTATTTGCATCATTAAGGGCCGTCTGAGGCTAGTACAAATTATACTAAATTTTAACGGTCCTTTTCTCCAAAGCTACAGAATGAATTTGAACTCGTGTTTTCTCTTTACACATCTACATGTTGATAATAACTCCACATTGGCCTTTTTTTTTATGTAACAATTAATCGATTTTCAATTCGAAGTTAAAGTGAAGCCTGATGAAATTGATGATTCCTTTTGAAATGTTTAATTAAATAACTACAAAAACGTCGAAGTGCAAAAATTTATGGAAAACTAATTTTTCTTATACATTTACTGGGAGTAGATTAAAAAACAGAACCTAGGGAATATCTCATTTACTTCTGGAAAAAAGGAACATCAACAGTCAGAAAATCGATTTTTCAGAAAAGCGTTTTGGTTGGGTTGTTCCTTGAATAATCAACCTATGTTTTCATGCAAAAGGTCAACCTCTCCGATTCGGCTCAAAATTTTTTTCTGGACGTTTCATGGTGTCTAGATCAAAAAAGGTCCAATGTCCATCCGCGTTCCGCCGTACGCCGTCCGCCGTCCATTGTCCGCGCCGTTTTCGGTAGTAGAAAATTTTCTAAACATCTGAAATTTGGCTCAGGGGTCTGTTCCCGGCCTAGAATGGTCCTTGAAACTTTTCAGCCCGATCGGGCCAAATTTGGGCGGAGTAGGGATCAAAATGTGTTTTTTCGAAAAATGGATTTTTTGAGATTTTGGGCGATCTAGGCGAGTAGAGTATAATTTTCCACTGAATTTTTGAAGCTGAATCCAATGAAATTGGTCCCAGAACGATTGGCACCCACCGGAAGAAGTTATGGGTCAAAATGGGTATGTATCCACCCATTTTGTATGTGTCAGGATTTCTGGTGCCTAGGCGTGTGGGGTATCATATTCCACTAAATTTTGGACCCTGAATCGATTGGAATGGGTCTGGGACCCGCCACACCCACTGTTTCCCCCATTCGAGGAATAACCAACCCGTGTGTAAGAATTTGCAGATTTTTTTTAAATGTAATAATTAATCGATTTTTAATTCGAAGTTAATGTGAAGCCCTGATGAAATTGATGATTCCTTTTGAAAGTGTTTAATTAAATAACTACAAAACGTCAAAGCGCAAAAATTTATGGAAAAACTAATGTTCTTCATACATTAACTGGGAGTAGATTAAAAAAACAGAACCTAGGAATATCTCATTTACTTCTGGAAAAAAGGAACATCAACAGTCAGAAAATCGATTTTTCAGAAAAGGGTTTTTTTAGATTGATTTTGGCGTATAAATCAACTTTTCATCATTATGTCTTTCATCGCATGACTCGGGACATAAAATTAGCTATTCATTTTAGGCGCTTCTTGTTTCAATTTTAATAAAACTTCGCTTTTATTTTCCCAGATTGCTTGATTTTAGACATAAGAGCGACGACATACCAACATCATAGCTTTCTGACTAAGGGATGTCATCTTTGGAAGTTCATAAAACATTCTAGGGGTCGTCAATCTCAAAACCACTATATCAATTGATTCAAAATTCAATAGTTTTCTAAAAATCCAATTTAAAAAAAAAAAATGCAAAATTAGCTTCAGACACCTTTTAGAATGTGTTACGCTACATCAACACAAAGATATAAATAAATAATATTGATTTATCAGTTGATGAGGGTGTGCATAGCCGGCCAAGAATCAAATAGGTATTCGTTTTACATACCTGGTCGCGAACTCTTTGGAAGGACCACATCAAAGACAGAAGCTCGGCCAATACATAAAATCCTTGAATCAAATTGTGGAACGCTTTTCTCAGATCAGTTTGGAACAACAACTTCACGTAAAACATATAAGCATGATCGACGATCTTTCCGAAAATGAATATCACGCAAAGAAGAACCCCTGGACCGAAAATGTGACCAATAATTTTGGTGAGCTCGACCAATTCGTGATGGCGGGCGTAGTCAGTTGTTACGTCTTGCCGTTTATGGTTGAGGCGGCTCGAATTCTTTTTCGACCGTTTTGAGTACGGAGATCATTTGAATGACGTGAAGGGAATGAAGCCAGTAGAAAAACACGTAAAACCAATGACCCAAAACGAAATCAGTGCCCAAGGAGGAGAAATCTTGGAAATAAGCGAAAAAATACTCAGTGCAACTGATGAGATTGAGTACTATCATTAAACATTCTATTTTAGCGTCTCCGACGGGGCTTAAATGGGTGAAAACGTGCTCGTAGTTGCTTCTTTTGGCCGATGTGTACATGATAATTACTAAAGGGGTGATAATCATAAGAAAAATTTCGGGCCCTTCAGCGGCGAGGGAGGCGTTGGACTGTGACGCTAATTGTAATTTGATGTAAGTTCTTTTAAAATGAACGAAACACGCTGAAATACCGAACAGCACCACCAGAGAAATATTTGCGTTCGTTTTCGAAAATGAAAAATCCCCCTTGAAGGGAAAAGTTAAAGAGAATCTGGAAATAGTGAAAATCATTCCATCTAGCCGGCCCATCGTATTGGGTGAAACTTCATCCGTGAAATTTTCCAACTGCATGAAAGCAAATGGTCGAACTTATATAAATGAGGCTCGATTCGTTGAGGCAGTGTGATTCAGGTCACAGATTAAGAAACGCTCTAGTCCTCGATTGAAAGGAACATAGGAACATTCAATTATTCCTCGGCATGTCATGGAATTGACGTAAGGAGGATGCCTCAAATTGGAATGATGACCTTTTAATGAATGGAATTGAACGGAGAAAAGAAGGTTTTCTCTAACAGTTTGTTGAACCTTGTAAAAAGACGTGTTTATAAAACCCTTTTTAAATTCTCAAGCTGCGCCAAGTAGAGTCAAACTAAGGATTCTGCCTATAATGTTATCATACCTACCAGTGCCATCCTCATAGATGATATGTAGATAAGAATTAACCCTAGAATGACATTCTCATTGGACACCTTCATCTGACATCATGGAGTCGGAGTGACCCCAATCCCACTTGATTTAGCGATTGATAACGTATTGATTCAAACAAAATGCACGTCCAAAACCTGAATTAGGGTGAATGAAAACTGAAATGGCAAAGCCATTTTGACTATAAAACACGGTAAGTTTGAGCACAAACTATCTGACTAGGAAAAAGCAGCAAATTATTTCACAAGGGTTGGTTATTCCTCGTACCAGGGACCATGGAGACTTATTCCAATCGATTCAGGTCCAAAATTTAGTGAAAATGACACCACACATCACATTCAAAATGGGTATATACCCATTTTTCCCCTTCCGGCGGGTGCCAATCGTTCTCGGACCCTTTCATTAGATTCAGCGTCCAAAATTTAGTCGAAAATATACCCCACACGTCCTAGATCGCCAAAATCTTGAAAAGCCATTTTTTTGATTCAGATTTTGACCCTATCTCTCAAATTTGGTCCGATTAGGCTAAATATGAAATGAATCAAGATTTTAGAACATTTTCTATATTTTTTCTACTAGAAAATAATCCATTTTTGGTTTTCCAACAAAAATGGACTGCCTGATAGCTACACCCATGGGGTGACATTGACCCCAAAGCTACTCTTTGTTTTCATGATAATGGTCAACCTCTCCGATTTGGCTCAAAATTTTTTTCTGGAAGTTTCATGATGTCCTGATCAAAAAAGGTCAATGTCCGTCCGCCGTACGCCGTACGCCGTACGTTGTATTTTCTCTGGTAGCTAGAATACGTCTGACTGAGGGTTAAGTGCACATTTGACGGGGGGGGGGGGGGGGGGGCATTTAGGAGGGGGAAGGGAATGAGTGTGATTCTCAGAAACCTCTGATTCTCTTAGTTTCTACTCATTGGGGTCTATCTCACCCCACAATGTCGTGGGGTTTAAAATCCCACTGTTATCTATCACTGTTATCATTGATAACAGTGATATGTAGAATCCATAGTTCTTTTTTACTTTTTGGCTATGAAAAGCGTTGCAAAAATATAAAGAACGGAGTTAATTCATTTTTGGAAGAACCGATGACACAATTTCGTTCGTTTCTTCGGTAAAATATACTCATCATTGAGGAACTTATTGTTTGTAACATCTCCAAAGGGTTGAAACTTGAGAAACTGAACTCAATAGGTACAATGATAGATTCATGCCGTTGTAGAACTTCGTATTGTCAGTTTGTCCCAAAATTTAGCTTGAATTTCTAAATACGTGCAATAGATTCGTTCTTTTACCTTTTGCTTAGTTTCCTCACACGCTGCACACAACTGGAATATTGCTGCTCCCGCCATCACAGCATACACCATGAAATTGACTCCTGCAAACTGACCACGAGAGTCTCGAAAAAAAGATCCATCTATCAGCGATCGAATGATCCAGTACGTCGGTTGCGACAGGTGAATGAGAGCAAAACCCAACGTCGGCATGATCTGTACTCTATACAGCCGTAGGGTCAAATCCGAAATGTAAAGGAGTTTGTGGTGTTTGGGAATCTTACGCGCTTTGGGGGATTTGGCGATTCTGTCAAATCCCCATTGGGCAGCCTGCAGCATTAGAGTGAATTGCTGAGCCAGTACAAAATTCAAAAACGTGAAAAAGTTGAAGGATATTGTGGGTAGGACGTTTCCACCGAACTGGCAATTGCCGATGATGATGAAAATATACCAAATTGCTGCAACAGTCAACGATCCTGAAGACGACCGCTGCGGAACTGATTGGATAAACCGTAACAGAAGTTGAAACTGAACTTGTTTGAAGCTTGCAATAAACACGTGGATCCACACTGGGAGCATGCACATGATGTCTTTCAACACGTTGATCAGGAACCACGCCGCAATATCGGGTTTACGTTTCTGTAACCGCTTATAGATGCGAACGTCATAGTCATGAGTAAAATCCCTGAGTAGATTCCTAAGGCCAACGTCAAACTTGCCCGTGCATGTGAACGGAAATACACCGCACCAACGATGAAGGATCAGTGCTCGATTCATAATGTCGTAGGAAAATAGGGCAGAGAAAATTGATGTCCCAACACGAAGGAAATCAAGTGATTTCGCACTGCGGCGTGAGATATAAATATATATGTAGTTACTCTTCCGATTTGTCACTAAACGTAAAGATGTAATAAAAAAGATGGATTAGTCCCTCGATCCGTATTGTGTTCAACAGTAATCATAATCCGAGACGATTCAACGTTTACGTAATTGTCCATTTAAAATGAATTAAGCGCACAAGAAATTATCACTAGGCTGGGCACTGTCAGACCATTTACGGTTTTGGTTGAATACTCTATAAATAATAACCCAACGTTCTTTGTAAAACGCTACGAATTATTCTTCATTGATTAATCTTTTGGGTTGATCGAGAGAAATCTCCAGGGCAAATATACCTAATTTAATTCAATTATTGTTTCTGGTAAGACCTGTTTTACAGGAGTTCAGCTGTTTCAAAAGTGTCTAGCAAGTACACAATATGAAAACGCTGCGAATTCTTTAACAGTGGAATGTTATCCCTCAGACCAGGAGCATGGAGACTCCAATCGATTTAGTGTCTCCACACCCCTTGTATCCTTCAACTCTGGTCCATAGGGAAGTACATGCCATAGAGACCCAACCCTTCACTCGGATTGATAGGAATATTCAACTTATCCACAAATAGTCAGCTAACAAAACTACCAGAACTTCCAGTATCTACCAAACAGCAGCAGGGTATTCTGTTGACAGATCCTGAAAGTACAGCATCAACTGGGGTAAGAAGCAGCTGTTGATGGATGCAAGAATAGAAGCAGAGACTTGCTTAACCAGTTTAGACTTTCTATCATCCTTCCTAGGCTTACGGCAAACCCGAGAATAATGCCCTTTAAGAAGGCAGTTCCCACATTCTGATTCAAAAGCAGGGCATGGTGCCGATCAAACCAACAAAAATAGCATTTGTTTTACCAGTACAAACATCCTCAAAGCATTCACTATCTTTGCCAGTACTTGAGACACAACTTGGTACAGCACTAGTGCCTGCACAAGTAAGGTCACTAGCACCATGAGTGTAGCCATCTGCTTGTTTTTGAGCTAACTCAAGGGCTTGTGCACGTTGGATGACTTCCTCCAAACTTTAATGTTTTAGCTTCTTCAAGAATACGCTGGCGGATTTGGAGTGAAAGCACATATTGATTAAAGAATCTCGGATGTATTGGTTCTTATGTTCCTCAGCAGAAACTGGTTTAAAATCACAATCCTTTCCCAGCAGTTTCAAAGCCTGAATGTACAGATCACTACCTACTCCTTGCTTTGGATTTCGCTCTCTGCCTTGATAGCATCCTCCCTCGTATGTCGTTTTGTCTGAGATTAGTTCATAAACGCTGAATGATAGGAAATTTGCAAACACCTTCAGTTTGTCTTCATCGTTCAGTGGTTCCAAAGAGGCATCAATGAAGTTCTCAAAAGTTGTCAACCAATGTGTCGTACAGTGAACTGGGCATGATTGACCATAATGATTGAATTAGGCGTGTGGAGTGTCATTTCCTACTAAATTTTGGACGCTGAATCCATTGGCGGACCGCTTGGCGCCCTACGGATGTGGATATGGGTCAAAATGGGTGTAAGCCCCCAAGCTTGCTGCCTCCAGAAGGCCAGAAGGGAGAGAGCATGCGCCAAATGCGCGCGCAGCTCCTGCCTGGACGTCGCATTTAGAGAGGCCCAGCACTCACTCGTTCTGAAGGCGTCCAACCAGGCAGTCGTCGTCGAGGCCGAGGCGCCCAACATGTTGGAGTAGGTATATATTTTTGTAACCCTGTCGTGCAAGAGATTTCTCTCTCAGTCCATCCTGGCTTCCATCCTGTGCTCGCTCTGATGTGAACTCATCTACCGTGCTGAAGTCGACCTAAGCTGTAATATTGTGTTCCCCATGAGATAAAGGACTCAAGTTAATAAGCCTTGCTGTGTACCTGCGGGACAGCGAGCCCCCTCCTGTTTTTCCTTCGACGTCGACGCCGTTTTCGTCAGCCGGTATCGTTGCACTTGTTCATTAAATTGTATTTCATGTATATCATAATTTCATGTCACTTGCATTAATTGTATTTTATGCTCCACATGTTGTCTAATTTACTTTGTCTAATTTACTTTGTCTTGTATCAATTCTAGCCCAGGTTGAGGCATATTTTCCTTTGCAACGAGTCCTTGTTTTTAATTATAATTCATTTTGTTTCAATGTATTTTATGTTCATCCTTGGTATCCCTAGTTGCTCAGTCGTAAGTCTTGGACTTACATCCCGTATCCTCTCGCTAGGTCCTTTCCAAATTCTCCGAAGAAACCCGAATTAAATCATAGTAAACTCATAACAGATTTTAATTCGAGAGAGGCTTACATGGGTATCTACTTACTTACATATTAAAATGATTATACCGTTATGAAAGAATAAGTATTTTATCAGTAGGCCGCCAATGCCTGATAAAACTATGATGAAAATCAAAATTTAACGAAAACCTATACATTATTACCTGCAGGTCGACAAATCTTTTTCCAATCGTTGTGATTGTAATAAAAGTAACAACTAAGGGGGTCAGGGGTTCCGACTTCATTTGACAGGCGAAATAGTTGTCCGACAAATCCCCCTCATACAATTGACCTCGAATTTTTTACCATTGTTGAAGTTCCATTTCATTCTAACGCCACAAAGCGTCCATTTTTCCATTGGAAATTCCACTTTCCCTAATGACACGGATTCACTTCCCGAGCTGACCTCAGTCATGAAGTACAAGTGGATGTTTCACCGCATCGTGGGAGCGTTCCCTTTTGACAACCAAGGCCAATTCCACATATTTTGGGGCACTGTTCCCGTCCTAATACTCGCCGCTGTGAACGCCTTCATCGTGATTCAACGTATCGTCGTCGCTATTCAAACTCACGAAAATATTAGTTTAAATTGGTTTGTGGTGAATGCCTTGAGCTTCGTTCAAGTCTCCACGACCATTTTATTCGCCCTGAGCATGTTCAGACGGAGAAATTTTCTCAAAGAACACGTTTTTCTTAAAGAATCCGTTCCAACGTCTATGAAATCCGATTTTTTTGAGATTATAACATACGCGATTACAATAACATTCATTCCTATCATAGCAGCTCTTCTAATCTACAAAAATACTGCGCCGATTCGTGTCAAGATCTTTGCCATGTTGCTTGCAGTGGATTCCCTACAGAACTATTGTATCACCATCGTGTACCTTCACCTTGTGCGGATGTCATTTCGCTACTTGGCAGTCCTGAATATTCACAAAGTCATTGATAACCACCTTTTACTTGTGAGCCACCTCGAGCAAGTAACTAGAGTGTTCAACTTCCCATTGCTATTGTCATTTTCAAATTGCTGCTGCTTCATTGTATGGTACGCGTATTTGTCTCTGTCGATATGGCTTGGGATGAGAGAAATGGAAGTTCACATGAAGGTTACATTGCCGTATTTTACATGCTGTTTTCTGATTATCAAATCTGTCATGGTTGTCACGCCTTCTAGAGCAGCTCAGCAGTTATCACTCGAAGTAAGTTCAGCACCCTTACCGGACCAAAGGTACATTTTGTTCAGAAATGGGCCTTTTTAGGACGGACGAATTTGTCAAAGGGGTTCTGAAGATTTTTTGTCTTAGAAGTAGGTGTGAAAAATCATTTTAAGATATCGGAAGGGAGATTGCACCAAGACTTGGGCATGTGGAGGTATTTATCCACTAAAAACTGCACCTCCTTTGCCAAGTAGAGGGCACCTCCAGCCCGGGACATTTTGGCACAGTACGTTATGCTGAGTTCCAAATTCTGCCTGCTAGTTGGTGCTGGATGAATGAAATACCCGTTGCCATGCCCTTTCCTCGGCAATCTTGCCTTCCAGGACATTTTGGATCTACCCTGCCGCGGCGTTCCACTTTTGACGTGCTCTTGAACATCGTCGCCTACTCTTCAGGGATGGGAGGACTAATCAGGTCCTGACGAATTCTCTCTCCCAATTTTCGCTGCAGGAAGACGCTGTCCCCCTCGTTGACTCAGCACAGGTAGTTTTTGGAGTCTACAATGCATATCCTGTGGAGGTACTGGTAGAACAGCCCGTGGCCAGAGAGGAATTGCGTCATGTGGTAGTTGACCTCCACGTGTTTTCTCTCTAGCCAGGTGTGTATGTTGGATACAAGTCGAGCTGTCCATCTCCCTCTCGTTTCCAGCAACCAGATCTCCTGCCAGGAGAGCGTGTTTTCCGTCCCTGTTGGGCTACTTTAGCAGGTGTCGCTCTAACCTATCTGTCCGGCTGGCCAGCTGACTGTCTGTCAGGCTGTCCAACTGTCTCTCTGGTTGTCCTGCAGTCAGTCCGGTTGGCCGGCTGTGTGACCTGGGCGTGTGGGGTGTTATTTTCTCAGCAATCAATTTACCCGTTGGGTTCCCAAGCTACGCCACAACCCAAACGCAACATGGCGACCTTCCAATCCTTCGCATTTTCCAGTTTATTTTACAATTTGAGCGTCTAATACATTTTTTTCCAGATGGATAAGCATTACAACAAAGTGTTCCAAGTCATGACAAAACACTCCGCTCTTTACCACACGGTAGGTTTTCGACAGTTATAAAAGAATGTGGAATGTAACTTATCAAACGTACTCTCTTTTTGTACCATATCCATGTCTGTTCAACGTACTCAAAGTAATCATGTCTGTTAACAGCCAAGTTTGTTCCTTTACGTGACATTGAGGAAAAAAGTGAAACTCTCCGTATGTGGGTTTTTCACCTTGGGATATCCCCTTATCACTTCCGTAAGTCCAACGCCACAACCTCATACCTGTATTTATTATTTCATTTGTCCGATTTGCACCAATTTTTCTAATTTAATGAAAATAACTATGCGAAAAATTGGAACCAAAGGCGCTCCCTCTGTCACGGAAGAGTGTAGTTGTCAAATTGTAAGGTGCTGCTTTAAAATGAACCTATTCTAGGGTTATACAATACATACTTTTTTTTTATTGACAAACTTTGAAATTTTGGAGAAAAACAATTTTTCCACAATTCTACGAAAATTTACCCTGAAATGTGGAAATTTTGAGCTTACATTTTTTTGCAGCAAGTCCCCATGTTTCTGTGATAACGTCAGTATTATTTTACAATGAGATTAATCAATCATATTTGACAATAACGAGTGATGAGGTGTTCTTCAGCCAAATTTCTTTCTTTTATGTCATAGATTGTTGCCGGCTGCACGACTTATCTCATCGTCCTCATTCAATTCAGCAATCCATAGTGATCAACGTGAACACCGACTAAAGACAATGAATTGTGTAATTTATAATGGTTAATGCCGAGGAATTTGATTGATTCATGTCAACAATGAAGAATCGTCAGGGGTAAACGGCTCTTTTCCTTCATTATCCCAGCACCCTGGTGATTGCTGATCAAAGTCCTCCATCAGCAGCGATTGCAGCGATCTTTTAACTTCAAGACTTCCTATATAACAAATCCAGCTGGAGGTGGGTATGGGTCAAAATTGGTATCTATCTCCTATGTATTTCAAAACAGGGTTTGAGATTTTTGATTCTGGGCGTGTGGGGTATCATTTTCCACTAAATGATGGACGCTGAATCGATATGAATGAGTCCGGGACAGTTAACTCATAGCTTACTACTCCTTCATGAGGAAAACCCAGTCATCGGACGTGTCTAAACCTAACCACGGCTCGCAGAACGTAAGGTATCTTGAACAAGCCGCAAGAATGCGTTCATACTCGTGTTGTTGGAAACGTGAGAAGAACCCATCACCGCCTACGTCGACGATTTTGTCATAAATCAGTGCAAAATCTATGCAAAATCAGTGCGAAATGGCTTCAAGAAATTCTCTATTCGAGGTATTTCTAAAGTATTCACTTCGTCAGGGCTTCAATTACATGTGAACGAGAACCAAGAGAAGATTTTCCTAACATGTAACATGTAATGTTTGTTTCTGCCTACGCATTACATAGAGAAATTGTTTTCAAACGAATACAGCAATACAAGTAGCAGAGAAAATTGCCATAATTAATAAATTTACTAGTTCCTTCCAGCATTGACTGCCCATATGAGCATAAATGAATGATTGACATAAGGTCACACCAGTTTTGGTGTATCGATGTTATTATAGTTTAAAATGTCTATAATGCGGCATATTTGTGTTAATTACAGTCATCCTATAGTCAATCAGAAAGGAAGATGATAAATTTTAGAAGAATTCTCTGTATTTTGAGGTAAAAATAGCTTGTGGGGTTATTGTTTTTGAATTGCAACAATTCATGGCCTACTCAAGAAATCGATTTTTACCGATCAGCATGTGCAGGTTCAAATCCCAAATCTTTCAATTTTGCGTCTAGTTTCTGAAACCACATCCTTCCCGCCTGTTTCAGACCGTACAGAGCTTTGAGAAGAAGACAGACTTTGTCGTGATTACCCCTTTTTAGATCTTCCATCATTTGTTTTGCTTTGTTGAAAATGGTTTGATCAGGATTTTCACTCTCATCAATCATGATCTCACAGAGATACTTATCAAGGTCCTTGGGCGGCTCCATGTAAATTGTTTTGTCAATCTCCCCATTTAAAAATGCGGTGGAGACGTCCATGTGATGGAGTTTGGCTCCCAATTCAGCAGCAGTTGCCATAATATATCTAATTGTGCTCAGTTTCGCAACTGGTGAAAACGTCTCAAGGAAGACAACTCCAGGAGTTTGTGCAAAGCCACGGGCCACAAGCCTTGCCTTCAGCCTTTCGAGTTGTCCATCAGGTTTGAATTTTTTCTTGAGAACCAATTTTGATCCAATGACGTGGTTCACAAGCCCACCGAAGAAATGGACGCTGACATTCTGACAAAGGCATTGCCAGGACCTGCATTCGAAAAATTCCGCTAGCGTCTTGGACTTGTAACTGTGACTGTGCATCCTCGTGAGGGGGAGTGTTGAAACGGGTGTGTCCTCCACTCCGGAGCAAGTCGTAACAACTCGTGTAGTCAACAGCAACTACCTACTTCTCGGTATTCTAACAAATGGTGTCTCGTGTCTCGTTCTTCCTTTTTTTATAATCTCATAAATAAAGTAATCAAGTCGTAACTTCACTTTTCGATTTCGATCTACAACCTCATTCCAACAGCCCCTTGAAGTTGACCAGAATTATTATGGCCAGCCCGGATTCAACCATGACAGTCAATCAGGGGCTGAGCCACGAAAAATGTGGAAGGGGTTTTCCTTGAACGTTGAATGAACAGATGATCATGATGATAGCTTATATTCTTCACCTTGCCTTTTCAGAGCTGATCAGCAATAAGATCGGCCGTTTGGATCGTCGTGTGAATGCCATATTTGTTTATTGTGCAATGTTGCAGGAGCTCTCAGACACCGCCTACCTGACTGCTTATTTATGTAAGCGAGTTTTGAGGAAAATTAAGCCATTTAGCTCGTTAGATTGCGTCGTGTGACCTCTACAACCAAAGCCTATCAGGGCTCCCTTCCCGTTCCGGCCCAGGGAGTATAGTGATTTCACTTTCTCAATCTCGAGTACTCCACTGATGCGATTACTTTCCAATGACATAATTCAGCAATCGGGGAATACGACCGGACTTGTGGGATTCCCCGTTTCATTGGTGACTAGCGATCACGCCAGACTGTGAGTCTTGTGTGGAGTGAAGCAATATATGTACCGCGAGACATTTAAGGAAAGATCAATCTTACCCAGCATGATAATATGTGTAGTGGGCGAGCGCTTAGATGCCATTTTCATTTTAAAGCGAAAACCAGTCGTGTACATAAAGTGCCTGTCCACCACGATGGACAAACAAAACAATGAAATCAAGAAGTGTTTTATTACGATTCAATTTCCAATAAGGTATATTACATGAAATGTAGTGGTCTGAAACAACCAATAAAATCGTAAAAAAAAGCACTCGCCCACTACTTATAACACGTTGGGTGGGTGCCTAATGTATTGTATTGCTAGGGACTAATCCCATAAACCTAAATGATCCGAAAGAGCTCAATGGGAAATAAGAGCGGTTATTGATCGTTAATGATTGTTTGGGCATTGTTACGTTGTCGGTTTGTATTTATACTACTTGAATCACAACGTTAGGACTAAGTTTACGTATTCGATAAATGGTTAAGGCGTTAAAATGATGGTCATAAAACATATGACCGGAATGCAAGGGAGCATGAGGTTTTCAAATAAAAAAAAAGACAACCAAATTTTTCATTTTTTTCCCTAGAAACTACAGTTTTTAATGATACCACCCAGGAGAACAAAATCACGAAGGAGCTTTACTTTCGAGCGAAAATGGCGGTATTTTAACGTCGAACATAGAACCGTCCCGACGCTCCATTCTAAACGTGCCCCACATATGGCCGTTGGGTGCCTGAAGACTCACGTGGCTACTATACTGAAACGATGGTGAAGATTTGTTGAAAATTGGTTCTTGACCAACAACCCCTCGGCCACGAATGGTTTCCAAAGTACCGCTGAGGCTGAAAATTCTCCAGTGTCGTTCGCGAAGTGTTACGCTGTCAGAGCCCATATTTTCCACCCTAGAACATTGTAAACGTTGATCTCAACTCATAAACAAGATTGAGGATTACTTTTCTACATAATCTACCTAATGATTATGGCCCAGCAAAAGGCATAGATTAGGGGTAGCGCAAGTTGCGGCGGTACCCCGACAAAAAGAAGAAAAAATTGCAAAGAATAAAAATCCGAAAAGTTGAATTTGGGCGCGTTCGGACGGATTCAATTAATAACCAGTTTCATCGATTCTTCATATTAGGTTCAAATTAGCAATCAATGACAGTCTGAATCAATTCTATACTGATTGATAGAGGTTAGTATTCGTGGAAAGAGAGGAATGAAGCAGTGATTCTGTTACGTGTTAATGCATTTGCATTGCTGCGCTAATGTATTTCCATGTAATCACACTGATGGTTCACTGTAAGTGTGAAGGGTTTTACACACAGTTTTTCCCTGTAGCCATCGCATATTTGATGCACTTCCTCAGCTCATCGCCAGATTTTTTGGACGTGGCAGGTATAATTGATTAGTTTAGGAGCCCAAAGTTGGAAGGTTATGTCATAAGGTTGTGCATTATTTGTTAATTTATTGTATTTATTTATACATTATTCTTAATATCTATTGAGAAATTCTGAGTTGGAAAACAAATTTTCTCTGCAATTTAACTTCAATGATCTCGCGATTAAAACTTTTCTTCAGAAATCTATCTTTACAAAAGTGATGATGTCTAGTTGCCTCTTGCAATCAATTATTACTTGAGCACATGTACGAATATAGTCAAAGAATGTCTATTCTGATTACCTAAATTTCCTATTTTTTATATTATTGCTTCTCAATTTCATTGTTTTCTTACCGACTTCATTTTGATTTTTGAACAAACGAGCAGGTCTCCTGCCTAGGCCACCTATGCCTATCTTTACGCTATCGTATAATACTCGTAATTGTAGTTCTAAGGGTACTAAGAGCTTCTAATTTTCTTTTTCAATTTAGAACAGGTAGCCAGTTCACAATGGTTGGGTGGTAGAGGCGGATATGGATGACTTTACAGGGAACATGTCGCCTTTCTGTTGGCTTATCTTGCATACTGGCTATTTGCGTGGCAATTTTTGGTTTCTAGCTAATGTTCGGTAGGAGAAATTGCAGGGGGGGGGGGATACCCTTCATTACAGAGCCACGCTACGCTCCTGTAACCCACCTATGCACAATGGAAAATTCAAAAACATTTTACTCCACACCCCTCAACCATTTCTTGGCTAAATTAGCAAAATTTCCTACAAGATTGGATAAGGGCATCCAAAATACTTATGGTTACCTGATACAATATCTCCACCAATAAACAACATTTGATTGGTTCACTCGGGTACCCATGAAAAAGGGCATTGCTGTCACTCGAATATTTTCTGTTGTTTGCCGATGAACTGACGTCAATTCCAGCCACGGGTGATTCTTCTTCTCCCATCCTGGAGTAAATTGCAAAATATTTTTCACTTTAGCATGTATCTTATGGTCTTAGCGAGTATTTCAAACATCATACAGCACTATGGCAAGTGCTGAACAAAGCATCTTAAATGGCCAAATTTATAGCGACTATTATTAGCGACATATAATGCAGGATGTCCCACAAGTTGTTCCCCTTCCCCCTCCTAAAATCACTTTAGAGTTAACTGAATGAATGAATATTTTATTCCTGAAAATTAACAAAACATAACATATTCAATATTAATTAAATGGAACATATCGCGCATCCATAGAATCCTGAATCATCCACTATTATTTAGGACTAACCAACCAAAATTGGGTTTCCCGTTTAAAATAAGTTACTGCCCCTTGCGCATGATTCCGCAGTTGCGATGGATGCGCAAATTTAATATTTAAAATCCTTGCAAAAAAAAAAAAAAAAAAAAAAAAAACTTGGTGGTTCACTCTGTTCACATTGGACGATATTAGGAGGGGTGGGAACAACCCTTGGGACACCCCATATGAAGCATTACATTTTTCAGGTACCTTTGAGAGTATCTTGAGCTACGTAAGGCGGATCATTTTCAGGCGAATGAAGGAGAAATTTCTCGAAAAGTTCGTGTTTTAAGGGAATTTTCTCCGACGATCTGAAAGGTAAAATATCGTCGTGCGCCGCGTAATCCAACCCAGGTATGGCGTAGATACTTCTGCTGGTTTCTTGGCCTCCGAAAAACGTCACGGATTCAGTTTGAGCTGCAATATGTGGAGAATCCCGCGTGTCAATCAAAACCTGCCAAATGAATGATAATTCAATAGAAAAAAATGAAGAAGTGGGTGAATATTTGAACGTCCAATGTATGTTTCTGTGTCATCGATAGGGCAATATCAACCGAACCTGATAATAGTAAACTTGTTCGCTTTTCCCATTCTTGGGTCCTTTTTTGGCCACTTGTACGTCTTCTATTCCACTTTCACTATTGTCAGCCTCTTTATCACGGTCATAAAACCGCACCGGCCATTGGAACAAGACGGCTCCTCGATAGGCGAACACTTTATGGAGAAAAAACTGTCCCGTTTTGTACTGTTTCTTAGGCTCGTTTACTTGTTCTAATTTTCCCACTTCAACTACGCGGGCCTGACGCTTTTGTAAAAACAAAATACCGGAAGATTTTCGCAAAACAGTTCTGGAGGCCACGTTTCTGATTAGCGTTCCCATGATTGGACAGACGAATTTCTTATTGAGCAAATGTTTTACCTATTCTGTTGAAATTAAATGAAAAAGAAACCCAATCCTACTACAACAACAGCAATGTTGGTGCAAAACCGTAGCAACACTTAAATAACAAAGGAATACATCATAACTGGAGTTGAATGTAAACCACAGGGTCTGAGCTCTCATTTGTATTTTTCACCTTCTTGGAGAAGCCACGGGAAGCGCTGCAAATGACTTCACTAGTGTTTACACAAAATTTTTGAATTTTATGTTTTAGGTCTAAATATTTGGCTAATGTAAATTTTAAAATCAAGCCCACAATCATTATTTTTGAAAGTCTGCAGAGTAATTACATTTAAAAAGATCTGTTATGAATTTACAAGTGGGTGGTATAAATGAGATTTTTACTCGTGATTGAGTTCAGAAAGAATCAACTAAACAAGTCAGATTGGTGAGTAGGTACAAGCAATATTATAGCAAGAATCGAACAAAATGTCTGTGAAAGTGCTCCTTGCAGGCGGCAGGCTCATCCTGCGCATGCGCGTTGGGATAGCATCAATTCTCTTGAGGGTGCAGCGCAGGGCAGAGGCAAACCACGTTCTCCTGGCAGTCGCGCGCAAATTCAAGTGTTAACAAGATCCAATATTGTCAATTGTGTATTTCGAAGGATGGATTTTCGGCTATGTAGACGTGTGGGGTATGATTTTCCACTAAATTTCGGACGCTGAATCCAATAAGACGAGTCCTGGGTCAAAATGATTGATCCACCCATTTCGAATGTATGTTTTCGAGGTTTCTGGTACCTAGGCGTGTGGGGTATCATTTTCCACTAAAAATGTTGGACTGAATTACCATGCTCCAGGTCCGAGGAATAACCCACCCCTGTAAAGGAGTTTGCAGCGTTTTGTTGGTCATTCCTTGAATAATACTTGGAACAACACATACATAATTGCCTGTTATCTTCAAGATAGTTGATAGGCCCTAAGCCGAATCTCACGAGTTTCGGAGGAACATTATGGCAAAATCAGGTTCAAACGATTGCTGCAGGTTGAAAGTCAGGTTCAAACGTTGAAATAAAATAAATAAATGTGAATAATCTTGAATACGAAATGGATTGAAGCGGTAATTTATGTTTAGTGAGGTATGTTTACATGTACTCAGAAGTGGATAGTAGAGTGCCTTTTCCTGTTCGATGATTTCTAGTTCGATGATGAGAAGGTGAGTCAACGCATGCGCCTTCAATTAGCCGGCATTTCCTCGCGACGAGTGAAGGAAAAGTATGCGGATTTTAAGAGGTAAAGGAGGCTGTGACCGAGGATGAATGGATCTATGACGAGGGATGATCGATTTTGTGACGTAGGCTTTCGCTCTGATTCATGACTTGCGTCAGGAATCTTAACCAGGGCAGTGACCGATCAACGTAGGAAGGCGACTCGTATCGGAGTGAGTCACATCGGGTCAGGCCACGGATCATTTGATCCACACCCCGATATAAACGGAGAAAATGGCCAGATGTCTAGTGGGAGTCTGAGACGTAGACGTCACAGACATGGGAGGCCTGCTAGGTGATACGAGTGTCGTCACAAACACTACGTCATCGAGAGAATGTCGTCCTAGCCGTCTCCCGAGGCCCAACATCCCAAGGGGAATCCCACGTTGACGCGCTATCTCACCAGGGCAATCCCAGGCCATAAACACGACTTGCAGCCACTCTCCTAGTTATCGGGTTTGGACTGAAAATCAAACCGCTTTGGGGAAACACGCAGAATATACACATTACGACACTGAAAGGCGTTTGGGTCGTCCACCTTAGGCGGCCTTGGAGAGCTCGTAACTTCTGGGATGAGCCCCCAGTGAGTCCTCTTCCTGCATACAACCTCAGCAACAGGCCACTCGGTCAAGACATTCATCCGCGCAGTCAAGCTAACCCCTCATCATACCTAATTAGGCCTCCAGGTCACAGTCAACTCCAAAAATGGCAAGTTACGTCGAATAAAACATTATATTCATTCGAAATAATGGATTTCATTCATTATTGTAGTAAGAAAACCGCATAAAGCCACATTTCGGGCGTTGCGTTTGCCTATATCAATAGAGGTACAATTCGACAAAAACGCTAAAAATACTTCTGAAATGCTTTATCATTGCTTGGAGCTAGACAATAGGGAATACAGTGAATGTTCAGGACTCATTCCAATCGATTCAGCGTCCAAAAGTAGGTGGAAAATAATACCCTACATGCCCACATTTGGGCCTATTTGGTTGAGATCGGGTTGAATCGCGAGGATCGACACTAGATTTCGAAAACTTCTCATTATCAGGAAATTGTCTAACACCAAAAATGGCTTGGGCGGAAAATTTGTATTTCAAAAAATTTATTTTCGAGATTTCTGGTACCTAGGCGTGTGGGACCCATTTCGAAAGTGGGTTTTTCAAGATTTCTGGTATCTAGGCGTGTGGGGTACAATTTTCCACTACATTTTGGACCTAATCTAGTCTCCATGCTTCAGGTCCGAGGAATGACCGACCCCTGTAAAAAAATTTGTAGTGTTTTTGTTCGAGACATCATAAACGCAAACTGTCAAATTTTGGGGCAAATCATTTTTTTCGTATTTTTTTCTAATTATCACGCAATCTTTTTCATACAATCTAACAAAAAATGCATGTATGATCTAGCCTCTGAAAGCTAAAATTTAAAGAAAGAAATCATGCGTGTGATGTCATTCATTATTTATAGTTCTCGCCCGGAAGACATGACAAATTTCGCAACTTGCGATGAGTTGCCTCTCATTCGAATGACAAAAACTCGACATCGAGTCATCAATAATATACACGAGAAAGAAAGAAATCACAGGTGTGAACTGTTGGCAGACTTTTCTCATTTTGTTGAGTTTCATCATGTGAATATAACATTGAGCATAAGAGAACTATGGGCCTGTTGCACCGTAAACAAATAATAGCGAATTTTACGATTCTACAAGTTCTAATATTATGACTACTAATATTTTCTGTTGCAAATTACCTAGTAATTTTACAAGGGCTTGAGCAAAAAATATTAGTGATCTATCCAGATTACCTGGGTTATCCAAAAGTTATACAAAGGTTACGCTTGCCGATCGCCGTACCGCGATAATGCGTGGAAAATTAAATTTTCTATAAAAATTAGCAACCTCCTCATTCAATATCGTGAGGACACGTAACAATTCGACAAAATAATCGGACTTTTACCGCTGCAACGAATCATTAACAGTGCAATATGCTGTACTTTTGTGAATCCCATGCATGTATGAAGCCACATACACTTGCTGCTGAGCAGTTGATGCACCTTTTCTTCAAGACTGATGCGAACTGTTCATTGATGGAGAGTGGGAGACATGCTGATCTCTTCTTTAAACTTGAAATTACTAAGAAACGAAAGGTTTATTAGCAGTTTGTAATCTTTTGAGCGACGGTTGTAGTAACGGGGATCATCATGAACGTGAATTTCTTCGCCAGAACAATCAAAAAGTATATTTTCCAACATCACGAATGACAAATCAATAGGAAAATGACCATTTTACAAGCGAGCACCCACTAATAGAGATAATATATTATATTATCTCTATAATAGTGATTTATATACAAGAATACAAATACAAGATGCAGCAATAACATTAATATTAATATTGTGCAACAGAAATAACAAGTTATTAGTAAACTTACTGATGTTAGTTAATAAAATGTTATTCAACAGGCCCCAGGGGCCCTAGGGACTATATACCGCTACTAATGAATATTTCTGATCAAACAGCTGTCATTTGTAGGTCATAATTTGTACGAAGTACCAACTCGATTTGTAGGTTCAAGATTTGTACTAAAGTCACAGAAAATTTTACAGGCGCTTGCTTGAGTTGATGAAGTTGTCATTGCAAGAGTTTTACCTATTTAAAGAGATTAATATTTGAAAAAAATTCAGAGAGATACAAGCATTACTTTTGTCCTCTCAGATATCACTTCTTTTAATGCTTTTACATTTGAAGAACAACTGCATCGGTGCTCTTATATGCTAAAGGTCCTCTGTGCTAAAGGTTGGGTGGGTTCATACTATTTTTGTAGCTTCAATAGGTCAATTGATCCATTTTCTAGCTAATACATTTGAACCCTTAACCCCCCCCCCCCCTTCATCTCTAAGAGCCCACGATGCGAATCTGTGGATATGCGGGTGTATGGAAATAAAAGCAATGAACAGACTAGGATAGGCTACTACTCAAGATTCTATTTTTGAACTAGTGAACGAGGCTGGTGTGAAACAAGAAGTTATTAATAATACGATCACTATCGAATCCACGCGAGAAAGGTTAATAAGTCATTGATAAACTGGTGTGAGACGGAAGCAGACAATGTTGTAATCGCTCGTTCGCAGCGAATATAATTAAAACACTATGTAACTGCATTGGTTGACCTCTCATTGATAAAAATTATCGGGCGTTTTGAAGCATTCTAAAGTAAAACTAATGAAAATAAACTTCAAAATCAATCACGCTCAAGTTCGGAAAAAATGCCAAGTTCCACATTCTTGGTTAAAACCTGTTTTCATGCAAAAGTCAACCTCTCCGATTTGGCCCAAATTTTTTTCTGGATATTTCAAGGTGTCTAGATCAAAATAAGAAAATATCAGCCCGCTGTCCTGCCGATCTTGGTAGTAGACAATTTTCTAAAAACCTGAAATTCGGATCAGGAACCCGTTTCCGGCTCTAGTTAGTCCTCGAAACTTTTCAGCCCGATCGGACCAAATTTCAGGAGGGTAGGGGACAGAATATGTTTTTCAAAAAATGAATTATCGAGATTTTCTGCGATCTAGGCGTGTGGGGTATCATTTTCTACTAAATTTAGGACGCAAAATCCAATGAGACTGGTTCCGGAACGATTTGTGCCCACCGGAAGAGGTTTTGGGACAAAATGGATCTATCTACCGATTTTGAAAATGGGTTTTCGAGATTTCTGGTATCTAGGCGTGTGGGGAATCATTTCCCACTAAATTTTGGACGGTGAATCACAATATCGAACGAAGAATGAGTAGACGATGATGTCTTACAACTACCGGTCATTTTCTGACGTAATGAATGCGGTCTCGTAGACTGTAATTCTGTAATATGTATCTAATTAGGTATCCATTTCTCCAATTGAAGAGTCACAAAGAGCAATAAATTATTATAGTGAGAATGGTTCTTGAAAAATTGAATTTCCCAATATTTGAAATTCGCCAAAAATCGCATATTGTCTCCTGACCATTCCACGTAAGCGTTCGACGCACTGACGAGCCGAACGAAAATAAACTGAACACCAAGGTATAAGTGTCAACAATGAGTAACTAGAATGCGTCTCAATAATTAGCACCGATGAAATTACAAACCCGGAGCTTCAAGTGACCATCCGACAAGACCAATTTCATCATGTCTTATTAGAGTGGATTGTTTTGTCTGAGACTGTCCAAATTGGATTGAAGAACAAGGGGAAGACAGAGGAAAACAGATAACCACGACAGTAACGTGGAGGCCGGAGGTGTGATTATACTGTGTCAAAAAATCGTGAATTTATTTTTCAAAAAAACGTTATTAATTTAGTGGAAAATGATACCCCACACGCCTAGGTACCAGAAATCTCAAAAGCCATGAACGGACCCCTGACCAAAATTTAAGATTTAAAAAAAATTTTGAACTAGATTATTCAAGGAACCTAGATTATTCAAGGAATAACCAACCAAAATGGTATCGATTCATTCAATCAATTTATTATTGCTGAAAAATCCTAAGTTTGGTGGATTGTTTCCTATCTCTAGTGGCTAGCTCAGTACAGGTTAGGTCTTGAGGCGGTTTTAGTTTGTTATTCTACAAAAACGTACAAAATTTTAAAATTTTGGTTTTTAAGCGAAATAAGTTTCATGTCCCCGATTGCGCTTTTCATCTTTGGGGTTGTTTTATTTATCCTGAGTATGAGAACCTATCTCTTCGTTAGCATTAGTCGTGGCTCGCTCTAGGCAAACGTCCAGGACTTTTCTCAGTTAATGTTGGAAATAGCCAATGAAAATAGTGAGAGGACACAACAAAGTTTAAATTATGTACCTTGCCGGTGGTTCGACAAATTGGTAAACTCATTTGAAAAATTCCTTTTTGGAGGGGATAATGACCACTGTGAAGGCAATTCCGTTCGTTTTGAATGAGATTTCTTGCAATTTTGATAGCAAGGGATGGTTGAAGCGGTTATATCAACTAAAACAATTATGAACTACGTTCATCAAATTTATAGAAAAGTTTCATGTAGGTTTGCAAAATTTCTAAATTTATTTTTCAAAAACTCTTGGGTTGGAAATCCCTCAATTAGACATAAAAAATTATCTATATTGGTGAGAATTCGCTGTTGAATCAGATCATACAGAACATACATTCATAAAATATTGAATATTGAAAGAGCTGATAAAATATAAGATAACCTAAATATGAACACAACTTGGTTAAGCTACATTGTTGTCCTGGTTTGGCCTTCATGGTGTCATTGGTCATCTAACGAACTAATTTCAGGTAGGTTGGGTAGTTACTACATTACGCAGGTTATGTATGAAAAGTTGAGGGACATACTACCTTAAGGAATGGAAAAAGAATGCCATGGGACACCATAAATATGGAGAAAACGTCGGTAGAGACATCTATAGCAAACATTGGTGTTGAAAAACGATCACGAATTTGCAACGCGAATAAATAAATTCACGTTCGTGAAGCGTTACAATGATAGTTACTTGTGTAATGTTAGTGTCTCGTGTATCTTACATGTCGACTGAGATCACATAATATGTCATGTCATTTGCAAACAAATATTATTTTTGTCTTGTTCGTGACGAAAGAAGCGCATGCGTCGGATTACTGTATTTCACACCGAATTCTTTTTTGAGACCAAATATTTTTATTACCGGCCTATCTATTTGTCAACAATGAGAACAAAAAGAATCGCGTTATTAACCTTCTCCGCAATTTCTCGCATTTTCCCGCCAATGAGTCATTTCATTCAGTAATATTGCCAACTGTTTAGCGTTGGTGTGTACATTACGCACCAGACAAAAACATCATATCAAATTCACAACTCATATTCAAATCAATCAGCGGCTTATTGAGAAAAAAAAATTTTTTTTTTTTTTACCTAAAAGGGGGCATTACTTTCTATATCCTCTTTCATACGCTAAATGGGTTTTCGGCCGATTGCCTATCACTAAAATAGAGACTGTAGTGGTGAAAATGAGTGATGTAAAGCGGGTTGAATCATTACCACAATCCCCAGTGCCATTTTCATCATAGCACTGCTGTCAAAACTCATTTAATTGTAATATTAGCCCAATTCCAACGGCATAAGTCGGCTCGCAATGATCAGTTATGAATGACGTTAAAATTTCTTTTTGTCACATTGACTTTGCTTTATCCGGTGAAACCCGCACGCTTATATTTCTATCTATTTATTTTTGTCTAAATTCCGTGGCCCAAACTCCAACAAAATTGCGAAAGTTTAAATAAAATTTCCCTAATTTTATACTCTTTGCTCAACTGATCCAATTCGCCTTCTATAAGAAATTCGTAAAATGTGGTTTTGTAGTTTTTGAGCGTCTGCAGTATGATTTTATACTAAATTATGGACACTGAGTCGATTCAGAGGCGTCCCGAGCTGGCTGCCGCATACCAGAGAACTACATAAGTCAAAATTAGTTTGAAAAATATGCCAAAAAATTTTTTTTTTTGTTTTCTAGGTAATACATATTTAAGAGATCTTGTCCACGACCACGGGTCGGGGTCTAAATGTGTTTTTTGGAAAATTGATTTTCGAGATTTTGGGCGATTTAGGCGAGGGTACCATTTTTCACTAAATTTTGGACGCTGAATCCAACGAAATGGGCCCCAGAACGATTGGCACCCACCGGAAGATATGGGTCAAAATGGGTATGTATCCACCCATTTTGTATATGTGTTTTCAAGATTTCTGGTACCTAGGCGTGTGGGGTATAATTTTTCGCTAAATTTTGGACGCTACATCGATTGGAATGGGTCCGGGACCCGCCACACCCACTGTTCCCCCCATTTTTCCCCATGTTGAAGAAAATTATCTCCACGCGCCTGGTCCGAGGTTCAAGTTAGTCTCCATGTCAAGTTAGTCTCCTGGTTTGAGGAATAACCAGTCCGTGTGTAAGAATTTTTTATATCATTTTATAATTATGCCTTATGGAAGTGCATATTTTTGTTTTCTCAATGCTATCTCCTCTAAAGACTATTTGCATTTTATCGCGTGTTTTATATTTGAGGATTCCCAACTGTCAAGTTTTGTTCATGAGTGGATTGAACACTTTAGAGGATTAAACATGAAAGCTGAATGAATTGGTGAGTGATTTAGACGTTTTTGAACGTGGGCGCTCAAATTCGACTTGATTGTGTCTAAATTTGACTTTAAGAAATCTTAATTTTTGAAGCGATTGACTGCGTCATTTCCATAAATTTCTGCATCATTCGTCGCATATTTGGATGTTCAAGTGCGCGTATTTAAATACTGAATTGTATCTCTGCCTTAAGTCTAACCACCGTCTGAAAACACTCATCGTTCATTGCAACAAACTCGCAATGAGCCGGGTTGAGGTAGGCCAGCGTGCGCCTGACGCTTGTCTCGCGGATTTTTCGAGATTTTTCCCCATTGAGAGTACGGGACCACCATTCACCCCCACCATAGTCACAATCTTGTTACAATATATATTCCTGGAAAGGGCGAGCTCTTCGTCAGAATTGCGTGAAATTCGGGAACGTTCGAGTTGAGGTGGTAATTCGGTGCAAGTTTTAATTACCTACGAGCGTAATATGTTTTACACGATAAGCGAATTGATTATTATGCGAGTTTTAGCGGTGATTTGGCTCTGTCATTTGGTTTTGGGACGTCCACGGATGGGTGTTCACAATTTGAGAGATCGATTTCCACCGACTCTGCCGATAGTTAGACGGGAATTGGAAATCATTCATTGGAGGCCTGACGTGAAGAGTTTTCCTTGCCCCACGAAACGAGAAAACAGCCATATTCGTATATCTAACCGGGATATCACTGTAGCCGGATTAGCCTGCGACTGGAACAAAATGGATACCATGGACCGAGTCAAAGTGTAAGTTATCCAAGTCTAAGACCGTATATCATGTCAATGGTTCACCCGTGATGGCTTAAAAACTATTTCACAATAGCTTACTACTTGTAGGTAGATCTAGGACTAGTGGGCAACTGTTTAACTTTGATATATTCTTATTTTTATATCCGTTGTACGGAAAGTTTGGAATTTGAATCCATCTTAAGATTAAGCATCCAAACTTCTGAGAAAAATGATACCTCCAACGCCTAAATCCCCAAAAAACACGAAAAATCGTTTTTAAAATACCCTTTTTCATCTACAACCTGCCTCCGTTTGAGGAAATTGGACTGAAAAAGAGTTGGGCTTTAACTAGGATGTGAAGAAATCTGTGCAAAATTTTCAATTTTTGAAGCATTTTAAATGCTTTTTTTAAGTCCGAACGGCGTAAGGCGGATGTGGATTTATGTCAGTCAGATAATTCAGAAACTTTGAAAAAAATGTTGGTAAAAAAAATTGGCGTTGTTTGAAAACGTCAAGATTTTGAAGAAATCAAAATTTGCGTCCGCCATAGGATTTTTTTTTAGCAATCCGAAATTTTGCTCTTAGCTTTATGTGGCCCTCGAAATCGCGGGTAAAAATGAGTCAAAATATCACTTTCCACTGAATTTTGGACTCTAAATCGATTGGAATGAATCACTAACCGATTTTTGCACACCGGACATGATGTGCCTATGTATCAAGATGAATACTTTAAAAAAAACGCCGTAAATTTGTTCACAGGGGTTGGTTTTTCTTCGGACCAGGAGCATGGAGACTCATTCGATTCAGTTTCCAAAAATTAGTGGAAAACGATACCACACACGCCAAAATCCCAGAAAATATTGAATATGAGAAAAATCGGGAAAACAGTGGATTTAGCTTGTCCCGAATCCATTCCAATCGATTCAAGGTCCAACATTTAGTGGAAAATGATACCCCACACGCCTAGGTACCTGAAATTTCGAAAACATACATTCAAAATAGGTAGATAGATACCCATTTTGACCCATAATCTCTTCCAGTTGGTGGCAATCATTCCGGGGCCCGTCTCATTGAATTCAGCGTCCAAAATTTAGTCGAAAATAATACCCCACACGCCTAGATCGTCAAAAATTCGAGAATTGGTTTTCAAAATACACATTTTTGATGAATATTTCAAACAAATCCTTTTTGCTATTGTAATAAATCTGATCCAGATCTAAGCATCAAGATAAAAAGTTTAAGAAGGTTTCTAAAAATTCCCCTCTTCTCATTATCATCCTCCTATGGAAACGCAAGTCCTCGACGTGATTCTCAGTACATATCTTTCTTTTTAGTCATATCTTCATCGTCACTGTTCACTTTCACTTCAGCCCGCGTCATAACTCGATATTAACCAGCAAATGTTGTATTCGTGAAAGACACGAACATTCTATTGAGCCACCCCCATCGACCAAATTCACATTTAAACCTTGCCAATTCCTCATCACACGGAAATTACCCATTTTCAGTGAACTATGCCAACAAGCCGTAGTCAAAATCGGCACGCAAACCGTCAAAGTGGCCTGTTTACCTCACCTGAGAAGTTATCGACAGCCCGAGGGTTTCGATTTCAACGGACGAAGAGTTTCATGATAAGAACCTCAGCCTGATGATGAGAACTGATGATGAGAACTCAGCCTGGTCGAAAAAGAGTGGTTTCGACCTGTTCAAGAACCTCGCAATTTCCAGAGCAGCAGCAACATCATTTGAATCTTAGTTAATAGACAAATCATGGTCAATCACTTCATAACACAAGATATCTTGGTATCATTTTGGTACAATTTGAACAAGCTCACAATCATCGCGTCCAATCTTCACAATTGTGCGCGTCAAAAGTTTGTGCCACCATTCTTGAAAAAACCTGAGCATTCGCTCAATATACATTTTATATACTGAGCGACCATTTCTTTGAGAATGTAAAGGAGTTCAATTACCTCGTAATTAAATATAACCAGGCTCGTGCCACCTTTTGTTACCTATTAGTGTAGTCTGAAAAGTACAAATCCATTTATTTATTCATTTTTTTACATAAAATGTATTAACACAAAAAATCGTAAGTTTAAAGAATATCATCAAAGACATGAATTAATTTTTTTAGACACTTGTCTTTCCTGCATAATTTATTGATTTTTTTTATGGCATTAATTGGTATAAGTCTTTATTTATAGGTATTTATTAAACCTAATTTTCTAAAAGTGATATGCGACATAATTTCCAAAGTAATGAGGAACCTCATTTACGAGGAAGATCATGGCAGTGTATTTTGTGATAAATTGATTTCATTTGAATAAAATGAGAGAATAATTTTTTTATTGATTGTATTCCTGTTTGAATCGAAGTTTTTCTCTAGGAGTGATCACTAACACTCTTTTAGTTCGTTGTTCTTATGTAGTAACGCACTCTAGCGAGTAAACAAAAACATAGACGGCCGTTCGTCGTCTACGCCATTTTCGCTCGTAAAACATTTCGGCCCAAATTTTTTTCTGGGCGTTTCAAGGTGTCTAGATCAAAGAGGAAAAGAAGAAAGAAAATGTCCGTCCGCCGATCACGTCGTTTTTGGTAGTAGAACATTTTCTAAAAATCTGAAGGGGCCAAATGTGTATTTCGAAAAATGGATTTTCGAGATTTTTGGCGATCTAGGCGTGTGAGGTATTATTTTCCACTAAATTTTGGACGCTGAATCCGACGAAATGGGTCTCGAAACGATTGGCACCCACTGGAAGAGGTTATGGGTCAAAATAGGTAGCCATATACCCATTTCGAATGTGAATTTTCGAGATTTCTAGTACCTAGGCGTGTGGGGTACCATTTTGAACGCTTTTGAGGAATGAACATGAAAGCCGTTCCTGAATATGGATGCTCAAATTTGACCTGATAGTCTCAAAATTAGACTGGTCATTTAATAGGAAATCTCAATTTTTGAAGCAATTGGTAAATCTGCTAAGTTACATGAGTATGCACCACAAAAATCACTATATCGAATCGTCGTTTTTACTGCAGACTTACCTGTGAGAAGAAAATTAGTCTACAAGTTATTGCGAATAAATCATAATTTAATAAACAATTGATAATTAAATTAAAAAACAATACACAGGTTGAATCTTGTTTGCATGCGTCTTACGCACGTAGATATCGACTGTTCGCATAGTAGTGTTGTATTGATTGTTAGGGGTGCGTCCCCCGATCTTAAGATTAGCCAATCAATTGATTGCGTTATTGTAATCATCAGTTATTGGGGTATATAATATATCGTTCGAATCATTTCCGTAGTACTTCAATAATATAATTATTAAAGCGGTCCATTTTGTTCATTCGATTGTATACGTAACAATTTTAATGTTTTCCCCTATTTTCACTTGGAAAATTAATCACTGCCAGCAATTGGTACCTACCTACCTGCTATAATTAGCTTATAACAAGCTACTTACCGGGGTCGGGGGCGCGATGGAGCAACTTCCCGCGCCCTGGCGACTCAGCTCGAGGTCGCTTTCACCCTCCAACCCTCGCGACCTGATGTGATTCCTGCGATACCTGAATCGTCAGGTCAGAACCGTCATGTCCGTCAGACAACAACGCGCGATCGCCATCCTGGCGCTTGGGTTTGCCTTGTGTTGCCTCTCATTCCCACAGGCCCAAGGGTCGTCTTTCAGGGGGGCAGTCCCAGTAGCCAGACGCAATGTAAGTTTTTTTAAAACTTTTTTAAATATGGTTTTAAATTGCATTTTATTAAAAAACAAACTATATAAAATACTCACAAATATCGTGTTATGCTACTCCCCCCTATAAGCTACGCTTGTGCTGGAAGAAGTGCATTCCCTTTATTGACCATATGGGGATAGGGTGCTCAATGGTGGAAGTGAGAAAGTTATCCACCATTTAGTGCTGTCTGAGGTAATCAAAATTGAAAACAACGTCTCATTTGCATAAAATTGTTTATTTCAAGTAGCTGAGAAATAAAAATACACAATAATTCTTTCAAACATGAAAAAGATGGAGATGAACCCTGGAAGGCTTCCCTCTTGAATGGTTTTTCATGTGAAGTAAGTACATGGGTACCTAGTTGAGAAAAGAAAGTACTCAATTTTTGAGAAGGTACGAAAGGAATTACACAGTGATATTCAGCAAAACAAATTATGCACATTATGGGTGAAAACAGTCTGCAATTTCGATTTCAGTTACTAATAATCCTTAATTGTTCCCTAATTGCCCACAACATTTTCAATTTTAGCCTTATAAATTTAGTCTACAGGCAGTGGCTGTCAAGTTACGCTAAAGTAACCAAAAACGTGGCAAATCCTTCCACAGTGATTGGTTATTCCTCGGAGCGGGATAATGGTGAAAACAGTGAGTGTGGAGTGTCCCAAACTCATTCTAATCGATTCAGCGTCCAACATCAAGTGGAAAATGATACCCTAAAAATGCAATTTCCAAAATCTGATGACTCACTCGTCTGGGTACCCTAAAATCTCTACTAAAAAAATATATATATAAAATTTTAAAAAAAATTAAAAAAGGTACGTATACACCCATTTTGGCTCATACCCACCCCAGTGGCCACTAATCGGTCCGGGATCCGTATCATTGGATTCAGCGTCCAAAATTTAGTGGAAAATGACACCCCACAGACCAAGATTGCCGAAAATATAGAAAATCCATTATTCAAAAACACCCATACCTACCCATACTCTCCCCAAATTTGATCCGATCGAGCTAAAAAGTTTCGAGAACCTAGAGCCAAAAAGAATTCCCTGACAAAAATTTAAGATTTTTAGAAAATTTTCAATTTTGCTTTTGAAGCCGTAAATAATCATGTAGGTAATTGATTATTCAAGGAATAATCAACCAAAAATTGCGTAAACCGTTCTCGCTGCAAAGTCTGTAGACTTCAGGTTTTGTTAGAGCTATGGCAACACTGGTTCAAACTGGAAATTTGTGTGAAGACGTTTACAAAGAAGCGGTAGACTATCTCTTCTCTGTGGTTGCCCAGTAGCGCCGTCAGCGGCTGCCTCACACAACCACGCTTCAACTCCGGTTTTGTTTACATTCACATGTGGACGTCGACGTCACAAATTATTGGAACTTCGTGGACAACTTTTTCGCACTAATTATTAAATATAGGTAATTGTTTAGGACAGAAGTCCGGGGATGATGGCGGCGGAAGCAGAGTAAGCTAAATGACTACACGTAAATCAGGCGATCTGGCAAACAACTTACCGCTCATTTCACTTGCCATTTTATCTGCGGCGGCGAAGGGGTCGCCGAATGCAGACTTGACCCCTTCTCCGCCATTTGCCTTGAGCCAGTTCTCAGTAAATACCCGCAGGCCTGTGAGTGACGTTCTTAGCTCGCTGATTTTTGTCTTTTTTGAATGTGTTTATAGGTGTCGAGCCTGAAAAATCATAACATGAGCTCTTCGCCGGTCATCCTCGCGGCGACTGCCAAACACACGGCTACGGTGAGTAATTATTACATGCTAGTTTCGACTATTTTTGTTTCGTTGAGGTTTTATAGTGGAAGCCCCAACCTAGTTCAACCTGTTTGGAGGACCCTCTTGAGAGTGAAAGCGTTCAGTTTTTGACCTAATTTTCATCACCTACAAAAAATGCATCTTCTTTCGTTTTATGTGGAAAACTGTTCAGAAATTAGATGGATTCTTCGGAGTTTCTTGTTCTGGCGTAGCACACCACCGTATCGGTTTCGGGTCACCCAGATAACCCCTTGTCAGGCTGTAGTTGTTTCACTTTAACCAAAAAGTGAATTGAATAACGTTGAGCCAAACTTTGAGAATGTTTTCCATCTTCTCATTCCTTTGAGTATAACATGACCGTTCCAATATTTTGAAATGCCGTGCACATTTTGCCACGGTTGGCGAATACTTGCTTATTGGAGTTGTATTTTGGCAATTTAATTTTTTTAACCAAATATCATTTGAAAACCGCTTTTGATGTCTCAAAAGGCACGTTTTTCAATGCAAAGTTACGTTAATTTTTCGACTTAGACGTCGAGAAAAATCTCCAGATGCACGATGCCTGTTTAAAGGCCATGCAGTCTTTTCCCTTGAGACGGCACTGCAAATTATTCAATGAGGGTTTATTATTTTAGTTGGATCGAGACCGTCTGCGCCAATTGGTCCAAACCCTCAAAATTCAGCGCCTGTCTTCGTCCAAAATTCCCATTTCACTCCTACTCCTCCGTTTTGAGAGATTCGACTTGTCTCTGGAAAATGTCTGAGGACCAACTAGTGCCTGAAAAATTTCTCTATCGAAAATTTTAGATTTTATGAAGAAAAATCGTATTGCTATAAACGGTTTGGACGATCAATGACAATTTCGGTTTTGAAATCCTAAAGCAATTGCCAAATAGAGTTTGACCTCAATTATGAAAATTAGTCAGTTATTATTCAGAGAATAATAAACCAAAGTGGGCGCATGGGAGTAGAGCAATCGCGTTAATTCGATTCCCACCTGAAGTGAATTGTTAGGTGGCCGGAATAAATTATGCAAGGAAATCGATATAAGCGATTTACGGTGTGTTCTCTCGAGGGCATATGCATCTTTGACTGGGAATCTTGGTACGAGACGCCTATAAATTCCTGGTTTGGAGGCCGTGTTACCTCCCTTAACCTGCACTTTTGATGCAGTAGTGCAGTAGTATACTCAATTGCTGTGCAAGTACGTAAATACGTAATATTTTCAAGTGATAAAGTTATGCTAAACCCGATTTGTGAACGTTTTACGAATGATTTCCTCTTATAGGTATTTTAATAAACCATGTGGGATCTCTTTCCACGTTCAAGTGACCCTATGTTGGGTAAAATGTGCACTCAGCGCTGTTCCCCTTGCGATGCATTGAAGACGAATTTCTGCAATAAATTGCGAGCTTCTTGCTTGAATTGCTACCAGACCACAAGCCTTATCGATGAAGTCAGAAAAACTCGAAGAAAATGAGAAGTTTCAGATGGTTCAAACATGCATAAAACGTCATTTTCACACTTGAATTTGACTTTACCGTTGGAAAGCTGGTGTTTTGGGGAAGTTTTCCCAGGAATGAACACAGAAATTTTGCTGGGGAAAAGGTTCCCTTTACCCGGATAATAATTTTCATTAATTTCCTAAGTTTAGGATGAATTAGTGAATACCAGGTCTCAATGGAGACGTTGAGGGGCCTATCAGACCAGAAATTTGACGCTGTCTCTAACGATCTGCTCAGATTTGAGGTTATATTGTGCGTTGAGGGAGCTATGGCCGTTTTAGTGACGTCAGGTCGAAAACGCGGAAAAAATCTTGAATCTTGAATAACTCTGAAACGAAGCCTCTAAAAAGAAAAGTCTTCAAGACAATTTTTGTTGCAAATGAGTCGTAGAATCGACCCCTTGAAGGCTGCTAACCTTATTGGTTAACACTCCGTACAACATCCATGAGAGGAATTTACGTTTTCACTCGTTCATTTGCTTTTATAATGAACTCGGGCATAAATATAAGTTTTCCTCGCATTCTGTAATGAATACATTCAAATTTCTGAACCCTAAGCAAATTTATTGTTGCAGAAAACTTATTTCTTGTTGGATGAAGACATAGAACAGCAGATTCACTCCAAACAAAAGATATTCTCCCGTTGTATTAGTCACCGCCAAACTAACTTTTCCTCTACGGAAGAACTCAACCGAAAAGTGACGTCGACTGAATGAAAACTTTCGTCATTCAAAAGGCTTCTAACTAGAGAATATAAGAGGGGGGCTTGGGATTGAAACGAGACCCAAGTTGGAGAGAACCTCTACCGGATTGAGTTACTGATACGATCGGAAACTTGGCCGAGCGTAAGCTCCGATAAGGCTCGCGAACAAGTTTTTGAATTGAAGTATGGTGTCCCAACGATCAATACGTTCTGCGTGCAGGTCGTGGATTTGAAGTCCCAGTCACACGACGGGCCAGAGAGTCAAAGGGTCAGCGAGAGGTCAGTTCTGGGATTTACTGGTCCAAATAAGAAATTCCGCTGTATCTCTACCAAAATAATCAATTTAACCAGTGAATATCAATATTCAGCTAATGTAAAGTTGATAATTATTTCGCAATTGTTTATTATTCTTGAAGCTCTCCTGAATAATTAAGTTTGAAGGAGTCTTTTCAGAGTACCTATTTATTTTCAAAATGCTTTTCTTGTGGGCTGCAATCCCTCTGTCCAGTCTAAATCGACTCAGCGGCCAAAATCTAGTGGTAAATCACCGGGGAGGTGAAGATTTCAACCCTCCAGCTTGTGATAGACTGGAAAGAGGTTACTCTTTCCTCATCAAACGGAAGCGTGAGACCCCCAAGTGCACAGGGCAGGGCAATCCTCCGAAGGTTGGCCAGGTGGCAGGGAGTGAACATTCCAGCCTTTTTGGGGGATCAAAAATGGTTAAAGGAGTGGCAAAGAGCAGTGACCATCAGGTGAGAGGGAGCCAGAATACAAGGAATCCATTCAGGCTGGAGGAAGCCTCGGCGCCAATCCTACCTTGGGAGAAGAGCGGTGGCCTTCTGTAAGATTACTATGAGTTTCAGGGCAATCCTCCGAAGACTGGCAGGGAGTAGACATTCCAGCCTTTGTGGGAGATCAAGAATGGATGAAGGTTGAGTAAAGAAGTGGCAAAGGGCAAAGACCATCAGGCGAAAGGAGGCCAGAAGAAATACAAGGAATCTTTATCAGGCTGGAGGAAGCCTCGGCGCCAATCCTACCTGGAAGAAGAGCGGTGGCCCTCTGTAAGATTACTATGAGTTTCAGGGCAATCCTCCAAAGACTGGCCAGGTGGCTGGGAGTAGACATTCCAGCCTTTTTGGGGGATCAAAAATGGATAAAGGAGTGGCAAAGGGCAGTGACCATCAGGCGAGAGGAGGCCAGATGAAATACAAGGAATCCATTCAGACTGGAGGAAGCCTCGGCGTCAATCCTACCTGGGAGCTCTGTAATATTGCTATGGGATTTTGGGTACCTAGGCGTGTAAGATTTCATTTACCATCAAACTTAGAACGCCGAATCGATCGGAATGAGTCTACCTACCTGGGAGAAGAGCGGTGGCCTTCTGTAAGATTACTATGAGTTTCAGGGCAATCCTCCAAAGACTGGCCAGGTGGCTGGGAGTAGACATTCCAGCCTTTGTGGGGGATCAAGAATGGTTGAAGGTTGAGAAAAGAAGCGGTAAAGCGCAAAAACCATCAGGTGTCAGGAGACCAGAAGAAATACAAGGAATCCATTCAGACTGGAGGAAGCCTCGGCGCCAATCCTACCTGGGAGAAGAGCGGTGGCCTTCTGTAAGATTACTATGAGTTTCAGGGCAATCCTCCAAAGACTGGCCAGGTGGCTGGGAGTAGACATTCCAGCCTTTGTGGGGGATCAAGAATGGTTGAAGGTTGAGAAAAGAAGCGGTAAAGCGCAAAAACCATCAGGCGTCAGGAGACCAGAAGAAATACAAGGAATCCATTCAGATTGGAGGTGCCAATCCCACCTGGGAGCGGTGGCCTCTGCAATAGAGGGACTCTCTGTAATATTACTTAGGGATTTTGGGTACATAGGCGTGTAAAATGCCGTTTCCCACTTAATTTTGGACGCTGAATCGATTGAAATGAATACAGGACCGATTGGAGCCTACTATGGGTGTGTATGGGTCAAAATGGGTACCTAACTACCTATTTCTGAAGTGAGTTTTCGACATTTTTGGGTATTTAGGCGTGTGAGATGTCATTTCCTATGAGTCCGGGACCGATGGTGCCTACTGGGGGTGTGTATGGATCAAAATAGGTACCTTACTACCTATTTGGAAAGTGAGTTTTCGAAATGTTTGGGTATCTAGGCGTGTGGGATGTCGTTTCCCACCTAATTTTGGACGCTGAATCGATTAAAATGAATACAGGACCGATTGGAGCCCACTATGGGTGTGTGTATGGGTCAAAATGGGTACCTACCTACCTATTTCCAAAGCGAGTTATCGACATTTTTGGGTACCTATGCGTGAGGTAAATCATTTTCCGCTAAATTTTGAACGCTGAATCGATTTCAATGAGTCCTGAACCCTCACTGTTCCCCATACTAAGGAATAACCAACCGTTGTTGATGTATTTGCAGCGTTTTGATTGGTTATTCCTTGAATAATCAACCTATGTAGATATCATGAATGGTTGGTCATTCAAGGAATAACCAACCAAAACCTAAGTAGGACGTTCTACACTTCCAGCTCACTTTCTCTTACGTAAACAAACTACGAGCTATAACGTGATCCTATTGTCACGTTTATCCGTACTTACCAGTCATTCTGACACTACTCACCTCATTTCTAAAGCATCAAGTAGACCTGTAATCATCCTGTATCAACAAGAAGTCGGATTTTTAAAAATGATACTCGAAATTTAGACGTTTTGAGGGCGTTTCATTGTCACTTTCAACGAAGTTTCGTTACAAAACGATAGGATCGATGTATGGCGTCAACCAGCTAACGAACGTGTTGAATATTTCAATACAATTTCACCGTTGAGGTCCGTCAATTCCTCGGCAACACCCTAATTCGACCGATACTTACTGAGCGGGGACAGTTTATCCTCCAGGGAACGCCAACATTTGAATAATTTATTGAGAGAGACGGCAATGACGAGGGTTTTAGCCTAATCACTAGGCAAAAAGGGGAAAAAAAGAGGCTGTAGGGGAAAAGTGAAAAAGGAATGAATGAAGTTCGAAAGAGTGGCACATGAAGAGTAATATAATCGAGAACGTTGAAAGCTATTATAACGAATTGGTGAGAAATTCTGGTACAATTCATCGACAAAAGATCATCGTTTAAGGAGCTATAAATAAAATAAATAGTCTCTGTCTTGACTTACAAATTTAGTTTTTTTTAGAAAATATGCAGGAGTATAGGGAAAGCAGTGAGTGGAGTGTCTCGGACACATTTTTATCGATTCAGCGCCCAATATTTAGTAAAAAATGATACCCCACACGCCTAGGTAAACAAAAAGACTCGATTCAATCGATTTAACGTCCAAAATGTAGTGGATAATCCACCCCACATCCCTAAGTACCGGAAATCTCGAAAACCCACTTACAAAATAAGTAGGTAGGTACCCATTTTGACCAATACCCACATTGGGCTGAGAGATTGCTAGATTAAGTGGAAAATGATACCCCACACGCCTAATTCTCAAAAAAAAAGAAATTAATTTTTACATGGTTGATTAACCTCGGTCAGGGGAATATTGAAAATATGCTCATGAGTTTATATGTTTAGACTACGAGCTAGAAGATTATATATATATACATTTTTTTTTGTTATTACTTTAATTTATTAATTTATTAATTTTCTCATTTTGTATTTTTTAATTTGTCGGAGAACAACTCAGGCCCGTCAATTCAGGCACTGCCTACAGACGGGCCTTATTATTATTCGGGTAATTTTTGGTTTGTAAGTGGTCTCTTGATTTTTTGTGGTGAATAAAATTTCTTTCTCTCTCTCTCTCTCTCTCTCTCTCAAGAAATCCCGTTTCAATCTAGTTTCAAAATCTATTTTTTCCACCTATAACTTCCCCAAATGTGCGCTGAATGTTTCGAGGACCATCGAGAGTTGTTCCGAACCAAAATTTGAACATTTCTAATACCAAGGGTAAAGGCCAAACGGGTACCTTCCTCCATATTTCGCATATGGGATTTCAAAATTTTTGTGTACCTAGGCGTGTGGGGTATCATTTTTTACTAAATATTGGGCGCTGAATCGATTAGAATGTGTCCGGGACACTCCCCACTCACCGTTTTCCCCATATTTTAGAAATGTGTCTGGAAATCCAGGCATATTATCAACGCGCGAACGCTCAAATACATCACATTTTATCTTATTAATCGCGCATGCGTAGAGTCTGATGAACCGATTGGGTAATTTTTATTAAATTATCAGGAAAATATCAAATCAGTCACCAAGAACAGTCAATACCGAAATACCGTCAAATTTTTATATACTCCGAGCGATACGCAAATCGTAAAATGTTCTAATCCACAAGTATAATCCGTATTCAATTATTAAGAGGATTATATGGGACAAACCTCAAATCTGGATTGTTGTGCTCTTGAATCAATATTACGCCGTAATTTCCTTATAACTTCCACTTTATATTTCTGAGCAAAGATTTAGAATCCAATCTTCGTCATTGTGCCTTTGTTTAGGACCAGAAAATAACTACTAATTTCTCAGTAGGAACTAAGTGATTATCCGAAATGTAAATGGCTGCCTCCAAGCTCTGTTGGACAGCCTTTGGCAGGTTTGGCCTGAAATCACTTCACTATCGGCCATTCCTCATTTCTTGATCTGATTTGGCTGTGGTTCGCCCTCCTTCTTATGGATTATGGAGAACAGCGCTGCCACTGCCATCGATGAAAATCTCATTTCCTTCCCTCCACCAAAGGTTTCCATCTCTCTGAAAGACGAGCACAACGGTCAGTTAAATCACCCTGCATTTAGGGGCTCGTTACTCCCTCATTGATTTGCCTCATTTATTTTTACGTGACCTCTGCACATTACACGACTGTCGTTATTCTCTTTGATCAGGCGCTCAATTTGACCATTTCTGTTTCAGATCATTTTCCTTCACGGCCTTGGTGACACAGGGTGAGTCAGTTGTTTTTGGCGGATTCATACTTATTTGTACGGACTTCATTCGTGGACGAAATTCCTTTAGGGCCATATTGAGGGCTTTTGTGACCAATTTGTCCTCGTGTCGCAGTCCAAAAAGAAAGCTACCGCTGCAACATGATTGAAACGAACATTCACAAATGCTATTTTTGATATTGTAACGATTTATGTTCTGAGTAAATAATTTATTAACAATTGTTCACTAGTTCAATACTCTGTTCACATTCGATCATTTACACAATGACAGAATCACAATACACGGTTGTAACGCGGTTGTTGCACTATTTATAACGCCACGGCACGATTTATAAACGAAGAAGCGTCTATATCGGGACTCCGAATTGAACTGACTCTGGGCGGTGCTCGTGGGTCTGTTTTTATACCTGATGCCCGGTCGAGAACGTTCGGGGACGAACGGGGAGGTTCTCGAATGTTGGAGAACGGTCCCTTAGCCTTCCACAGGTCGTTGACCTTGCGATGCCGGCAGCCCATTTGACCGGCGCCAGTGCGAGCTCGCAACAATATGAAATATACAAATAACATGTAACATGCATTCTGGACTAAATTTGAAGTCTTAACTTATGTAGAGAGGAGCGTTATCACCTGCACATCATGTTTTGCGAGACAATTTATAACTAATTTTGTTGTGTGTTGTTTGTAACATTTTGTAGTTTTTAAAATTATTTTGATGACTTACGTTGAATTACATGTAAAACCTTGTTCCAGGCATGGATGGGCAAGTGGTATTGGCGCGATCAAGCCTCCATTCGCCAAAGTCATCTGTCCCACCGCGTAAGTTTTTTCATTTTGTTCGGATTATTTCCATTTCATGACGTCACCTGAGCGTTGATAACTAAAAAACATTCTAGATTCTTCTTTGTGTTTGGAAAAAAAAGCAGAACTGACTTGATTAGTTGGGCTTATTCCGACAAAAGCTTGCTTAAGCGGGCATCTTCGGAAAAACATCCAGTTTTCCTCAGCTCCTGTATTGTAATTACAAATTATTTTTCGCAATAAGCTTGTAAGACTTGTGAAATTGTCCTAATCTATAAACAAATGATAAATTTAATAAATTGTGTATGTTCAATTTCGTTAAAACGTTGCGGTTGAACTATAGATTTGGGCAATTTCTAGAGTTCTTCTGACGTATTGCAAAAAGAAACATTTTAAGATTCAATACAGAGGCTGAGGAACATGCGAGGTACTTTTGGAGAAATTGGTAGGTCCTGGGTCCAGCAGAAAGGGGTGACTGAGGATCTCAGCGGCGACAGTTTGACCGTCATCCGCTAGAGCGGGTTGTGGTCGTCCAACCTCCATGTGCTGACCTGTTTGGTGGTTTCGAGATTTTTGGAAATCTAGGCATGTGGGGTATCATTTTCGACTAAATTTTGGATGCTGAATCCAATGAGACGGGTCCTGGAACGATTGGCGCCCACCGAAAGAGGTAATGGGTCAGACCTAGGCATGTGGGGTATCATTTTCCACCAAATTTTGAACGCTGAATCGATTGGAGCGAGTCCCCATGGTCCTGGTCCGAGGAATAACCAACCCCTGTGATAGTGTTTGCAGCGTTTTCAATAATATAAACTGTCTCCTGTTCATTTCCAGCCCTACGATGCCCGTGACTTTGAACAGCGGGTTCAAGATGCCGTCCTGGTTTGATCTCAAGTCTTTGGACGCCTCAGCAGCCGAGGATGAAGAAGGAATCCTCAAAGCAGCTGAAAGCATCCACAAGTTGATTCAAGCTGAAGAGACCGCTGGTAAGGATTGGAGAGTTGATATTTCCTTGAGTTGACTTCTTTTGATGTAATTCGACTCAACTTTCGCCTTAAGTATACTAAGTCGTGGTTGGTGGTAATACAACGCCGCCATGACTGCTGCAGCTGTGGACAACAGTTCCATCTTGCTGCTCTTTTCCCCATTTTCACGCCTTTTCCCTGTTGCAGGAATTCGATCAGACAGGATATTGCTCGGAGGGTTTTCCCAAGGAGGGGCTCTCGCCCTGTACTCAGCCTTCACTTATCCAAGACCACTTGGCGGCGTGATGGCTCTCTCTTGCTGGCTTCCTCTTCACAAGAAATTCCCTGCTGTGAGTTTCACTCCATATTCCTCGTTTATTGAGCACTTGTCGATTGAAACCTGACTCCAATTGAAGGCGTGAGGAAGACGAATTCACATCAGGCATCAGCGTCTGCAGATTCTGGGCTCTGTGGGGCACTTCGGACCCGTTATAGCCCAAAAGGGAGAACGATATTTTTGTATTTAGTATTTACACGCTTTGAAACACAAATAGAGAACGTATGAGGGATTCAAGCTACCAAGACGAGATGTGTTCTTCAAAATAATGATTAATAACCAAAATGAAGCACCTAGAACAGAATGGTGGAGCTACCCTTTGAATATATTTTTAATGTAATTTTATTCAATATGTCAAAATGACTGTAATCTCAATTAAAACTAAGGGTACTTACGTGTGCAACTATTTCAGTTCGCCGTTGGTAATAAGAACACTCCAATCCTCCAATGCCACGGTGACTGCGATCCACTGGTTCCGTACAAATGGGGACAAATGACTGCTTCGATTATAAAACAGTACGCGACTAACGTGGAATTCAAAACTTATCGTGGATGCGGTCATTCGTCCACCGAAGAGGTACGTACACCAAGAATGATGAGAATAATTGTAAAATTGAAAACGTGAAAAGTGAATTCATGAAGTAGACTTAAGTTTTGTTGGAACTCACCTCGATTTTTTATTGAATTCTTGATCGTTTGAAACGAGCAACTTTTCAATCAATTTTTCAACTAAAAAAACTTTTCGTTTTTCTTTTCAGGAAATGGTAGACATGAAAGACTTCGCAGCGCAGTGCCTCAAATCAGAGTGATTTGAGACTCCCGTTTTCCTCCTCTTCAAGAATAACAAAACAAATTGATTATAAAATAAGGGAGTTTATGAGCTGTTTTCTTCCAATCAACTGATAATGCAAACCTTATAAATTTAAAAGAAAAAATGTACCTAATCCGTAATACTTCACGCGAGTGATAAGTAGTTGCATGTATCGAAAAGTGCAGTTTCCAGGATCAGCCCTCCTTTAAATTTCTAGTCATGTGAAATTTCGTTGAGTAAAAATACATTCCGATCTATCATCTGAGCTTCGCGTTTTTGCCAAAATCCGCAAATATCAAAATTGTAAACGTTGATTTTGTATCCGTAGAATCGAATTTTATTGGTAGTTCACTTCACGCGTTTCTCCCCACCCGACTTACAATTTTGTCAACTGTACATAACTTGCTAGTGAATAGTAACGTAGGGATGTGATTTTTTCTTCCTTATAATTTTTGCCAATTGACATTAGTTTGGCATTTAATTTCCGAATAGACTATCATGATATTGAATTTGAAACTACATTTATTGTAGAGTTTTTCTCCCTTCAATAAATTGTTTACTGTTAGAACAAACAAATATCGTGTAATTCAGAATTCATTCCTCCCGTTGTCTTCTTTCGTTGATTTAGAAGAGGAATTTTAAGAAGAACGCTTTTGGTGTATTGGAATACGGAACACGTGTATTATGAACGATCCACGAGGCTCCCATGACTGTGACATGGGAGTCGCAATACATTTAAATACAATCGCTCACTGAAAAAAGTCTAAAAATTGGCAATACCGAATCAAATTTTCATAATCGCTGATGATTAGAGAGGCGTGTGAGTCGGGGAGCCAACAACGTCGATGATTTCAGCTTTTATCTGGACGTTACTTGCATCATCCGTCGAGGAAGAGGTGGTGGTGGTGGTTGAAGTAATTTCTGGAAGAAGAATCTTCGGGATTTGAAGAGTCTGAAACGCAAAGTATTACCTTGAGTGAATAGAATAGATGAAAAAAATAGGAAGGAAAGTACGGTTTTTAAAAATGACTTACCTTTCCGGGATTAGAAGCCTCGTATTGGTGTCTCATGGCCTGCAATTCGAATTGACAGTTGCCCAAAGCCGCGTTCAGCTCGTATGAGAGGAGAAGATCAGATCGAAGTTCGTTGAAATTTGTGCAGATTTCGTCAGTCGGCATTGGGTTCAAGTAGAGGACGTAACCCTCGCGACGAAGATCTATCAAAGATGGAATTATTAGAAACTGGAGGTTTTAATTGAGTTATTCACGCTCAAACATAGGAGAACGCCTATGAATGGAAACAGCGTGATATCACTTATAGACATAATATGAGCATAAGGAAAAAAAAGCTGCAAATTTTTACACACGGGTTGGTTATTCCTCGGATCAGGCGCATGGAGACTCATTTCATAAAAATGGGGAAAACAGTGGGTGTTGTGGGTCCTGGACCCATTCCAATCGATTCAGGGTCCAAAATTTAGAGGAAAATGATACCCCACACGCCTAGGTACCAGAACTCCCGAAAACATATTCAACATGGGTAATAAATACCCAATTTGACCCACAACTTCTTTCAGCAGGTGCCAATCGTTCTGGGACCCATTTCATTGGATTCAGCGTTCAAAATTTAGTGAAAAATGATACCCCACTCGCCTAGATCGCCCTAAATCACGAAAATCCATTTTTCAAAAAACACATTTTGACCCCTACCCCAACCAAATTTGGTCCGATCGGGCTGAAAAATTTCGAGCACCGTCCTAGGCCGGTAACAGACCCCTTGACCCAAATTTCAGATTTTTAAAAAAATTTTTACTACCAAAAACGGCGTACGTCGGACGGACATTAGACACGAAACGTCCAGAAAATTTTTTTTAGCCGATTCGGAGAGGTTGAAATATAGGTTGATTATTCAAGGAATAACCAACCAACAGTGAATGTCCAGGACTCAGCGTCCAAAATCTAGTGAAAAATGATACCTCACGCATAGTTCCCAAAACACTTCAGAAGTCAATTTTGAGACGGCAAAGCAGAGACAGTAGTATGTAATCGTGCTGTCACTAAAAATTCAATTTTGTGATCGCAACTTGGAACCAAAAACTATGCAATTGTGTTTTTACCTTGAATTATGTAATATATGACAGCAACACGAAAACGATATGGATTTGTGACATTCGGTAACTAAGGGAATCCTATTTTGCAACCATGTTCTTATACAAAGGAACCCTAAAACCTAGCACTTTACCGTAATTTGCAATCGTGTTGCTACCTCTAATTTCCATTTTATGACAGCAACATGAAACCGAACACTCCATGATCATTACCAATTGTGCTGCTCCTTTGATTTCCTGCTTTATGGCCACAACTTGAAAGCAATATGGATTGCAGTGTTGGAAGAGTGGTTCATTATTCCTTGAAGCATAAGTATAGGGGAAACAGAAATTCACCAGGACTCATCACAATGGATTCAGCATCCAAAATTTGTTCATTTTGTTACTTTAATTTTAACACTGAATGTCCAGGACTCATTCCGATGGATGCAGTGTCCAAAATGTGTTCATTTTGTGACAGCAGACTGGAGGGGACACTTCAATGATGTTATTCCTTGATAATAATCAACCTATGTAACGATGCCTCAATTTGGTCAACCTTCAACGCTGAAATGTCCATCCTCCGTCCAGTAATGCATTTAAAAATCTGAAATTTTGGTCAGGGCCCCTTTCCAGCTATAGTTGGTCCTCGAAACATGAGATTTCGGGACGTTTTGGATACTAGGCATGGGGGTATCATTTTCCACTAAATTTCGGACGCTGAATCCATTGAGATGGGTCCTGGACCGTTTGGTGTCCACAGACGGTAGGTAAAGGTCAAAATTGCCTCATTTTTTAATATCATTCCATACTAATTTTTGCACGCTGAATCGTCTGAAATGTGTCCTCCACATTCACTTTTTATCCCATACACTTGCACCAAGGAATAATCGACCATTGTGGAAGAATTTGCAGCGTTTGAAATTTTACAAAGTTGTGCAGATCGATGATATTGACAATTATCAATCATACCTAAGCCGGTCACGAATAAGGGAAATAGCTGTAACAGTAATGTAAAAATATCTTCTCCAGGGTCGCCTTACCGGTAGCCAATTCTTGAAGAAGCTGTTCAATTGCTTTCATTTTCTTCTGTCCAATGTTCGCCGGCAGTTTCATCCTCTGCGACCGGACAATCGCCCCTGTGCCTTTCATGTCGGGGAATTTAATGCTGGACGGTTCACCCGACTGCAACAAAAATGTGCACTTAGGCGAAGAACAAGTTGTTCACCGAAATTGCAGACAGTTAAAAGAACTCACCAAATTGTCAACTCGAGGACGAGCCGTGGCGGCTTGGCATTTTTTCCGTTGGAATTTCCTGTCGACTTTCCTCGGCTCGTTTTGGTGATCAGCTGCCGTGATGAGTTTTTGCAGATCTTGCGTTTTCTTGTCTCTTTCCTTCTTCCTCGCTTCAATCTTCCTCAGTTCATTTTGCAACATTTGCTCTTCTTCGACCTGCAATTCAAATTAATTAATTTCAGGTAATCTCTCTAGGACGAGGACGGTACAGTGATGACGGCTTGAAAAGCTAACCTGTTCGTTCGTTCGAGTGTACAATCTCTGGAGTTGCTCTTTCCGTTTTCTCTCGTGCTCACCGTCAAAATGATAAGTTTTGGCTTCAGGAGGAAGACCAGGACCTGTTTTAACCTGCAATAAAGCCACGTAACGAACGCTTAGAACAAGACACGCTAGCCCTATAAAAACGCTGCAAATTCGTCCACAATTTTTCATTGAACCTCAGAGCAATAGTACAGAGAAAACAGTGAGTATGGAGTGTTCAGGACTCATTTCAATCGATTTAACTTGCAAAAGTTAGTGGAAAATGATACCTCACGTGTCTAGTTCCCGAAAAATTCCAAAATATCGAGGTCCCAAAACACATTTTCACCCGTACCTTCCCAAGCTGAAACGTTTTGAGGACCAACTAGAGCCAAAAAGAGGTCCCTGACCAAATTTCTTGAAATTTTTCTTCTACCAAAAATGGACGGCGGACGGACGCTTGATCTACACATTTTGTAACGCTAATTGTTAAATTTTGGGGCAATTCGGAGTCTGTTATTAAGTTTTCCACGTATGTCGTCGAAAAATTTGGCAAACACTCTTTTAAATTAATCAACTAAAACCGACAAAAATTGTACCTTGGCAAGAGCGGTAACAACTCCGTAGTATCGCTCCTTGAGGTCTTCTACAGATCTTTTCTTGTACTGCACGAAGTCCCAACGGTCTTTTATGACGCCAAATCTAAGGTCGAACTGCTTACAAAGGTCGAAGAGATGATCTGTTTCAGGTTTGGTCCATCCTTCGACAACCAAGTGAGTTTGATATTCCACGTCGGTGTACGTTGGAATTTGCACTTGCTGTGAAAAGAGTTGAAGTTTAGTATGGCAGAAAGAACGACCTGTTTTGGCTCGTATCATGTAGTGGGGCGTGTTTATGGGCAGAGTCAGAAGAGTTGACAATTCTCGATTTAGTGGCAACCAGCTGTGAATTGTGAATTCAGAGGATATCCAAAATTTCATGCAAGCTGTCTTAGATGATAGTGAGCCCCTCCGCAGTCCGGTATGGACGTAATAAATATAAGTGAAAAGGGTTAACTCATCTAGTTGGTTATCATAGAGGCAAAACAAGCAATTAAATGGGCCTATTCAACCTAATCATTCGTAAATTGACGAGCCGATCAATGTGCCCATACTTGGTCCCTACCGGAAAGTGCACTCAGATTTGCTTTCTCGTATCAATTGGAGTGTCCACAAAAAAACATCCTACCACGGTATTTTCTGTCCTTGGAGCGAGCTCTTTCAGAAAAAGAATTTGACCATTAAAAAAAAAACTGTAATCACATACAGGTGGCCGCCAGCTGGCTGGTGGTCCTGCCAGGTTCAGATCCAGGCTTCCTGAGGGCCAATTTGAAGGAGTGGATGAACTCAGAAACGTTCAGCTCCAGCCATTGCTGAGTCAGTCTGGGCTGGAGCAGAGTCATGTTGGAAGACCCAATGTGTCGGACAGTTAGCAACTCAGGGGCTTCACTACTCGCTCAACGATATCTAGCATAAGCATATTCTGGCCCGAGATTTTACTCCTTGTTCCTCTCTTGTGAAGCTATCAAAGCAAACTCCCCACTCCAGGACCACTCAGGCGGATTGGTTTTACAAAATTGGGAAATCAAACGAGGCCACCAACCCGTCTAACTGATGCTAAGGCATTGGCGAAATCCAAACGGAGGCCAACAACCCGTTCAGTAACTGTATGTTAGGTGGGGAGTTTGCTTTGATAGCTTCACAGAGAGGAACAAGAAGTAAAAACTCGGGCCAGAATATGCTTATGGTAGACATCCTAAAGGGAGTAGTCCGGTAGTAGTAGGGTCCGAGGGGAAACATTGGGTCTTCCAATAGATCTCTGCTCCAGCCCACAAGGCCTGACTGACTCAGCAATGACTGGAGCTGAACGTTTCTCAGTCCATCGCCGCTTCAAATTGGCCCTCAGGAAGCCTGGGTCTGAACTGGTAGGATCGCCAGCTTTGGTTCCATCTTGAGCTGATGGCATGAAGCATAGGACACTATGACCTGGAGAGCTTGAAGTCGTCTCTGATAAGAGCTCTCAGGGATTGCTGCGTGCTGCCATCGATGATTGGCTCAAGAAGATGCAAGCTTTGTGAATGCCAAAGGACGGCATACGAAGGCCATTGTATGAACATTTTGAATTGCCAAAATGAATAACAAAACATGAGCTTGACGAGTAACTTCACGTCTCCTCTCCAAGCATTTCTCCGAGTATTCCTCTCTCCATCATATTCCTCCTTCAAGTATATTTCTTTGTAACAGAACTCATGGCAGGACTAGGTACAACCTCTTTTCCGATCATATGCCTGACAGCCAGTGGGAGGAGCCCGTGTTCAACAAAGACCAAACTGAAAAAAAAACGTACTTTGTTGAATTTTGCAAATGGATAATCTTTGCCTTCGTCGCAAACTCGTCGCCAGTGATGAAACACAGCATTGTCTTTTCTCGCTGGGTTAGTAAACGGCACCCATTTCCACGGACGAACGCTTTTCATACCCAGTTTGGCTTTGACAGATTTGTAACCTTGTCCTGAAAGCAGAAAGAAGCAGAAGATAGACCATCGAAATTCTCGAACATATCCAGGGAAATATCCGTGTTCTCACCTGTGTCGGTGGGTAGAAGAGGTGGAGCGTCTTTCTTGTCGTTGTACAACAAAGCGAACACTTCTCGGGCCATCCCTTCAGGCCGTTTGGAAGATTTGGGGCCATTGAGAATCAAGCGTTTTGCCTTTTTCTCCGGCCCTAAAATTGACTCTTTCGTGATGTCTGGACCCGAGGGCTTTTCTATTTCAAGGATATCCCTGATATCTGCCATGCCTAGAACGAGAAAAGTAATGTCAACCACCACTGACGAATGAGGTCTTAACAGGATACCACTAGTAGGTACCACCAAACTTCAAGGGCAATTCCACAACTAATTTGCAACAAAAAGTGCCACCCAGAGTTTCACTCTTTGTTGGCTTCGTCTTCAAGTTGTTCTACGCTCAAGATTTTTGTCGTGATTTCGACCATAACTCCCTTAATTTCTAGGGAAAATTCAAATTTTACTATATCATTAGAAAAAGCAGTCGATTTACAGTCTCTCTGACCCACAATCAAATACTTTTGATCTGACGGTAGCAAAAAATGGGTCAAAGTAAAAATTTCAGAAATTTCTTAAAAGTCACCATTTTGGTTGGTTGTTCCTTGAATAATCAACCTGTTCTCATGCAAAAAGCCAATCTCTCCGATTCGGCTCAAAAAAATTTTCTGGGCGTTTCAAGGTGTCTAGATCAAAATTAGCAAATGTCCGTCCACCATCCTCGCCGACTTTGGCAGTAGAAAATTTTCTAAAAATCTGAAATTTTGGTCAGGGGTCCGTTCATGGCTTTAGTTGGTCCTCAAAACTTTTCAACCCGATCGGACCAAATTTGGGTGGGGTAAGGGTCGGGTAGGGGTCAAAATGTGTATTTCGAAAAATGGATTATTGAGATTTTTTGCAATCTAGGTGTGTGGGGTATCGTTTTCCACTAAATTTTGGACGCTGAATCCATTGAAATGGGTCCCAGAACGATTGGAAGCCACCGGAAGAAGTTATGGGTCAAAATTGGTATCTACCTACCCATTTTGTATGTGTTCTCAAAATTTCTGGTACCTAGGCGTGTGGGATATCATTTTCCACTAAACTTTGGACGCTGAATCTAATGAAATGGGTCCCGGTACGATTGGCGCCCTCTGGATGAGTTCATGAGTCAAAATATAGGTACCTATTTACCCATTTTGAATATGTGTTTTCGGAATTTCTGGTACCTAGGCGTGTGGGGCATTATTTTACACTAAATTTTGGACCCTGAATCGATTGGAAATGGTCTGGGACCCGCCACACCCACTGTTTCCCCCATTTTTCCCATGTTGAAGAAATGAGTCTCCATGCGCCTGGTCCGAGGAATAACCAACCCGTGTTTAAGAATTTGCAGCGTTTTCTTTTAATGTCCTGCTAATGTGCCTCGGCGGGCGCTCGTTGGAAGAAATATGCCCATACTTTTAAACGGTATAGACAATTTTTCAAACGAGAAATCGTTGGAGAAAATCGAGGCAAAAATACGTCTTTTCACAGCAAAATTGAGGGCATAAAAGACATTTTAGAGATTTGGGTGAATTTGAGCAATTTGTAATCAGTTACCGCGTTACTTTGCTTCCCTTGCTTAATCGAATGATAAGGAAGTATCGTTAGGCGCCTCATTTTCAAAGGACTTCATGGCGATTTTGAACATTCGTCTGAGATCCTTAGGTACCTATATTGATAAACTACTACATATTACAACCAGGAAGTAAGGATGTTGTAAAATTCATTGATGTTTGATGGCACATAACGGTGGACGCTAGTCGTTGGCACCAAATGAAGAGGTATCAATCTCGTATAAAGGTGAAATGCAAACCATATCGGCAAGATTACTTATGAGAGGGAGTACATAGGCATTTTGGCACAAATGCAGCGCAAAAATGCAGTATTCTGTGGGTCGAGATGTTGATCTTAGGTGATCACTAATGTCTTGGAAACCCTCTTTACGAAAATAACCCAATATACGCTATGCCATTCGTGAAACTACTACCTAGGTATACCTAACAAAGAGTAGCAGCATCATCCGATAATGGAATGAAGTCGTACTTAGAGAGTAGCAATAAAAAGTGTTGTTTACCACTAAATTCAGGGCTCGTTGACTAAAATTCGAAGTAGTTGTATTATGTTTAAATGATCAACGAGGAATTCCTCTTCGCAAAGTGAACACCTCTACCACCAATTCAACAATGTTCTTACATCCTCACACAGATTCAAACAAACCCACGCATATTATGGAAAAAAAAAACTATTTACTTCACTTCTCGAATTTTTATAGAGACAACAACAGCCATTAAGAATAGGTGCTGATGAATCGAAGTTTCAAAAAATCGATGTTTGATAAGAAACATCGATGTTTTCTTTTTAATTGGTTTTTTAACATTGACTTTTTCACCAGACATCGATGTTTCTTCTCAAAATGTCCTTTTTTGGTCGTTTTATTAGCAATAATTTATAAACCTTCCTATATTTTTGGGTAAAAATAGTTATTTTACTTATCCAAATGTTTCTTGGTTGTGGCTATGACAGATTCAGAAAACATCGATTTGTTTGAATCGAGTCGTACGTTACTATGGGAGTTCATATATATTCGTTAGCAGTGTTTTTGAACAGTTTTCGTACATTGGTCTTAGTTTTTTGGACATTGATGATTTCCAAGAGAAATGTATAGTTGAGGAAACAAATAAGTCTTTTGATAACCGTCTCTAGCCGGACTGCGGACTTTGTGGTTGTAGTCTACGGATTCTCTACGGATATTTGCGGATTCAACACTGATGGCGCTGCACGCTACTATCGTCAATCCAAGTACTCAGGTACTCAGGCTACAAAAGTGTAGCACAAAGACCTGTTCAGACAAGCTACAGGTCATTTCTCAGGCTGTTCAGGTCGAATTTGGCCATTTTCCCTTCAAAAAATTATTGTTTCCAGCCGTTTTGAATCAATATAATCCGCACCATTCGTGACAATAAAGATTTTTTTCTCCACACTTATTTGCTGACCATGGTTTTTGTGCTCAACCCAGAGTTCTCCGATATTTAAATTACGTGCCTATATAATATATATTATAATTTAATTCAATTTAAATAGATAAATATGGTAGTTTATTCAAACTGAAGCTATCCTTCTAAAATAACTGTAACAATTTTCACTGACAATGAGATTTCAATGGTTACTACCTCCAATAGACTTCAGATAGCAAACCTATTACCCTGCTGAAAAAATTAATAAATAAAATAGCCGTTTGGTGCCTAAATATATCAATAGCTGATTTCCTTCAATATAAATATGTAAATAGGAAAAAAATTAAATTCAGATAAGAGGAAAGACGAAGGGCAAGAAACGTTGAGTTAGTAAAACCTCCAATAGTTGGGACCATCATAATCATCATAGTGCAATATATTTTTAAAAATCATTAATCACGTAGAGGTTCGTTGTACGTGATCACTTGAAATATGCGATAAGCTCTGCACAATGTAACAAAGTAAACGTCATCCTTCACTCATACACATCAATCTTTTTCGTTATTCTTCATTATTATTCCTTCTGCGGCCCTCTTCGCTCCGGTGCTTCCCGAAAAAAAAGCTCAATAAGTCATCGTACCTATCGGTTCAATCCACCACCATTGCCAGCATTCCTTTTTATCTGCATCTAAACTTGTCTATCTGAGTTTCTGAGTGCCTTCTTTGGCTTTTCTCATGAGCACCGACGGGCTTAGGGTATCGACGCGATTATGTGCGCTTGCTCGACTCAAAGGAGCCGTTACTTTGAAGAATAGGTTCCTAGACGGAACGTTATGAAGTGACTACGAAGTATTTGCCAATGGCAATTAGGTAAAAAGACAAACAGCGCAAATTAGGTATTTCAACCTCAAAACTTGTATAAGAAAAAGGGCAATATTGTACTTGAAAACAGGAATCCAACAGAACCTGAGGATCTGTCCAAAGTTGCCATAATAGTATCAGGTATGAGATAAAAATTGTTCGTGGTAAGGTTGTAGGGGCAAAACAAACCATTTTTACATGTTTCTTCAGATCTGAACAGATAATTGGTACATCGATTTATGTTCTGGTAACAATCTCAATGAGCTGGAAGTAGAAAAGAGCAAAACAGAAACTTCAAACGCGATTTCCCAACAATTTTGAGTTGTCCCAGTATTCGAAGATAGGGGCGAAATTCTTGGAGTCAATTGGTACCTATTATTAGGAATTCGCTCATTCATTCCCACTGGGGTCGAAAGAACCTATAGCAGTAAGATAGAATGAAGATGATTGTATTCGGTCTTACCTAACATATTATTTTGATAAAGTGGGCGAGCACATGCGACGTGAAGACCTTGGCAAAGAAGCGAGTTCGCTTGACATGTCTTCACGTCCAATGTGCCCACTACATCAAATATGTTAGGTATGTCTGACCTTTTCTCTAATATTAATGTAATTACAATAACTAAACCTAACGGAACCAACCCTAAACACTCAATACATGATTATTTTCCCTTTCCTATTATTGCGTGTCCGGAACTGTTCGTTCGTGAACAGTTCGTCTGACTCATTGGGCCACCCTCACCCCTCAGCGGGGGCCGAGCCACTCCCTTCACACCCCCTGGCCTTTCCACCCCCGACAAGGGTTTCTAATCACAAACACGCCCTAAAGCGTCGAAGCTGCGGGCTAGTTGATTCTCTCGCGTCCTCAGTTGAAATACAAACAGTTGCCGAGTAATTTTCATTATTTGCCGCCTCTCTTGCCGGCACAGTCAAATCAAATTCGAATTTTAAACACTTTATCGCAAAATTCAGGCTGGAGGGTATCGCGATGGACTTCAAAAATAAGGTGGCGCTCATCACAGGAGGTGCCGGTGGGATAGGGAAGGCCTACGCGGAGGAACTTCTCAAGCTGGGCGCCAAGGTAAACAATGCTCTTTCAGCTGTTGTCCAACCCCTTCCAACGTCCCTTAATTTCCCAATATTCCCTATACAGCTCACCAAACAAACAGATAGAGAAGGATTTGACCACCTTTGAGTGCCCCAGAGCTCATCAAAATGGTCCACAAATTAAATTTTTGCATAGCTCAAATGGGTTTGACTGCCCTCCGACAATCTAGTGTACGATGTAGGCATTATCTGGACGCCATGGTACACGGATGCTACTCTCGGGTCTTCACTATGGCTTCTGTTTTGATTTCGTTTCAAATCGTATTCATGCTCAATCCGTTTAATTGGAAATTGGCTCTCTCTACTACATGATGCAGCCTTTCACCAGCTCACTTGTAAGACTTGATGAATCACCCTGTGTCTATCCCTACCTAATTCTCAAGCCTGCGGCCGATTCCCATTGAGCTGGACGTCAGCTTTGGTGTACCAGTTGCACCCTCGCACCAAAGTACCGCTGAGACTTCATCGACGTATGAGTGAATTTGATTCTTGTTGAATCAAATCAGCTCGAGGGGTAGCTTGTCAACGGGGGACTCCTAACCAGGGCAAATGACAGCGGGGAGACTCGAGGAAGCAATAGCCTAAGTGGGCAGCTCGAGAGGGTGAACATTGGTTATTATCTTAACACAATTCGAGGAACGCCTTTGCGAGGACTTCAGTTCTTAGCCAACATAGCCAAACAAATTTTATTCTGCACACTTGATTACGATGGCTAAACTATTCGAGCAAGTGGTTATGTTTTAAAAGAGCCCATTACACAATTTAACCACCTTTAAAAACACCCATTTAAAAAAAAAAATTAGGGAAAACACAAATATGCGCATCCTTTTGGGCTTTGGAAACTGCTGATGATGGTTCCTGTCGTACAAAAATTGGTGAAATTAGTCAACCTAATTGAAAGCTGAGGGGTTAAATGCAGGACAAAAATTTATGAATGAACATTTTCATTGGAATTCTTCAATATTGTGTTCTCTTCAGCTAAGATTTGGCACCTACGCATAATTGTTGCATTCTACAATGACCACTAACCATGCGCTCTGCTATTATTAAACTTTTATTATTATTTTATTACTAAAGCGAGCTCTATTCCTGTAGTAAACATTTATATCCTCACAGTCATCTAGACAATCATTTTCAGTTTTCACAAACCTGCCATGGATCATTTTATTCAGTTACAAGTAACACTTTTGTAGGCTGCCTGTCGTGATAATAATTCAAAGCAGTCTGGACGAAAGTTTTCTTCATTCTACGAACGTATCAGCCCGTATTTATCAGTAAGACAACCCCCGCGCGGGCTTACCACCCTCGAAAAGGGGATGGAAGGAATAAAATCGAGATATTAAAGTGGCTTTTAGTGGTTGACCGTTAAAATTAAACTTGAATATAATTTGAGTTCAGCGAAAACTACTTATCTCGAAAGTTACTCAAGCTCGTTTCTATTCATTACTCTTCCGAAAGGAAACTTTTATTCACCGCACGTGGTTTTGTTATTCAACGATTTCGATTCCATTATTTCAATTTGTATTCTTGTAGGTTTCTCATCAAACTATTCATGTTTCCACGACTCTTTTTTTTTTTTTTTTTTTTTTTTTTTTTTTTTTTTTTTTTTTTTTTTTTTTTTTTTTTTTTTTATTGGTTGTTCCTTGAATAATTAAAAAGTTGTGGGGGTCAAAATGTGTTTTTTGAAAAATAATTTTCGAGATTTTCGGCGATCAAGGCGTGTGGGGTATCATTTTTGACTAAATTGTGGACTCTGAATCCAATGAGACGGGTCCCAGGACGATTGGGGCCCCCCGGGAGAGGTTGTGGGTTGAAAATGGGTACATCAAAACCTGTTTCGAAAGTGGGTTTTCGAGATTTCTGGTACCTAGGCATGAGGGGTATCATTTTCCACTAAATTTTGGACGCTGAATCGATTGAAATGAGTCCCCATCCACCTGATCCGAAGAATAACCAACCCCTGTGATTTTTTAAAAATTTAAATAAAACGCTTGATGAACTGTAAGGGGTTTAGTGTGGGTTTGTATAGTTTTCAGGAACGTTTCGATGCGTTGGATTGTGTACCACCAATCCTGACCTTAACATTTCATTCCCCGCTAATTTACGGTGAAAGAGACTAGGGATTTATAAAACCAGATTCCGAACGGGCACTTTCTGAAGACACGAAGATGAATTTGAATACTGTTGTTCACCGACCACCATTTTGTTAACCGGCCCGAGTTAATTGACCGAAAAAACGAGTTTTGTACGCTTGAACAATGGCGCGTCAGAGTAGTATAAAAAGCAGTTATCAAGGAGGGGTAGTTTTACTTTTGAGACCACATGAAGTAGGTACAGACCCAAGTAACTGACCATCAGAGGCGTAATGTATCTGCTGTTTTGAGGAAGACTAAAGTGGACCCAAACTGAAGTCATCTAGTCTTTCCTTCAGCCGAATGAAACAGCTCCGCTTTACCAGCAACAAACATTTCGGAATAGAAATCACTGTAAACCTCGAGCCCCGTCAAAAGCCTACCTGTTAAAGAACATGAGACACCATTCTCAATCGATAGAAATCCTCAACTACCAGCTTTTAGTGCAACTTCAAGAATCGCATCGCACAGGTCCCGTTCCTCTTTGGAGGAGCCTTCGCACCTCGTTTGAACAAGTGCCTCAGAATCGATCGGGTAAATCAACGCAACCGTGGAACCGACAAGTGTGGTCTTCGTTATTGATTGAAAAGCTTGGTAAAAGGCGTGGTCGGCACACGATGTAAAAGTTGTATCGTGGCTGAGACACGGGCTCCTTTTACTCACGATGACCAAGTAAATAACTTCAAAGATTCCTAAAGGTTGTCGTCTTATGTACAAATTGGGATGTGTCACACTGTGAACAGTACCGGGTGGCAGATGGAAATTGTGTGTTCCCAGTGTAAGCCTCTCTCGAATTAAAATGTGTTTGAATTTACTATAATTTAATTCGGGTTTCTTCGGAGAATTTGGAAGGGACCTAGCGAGAGGATACAGGATGTCCAGGACTTACGACTGAGCAACTAGGGATACCAAGGATGAACATAAAATACATTGATACAAACTGAATTATAATTGAAAACAAGGACTCGTTGCAAAGGAGAATTATGCCTCAACCTGAGCTAGAATTGATACAAGACAAAGTAATTTGACAAAGTAAAACAGACAACATGTGGAGCGTAAAATACAATTAATACAAGATACATGAAATTATGATATACATGAAATACAATTTAATGAGCAAGTGCAACAATACCGGCTGACAAAAACGGCGTCGACGTCGAAGGAAAAACAGGAGGGGGCACGCTGTCCCGCAGGTACACGAGGCTTATTAACTTGAGTCCTTTATCATCTCATGGGGAACACAATATTACAGCTTTGGTCGACTTCAGCACGGTAGAAGAGTTCACTTCAGAGCGAGCACAGGACAAAGCCAGGATGGACTGAGTGTGATTCACTTGCACGACAGGGTTACAAAAATATATGACTCCAACATGTTGGGCACCTTAGCAATGAATGAGCGCTGGGCCTCTCTCCAAAATGCGACGTCTGGGCAGGAGCTGCGCGCACATCCTGGCGCATCCTCCCTCCCTTCTGGCCTTCTGGAGGCAGCAAGCCTGGGGGCTTACACCAGTACTGGTTGGCCCAGGAAATTAAAAGCTCTTCTGAAGGCCAAATCGGACATTCGTTCTACCGTACAACAGCTCATGATGTCGAAATAAAATTACAGAAGAACTTCGTCTCCATGCAGTTCTCCTCGTAACTGAAATGGCAGGATGAAGTATATTGCGATCTACGAACTGAAGACATCATCTTTCAACAGGTTTACAATGACATTAAATGTCGAACTGGGTTCTATTGCAGTAGCAAGTTAATGTAATTTTTATCTATTTCCCCCTGAAGTCTTTTGCATCTGGTCGGCTTTCCAACAAATAGGATCTCAAGACCAATTTTGACACATTTTGAACAATCTGGTTCGTTCTGTAGCATTTGTGTGGGGTTCGTACGAATCCGGAAAAGGTCTGGGAGTCAGTCTTTTGGTTGGTTATTCCTTGAAATGCAAAAAGTCAATCTCTCCGATTCGACCCAAAATTTTTTTCTGAACGTTTCAAGGTGTCTAGATCAAAATTAGCCGTCCACGCCGACTTTAATAGTAGAAAAATTTCTAAAAATCTGAAATTTTGGTCAGGGACCCGTTTCCTGCTCCAGTTGGTCCTCGAAACTTTTCAACCCGATCAGACCAAATTTGGGTGGGGTAGGGGTCAAAATGTTTGTTTCGAAAAATGGATTTTTGAGGTTTTTTGCAATCTAGGTGTGTAGGGTATCATTTTCACTAAATTTTGGACCCTGAATCGATTGGAATTGGTCCGGGACCCGCCACACCCACTGTTTCCACCATTTTCCCCATGTTGAAGAAATGAGTCTCCATGCGTCTGGTCCGAGGAATAACCAACCCGTGTTTTAATTTGTTGTTCATAAATGAAACTCATCCAATCTCTTGCCTCCATCCTGCGACTGTCCTTTCGGTTTAATTATTTCACCTTCCTTCATTTATATGCTTTTGTTCCACGTGCGTACGATGGCCTGCTCGCACGATGCGTCCAAAATAAGTGTGAGAAGCAGGAAGAGTGAAGACTTTAAAGCAACTCTAAAAGGAGGATTCTTTTGGGATTCATTCCTCCAACCGTGTGTGTTCGGAGTCGTTTGAGACGTGGGATAGTCTGCAGTGCTATTCTGCTTCAAGCATCTCAGTCGTCTTTTCGACCCGAGTCAATTTCGGGAGCATCGTTTCCTCACGTTCTCGCCATCAGTGGTCAAATTTCCAGTCTTTCGTGTAACCTGACAGTTAGATTGGATATTCAGCGGATGAGTGACCCCGCTCCAGGCTGAAAGAAGAAAGGATTCTTATCTCAAAGATGGGGACGCAATCAAACCTATCAGGACTGCATCTCGAGCACGTGTTTTATCTTCAATCAGCAATGAATGTTGAACTAGCTGCTACGCTTACTCATGACGACCTGTAGGAGATGATCCTTATTAACCTATATAATATATGAGCATTTCTAGCTCATCAGCCAGCATGTAATTTCAATTTGTATGATAATAGTTCTACGAACATCGTATATTCCAGGAGGCGACTGGCAGACGCAAACTTTGAACCCCTAGGGTAGCAGCTATGCTTCTGCAGCGTTCATAAAATGCTCTTGTGATGAACTTCCACGCTCTTGCCTCTCAGCACATGAAGTCACTTTTGGCTGAACAATATACTCACCACCTCGCATTCGACTGTTGACCCCTACAAAGGGTCCTTATCTCCTCCTATTTGTTGTGACGCCGTTGTGTTCACAGACACCACTCAGAATAGACGGCTGAAATCGGAACACAACTCGACCAACCGCGACTTCTCTGACGGAAAATCGTTGGCCATCGACTCCCGTTGAGTCACAACTTACAGCCTTCACCTAATGCAAATTTATGAATAGTTGACAGAACATGAACTAAATACCCGGTTCGGCATTTGCAATCAGAATCTACATGTTCAATCAATAGTGAATATAACGTAATTGAAGGGTTCAGATGGAGATGGCGACACGTTTTCGAATTTCGCTCATTTTTCCCTTTGAAAAATGTCGTAGAAATAAGGAATCCCTCAACTGATAGCGTCCAAGAATACTGGGAAAACGGGGTTTTTAAGATTTTGAACGCAATCAAAATTGAGCGACGAATTTCCTTAACGTTTTACATTCCAACAGGGCTATTGCCCTTCATTTTGGTTGGCTATTCCTTGAATAATCTTTTCCGTCCGATAATCCGTCTGCCGTCCACGCCGATTTCGGTAGTAGAAAATTTTTTAAAAATCTAGAATTTTGGTCAAGGGTCTCTTCCCAGCTCTACTTGGTCCTCGAAACTTTTCAGCTCGATCGGATCAGATTTAGGGGAGGTAGGGGTCAAAATAAGTATTTAAATGGAAAAATGGATTTTCAGCGATCTCGAAATCTTCGAGATGAGATTCTCGAATCTTACGAAGTCGTAGGTGCATGCCACTTTTTGAGGACTTTTATTATTATTTATTTATCAGAAAATGTCCCCGTATTTTCCCCCTGATGAGGCGTCGTGGACGCCATTCAAAACCCTACACGAGGGAAAAATCATTTTCAAGATCGGTCGACTTTTATAATTTCATAATTTTTAATCGGATATATTCGGGAAGTCGAAATTCATCAATCGATAACAAGTTAAGTAAATTCAAATTTAGGACGACGCATTTCACCTTTGTCGAGGATGCGGATATTAATAGAGGAAACTCAGTTTTCACCTTGTTGAGCTCCAATTACTTCCACTTTGCCGCTTCATCTCATGGGAAATGAGACCCGATCCTCCTGCTGTCATTCTTGTATATAATAAGAGTAATTGGTGTAACAGATTTTCATATACTAAGGAGATATTGAAATATAGAATGTCTTTGGTGCTCTGCGCACACATGAACAGAGTTTTCTTATTAGTTATATTTTACTAGTTCTAAAAATAATTTTTAGAACATTATTCACTATTCATTATTCACATTGTTCATTTTAGAACATTTTTTTAGTAACATTATTCTGAAATAATTATTTGTAATTATTATAAATAATTATTTCAGAATAATGTTACTTATAATCATGTTATTGGGGCCTGCAAATTTTGCATATGTTAGGGTTTTAGTTGTGCCTATCTATCTTCAAGTCGTATTGCTTCAAGCCAAGGCCGGCTATGAGGGCACATGTGTATTTTTACAAGGGTGTTTTGAGATTTTTAGGGATCTAGGGGTAATTATTATAACCGAATTTCGAATGCAAAATCGATTCAGATGAGTCTCTCAGAATGTCATACCAGAGGTCGGTCCAATGGAGCAAAAAGGTTATTTTGAAAGTTGGTCAACCTAGAATCTAGAACTACCTAGAATAATAGAACATCGTGAAAAATTTTGTTGCGCAGGTGTCAATTTGCGACCTGGATGAAGAAAATGGAGAATTGTTAGCTCAACAGTTCAACCACCTTTATGGTCACAACAGGACCATATTTTGCCTCTGTGACGTGACAGACTATCCACAATTCGAAGGTAGGTTCTTTCCCTATTGAAAACTGTTCATTTTGAATCACCGCGGGATCATCAAGTCCTTCATTACGCTCTAAATATATTATAATGTCAATCCTGTATCACTCAAGCTCTATAGAGAGCTCACAATTAGCTCCCATCATATTTTAAAAATATATTTGCAATGTATATCCCAATTTCAGCTGCCTTCCAAACCACTTCGTCAGTATTTGGAGGCTTGGACATTGTGGTCAACAACGCTGGGATCTTCAACGACCGGTTTTGGGAGCTGGAAGTTGACGTGAATCTCGTAAGAAATTTACAATTTAATGTAACCATATGCTGTCACTGTTATCACAATGATATCGTACCAAGTAATCTTCAAATTCAAACTTTTTTCGGCCATAAAACTCTATTTGACCAACCACATCCTGCTGCAAAATACCTCCAAAATTACTTTTAAAATCCTATGAAGTTCGTAAGCGAGTGAAAGGGGGTCTTTCAATAAGGCCAATGAAATGTGGGCAAAAATTTGTAGCATTTCAAAGGATTCAAATCACAACATCGAAGTGATTTATGACTGTGATGGAATTTCTAACAGACCATGATGATGTCTCATAATCATACGGGATAGAATTTGGCGAAGAAGTTGCCTATTCGTTACACAATAAATACATTAGTGGTCGAGGTTATCTTGTTCTGTATCTTCCTGCCCTCTTCAAACCTCAAAACTTTTCTACTTGTGAGTTTGAACGGGGGAGGAAAAGACCGGAGATGCGAGCTTCCGATTCCAACTCCAAAGAAACTTTGGTTCAAATAGGAGAAATTGAGTTGTTCCTTTTTCTTCTTTTAAACTTTTCGACTGATGTGCACGATAAAGCTACTCAATTCGACGTATCTAACTAACGTATTTTTACGAGAATAATCATCGAAATTCTCATAATCAGGATCCGTCGTATTAAATAAAATTGATTGAGTCTCTGTTATTATAGAAATGAAATGAATTGACGGACGAACAACGCAAATACCCAGCATAAGATATACAGATTTTCCGTGTCTTAAATTAGCTCATTAGTTATCTATTGGCTTCACATTTGGAAGCGTGGAATGGGAAATGGAGGGTACTGAACCCCTAGAAAAATAAAATAAATAAATAAATAAATAAAATAAAATGATTGACTAAGTAAAGAACAGTGCAGGCAACAGCTATCCATTTTTGAAGGAGAATGCCGTAAAAAAGTCGCATACAAATGAATTTCACACAATAAACATAGGTTGATTATTCAAGGAATAACCAACCAAAATCAACAGAACGACTGAGATACAAAAACACTGCGAATTCCTTCATAGGGGTTGGTCATCACCGGACAGCAGGATGGAGACTCATTTCAATCGATTCTGCGTTCAAAATTTAGTGGAAAATGACACCTCACACGCCTAGGTACCAGAAATCTCGAAAACCCATTTTTAGAATAGGTAGATAGATACCTATTTTGACCCAAAACCTCTTCCAGTGGGCGCCAATTGTTCTGGGACCCGTCTTATTGGATTCAGCGTCCAAACTTTAGTCAAAAATGATACCCCATACGCCTAGATCACCGAAAATTCATTTTTCGAAATACACATTTTGATTAATATATTCAAAGAATAACCAACCAAAACCAACATGCAGAATCATCCAACATAACCTTTCAACTATGGACTCCTAACCTAATCAATCGTGTCAATCTTTGTCCATATATGCTAACCTCTATTGATCAGCGTTGTGTTGAGTCTGTCATTGATTTTTTATTGAACCTACCACAATGAATCGACGAAACATGTCTGAATCTGTCAAGTGCGCCCAAATTCAACCTTTTGGATTGTTATTCTGTGCGTAGGTACTTACTTATTTCTTCTTTTCATCAGGGGTAACACTGATAGCGGTGGTACCCACTAATTTGTGCCCCTAATTCGACTCCATTTTCATGTATTTCAACAGTGTGGAGATTAACGGCGTTCATTAGTGTATTATTAATATTATTTTTTTAATGACTAAGTATAAATATGAATCTTAGTCGTTTTGTAGCTCTTGAGGGCTGTTTGGCTCAAGAAACCCTACTGTTTGTATGAGTGGGTAAGAAACAAATAATATATTGATCATCCTGAGGCGTAAAAATAGCTATCTCTTGGGAAAATTACTAAGTTAATATTACATGATATGTGTTTTCATATATTTCCTTGTGTTATCTCACTATTTGTCCACACCACACCCATCTTAAAATTGTTTAATCCTCAAATTACGTTTATCTGCCATTTCAGCACCCCTCTTTCCCCCACAATCAGAATTCCTTATTAATTTGAATTATTTTTGTAGAATGGCGTCATTCGTGGCACTTTGTTGGCACTGCGGTTCATGGGGCGCGATCGAGGAGGCAGAGGTGGCACTGTTGTTATCACTGGCTCGACATTAGGACTCCGTCCATGCGCATGCGTTCCAATTTACACAGCCACCAAACACGCCATCATTGGATTCACTCGCTCATTCGGGGTGAGTTAACTTCGGTACCTACTCGCAAGAGTCGCTGAATTAATTTTATGATTATTATAACGTTCAAATTGAAATTTCCACGGATTTTTCCTTAGGATCCTTTCCACATGAATCTCTCAGGTGTGAGGATAATAGCGCTCTGTCCGGGATCAACTTGCACGGAAAACAATCCAGAAGATATGAAAAAGGGCATCTTATCTCCTGCGTACGAGCCAGTGTGGAGAAAGGAATATGAGAACAGGCCCTTCCAACCGTAAGTTATTCCCATTATACAGAGTGAAGAAATCATGAATTCAGCATTTAATTCATCATTGTACGGATGTTTTCCTTGTTTCAGGGTACAAAATGTCGGCCGAGCCCTCATCCACGTCCTCGTCAAAGGTACCAGCGGGTCCATTTGGACTGTGGACAATCAAAATCCGCCACGAGAAGTCAAATTCACCTCTTCGCCCTAATAAATTGGCCATCCAACACCCAGGATTCAATTTTACTTCCATCAACGCTTGCTTTGTCCTATTTATAGCTTCAGCGTTTCTCTAAAATGAGCCTGTCCTCTACTTGTAACAGATTTGAAATTAATAAAAATACAAAAAGGGCCGCCACCCAGAAAAAATTAAAACCATCCAAAAACCTTGCCCAACATCCCCCGAAATTGTGTATGAACTAATTGAAATGTTTTCCTGTCGTGTTATTTCATGCCTAAATGTAGCAGGTAACTTACGTCAACCCTCCCTTATCGAAAATAACAACAATTTTTACCTAGTCACACTAACAACATTTAAGACTGTTTTTATGACTCAATTATTTGGAATTTACTGTCAATTATTTTCTCATTTGACCCGTGTGTCTCAAAATTCAATTTTTTTTACATCGAATTCGTATTTTTTCACCCATTTTTCGATAATGTACAAATCGAAATTGATCTCATGTGTCCCAGTTATAATTTAAATTAAAAAAAGGCCCTTTTCGAGAGACGCTGCTCTGTGAATTTCCTCTCATCGTGTCTCAAATCCCTATCCCCCCTCCTACCTAGTCCCAAGCTCTTCCCAGCGTAGGATGGCGACATTTTTATATCATTACATTGCATTTTTTAATCGGCAATTTTTTAATTTTATACATTTAAAAAAAATCGTTAGGTCGTAAGTCGTTTTTTAACCATTTCTAAAAATATCCTGTCATCGCTCCTTATAGATAAATCCATTACTCTCCTATTTCTATGCATGTACTTAATCGCTATATCGTAAAGGTTGATACAGTTTACTATTTGTTAAATTTTCCTGATTTATATTGATGAAATCTCAATTATTTCTAAAAGAATTTTATTCCTGTTGACAGATTCATTATAGAAGTGCGAGTGACCAATAAAAGCTGCACTTTAAAACGCTTTGGCCCCAACCAGTTTCCTTAATAGCAGTTTTGCTTTATTAGTAGTTCGTTTTAATACGCTATTGATGAAAGTGTTGAAAACATTGTCAGCTTAATTGGATGTGATGGATATGTTGTGATTTTAGTAAGTAAATTGGTTCATTTGAAGTTTATATACCGGCGCTTGCTTGTATAATTAAAAATTATGTGGAGGATGAAGTTGAGTCATTTGACTGGGTTTTTCTGGTCAGTTTGAAGACCTTGTGAGATGGAATGAAGCGGAGTGCATGTTAATGGTGCGTGAGGTGATTCCTGGATCTCCATAAGTGGTAGTTGTGCCAATTTACTTGAAAAATTCATATGTACATGTGAAAATCCGCAGTAAACCTCAAAAACGCTGCAAATTCTTTCACAGGGGTTGGTCATTCCTTGGACAAGCAGCATGGAGACTCATTTGAATCGATTCAGCGTCCAAAATTTAGTGAAATTGATACCTCACCACGTCTAGGTACCAGAAATCTTGAAAACACATTCAAAATGGGTAGATAGATACCCATTTTGAACCATAACCTCTTCCGGTGGGCGCCAATCGTTACGGACCCGTCTCATTGGATTCAGCGTCCAAAATTTGGTCAAAAATGATACGTTACACGCTTATGTATCGAAAATTTCGAAAACGCACATTTGAAATGAGTAGATAGACACCCATTTTGACCCCTAACCCTCCTTCCAACAAATTTGGTCCGATCGGGCTGAATGAGCTGAATCCCCTCTATGCCGTTTTAGGCAGTCAAGCATTTTTCCAAAAATCTTAAATTATCCTAGATACACCTTTTTGGCGTGTTGGTCTTTAACACTGGTCTGTACATCGCCCATAACAGAGGCTGGCTATGTGCCAAAATTGCATTTTGTGGATTTTTTTGGTCACGTATGTGAGGATCATTCCTTGCTATATTTTGTGCGCTGAACCAATCAAAATGGGATTGATAATCGCAAACAGGGACAGAATGTAGGATAGGATCCTATCATTGCCTGGTTGACCCTTTTTAGGGCTTCTGAGGACTATTCAGACAACTCGTGATTACCAGTTTTTGTCTCAAACATTTTTACTTCAGACGTCTAGCACTTTTGTTTGATAGGTCGTCCGTTCTGGAGGGATGGCTTTGAAAAGGACATTTGCCTCGCAAGGCCAAAGAGATCCTGGATCGCCGTACTTGATGACGTAGGCCAGAGCTTTTCCTGTCGCGAATGTCCTAAAAATACAACGAACATGAACGAATAGTCTTCATAACAATAAAATATTGGTGATATTGCGATTAGAACTCCTCACGTTTGCTTCGGCATGGAATTGAGCATGTCAAAGGTCTTGGACGTCCATTCCGGGGTCAATTGAGTACCCCCGTGCTCTTTAGAAATCATATGAGTTTCAGTTATGCCTGGGCAAAGAGCCATAATTCGGACGCCGAGCTTCTCAAAGTGGCAAGGGCTCTTTAAAAGAAAACAGTCGTGACATTTGGCACTGTCAGCTTCAAATACGATTGGGCTAAATCGATAAAACTAACTCACTCCCCAGGACCTCGTCAAGCCAATGACCCCGTGTTGAGTGGCTGTATAGACAGGGACGTAAGGCATTGGGTCAAATCCGAATGTGCTGGCGCAATTGATGATGCAGCCTGTTTTGGATGGGTTTGTCGGCATGTACTGTAGCGCTAGGGCACATCCTCTGATCATACCGTTCTATGTGGAAATACAACATCATGTCATGAACGTGGACAACGTTATTACCACCCTGAAGGCAGGCAAATGAGTATTCTGGCAAACTAAACTAAGTCTTTGTATACGCTAATGGCTAGTTTTCAGGCAAAGATGTGGCAGAAAGTGTGATTTTCAATGGACAGTGAAATGTCTTCCTGAAAATGCAATTTACGAAAATGCTCAAGTGTGGAGGTGAACATTTCCACAAAATCCCGATTCTACAATAATCCGATTCGAGAAGATAACCACGTTACGATTACTTGAGTAGTTCCTCACTAGGCAGCGCTAAAAGCAGTCATGTTTCAAACAAAGCCTAGTTTCCCTTGAGACAGAAATGCAAGGATGCCATACACAGATGGATCCTTCAACATCCTTCCCATACACAGAAGAGATCTTGGACTGTACAGACAGCAAAATGTCAGTGGAGCTGTAACTGGTAGAGTCATTCCAAGTTTAAAGTGATTTTTTTATTTACGACAGAAACTAAGAGATCCCCTGAGGCGTATCCCTCTATACATATGTATAAAAAGAGCGCCAATATCTTCAGCGCGCCATGTCTACACTTGATCTTGGCCTGTGAGGATTTCAGCACAAACAATATCTTAGAACATAGTTTTGACATAAACCTACTCTTACCAGGTTGACCTCGACGCACTTTTCCCACTCCTTGTCGTTCATGACGCCAGCATTGTTGAATAGAATGTCCATAGAACCGAATCTTGCAATTGTTTCTTTCATTATTTCTAAGACAGAGTTTGATCTCAGTTCTTGCATGGTACAACTCGAGCAACCTACTTATTTGTACGGGCTCCCAAATGAATAGGTACTCAAATTTGATTAGATGCAAATGCTAGTTTGACGTTAAAATCAACAAAAGGAAAAATGTTGAATGATACCAAAGCGGGAAAGGGAAACGATGCAGAAGCTGCAACTTGAGCAAGGTCACGTAAGTGCAGAGGAGAGTTATGTTGGATAGACAAGGCACAAGAAGAACTGCTTGGCCAAAAGCAATATTGAGTCACCAGCTACCTAGCTGGTAGTACAGGGTGTGTGAAATAGTTTCTTCCAATTTCGACAAAAGTGGAGTTGGGCCGCTGGTTGAGATTTCATGCATTCAGCGTGAGCTACAGAGCTCATATAAAGTCTAGACGTGGGCTTGCTTGAAGAAAAAAGCAGCAGAAGAAGTACTCCTTTCAAGAAGAAAGTTTGTGAGGCAGCCATAACTTGTCCATTCTTGTGCGCCTCCAGGTCAAACCAAAACTGGGCCGCTGCTGCGGGTCTTTCCTATTTTTCTTCTCCTGGACCGTGGGTGCTGGCTCGTCATAGGCTAGTTCGTCAGTAGTCCATGGACTAGTTTCTATGGAGAATATGGCCTGAATTGCTGAGAAAATCTTAGCTCTTTACAAAGCTCACCCGTTGATCATCCAAATTCAAACAGGGTCCACCACGCGTTTTCCCCCAGGTTTTTGCAGCCTGTTAATCACTCCAAATAACTTACCAAATGAACCACTGTTCCACTGGCGTACAGTTATTGAAGAAGCAAAATGAGCTGCTATACAAGTACTGAACTCATCCCGTATCAAATTAACCAAAAGTGGAAAGTTCAAAGTTGATTACTTTGTCCAACATTGGGCCGGCAGGTTGTCTTTGGCCCAATTCAGGCAACTATGGGGATTTCCTATTACAGACCTCAAGTAATCAACCCAACCTAATCCTCTTATCCTCTTCTAGATGAAACCAGTTACTGATCACCTTCAAACATTTTCTTCGCTTCAACATCCAGCCGCATAAACAAGCATTTTCCATGGCCGTGCATAGCGTTCAAATCTCTCGCGGCTTGCTTCCCTTGACACTCGTCCAATCCTGTGATGACCACGGCCTTGAAAAGAAACCGATAATTTTCGCAAATCACATAAGTGCCATGTTATTGTCAAGAGTTGGATTTTCTTCTGGATTCCCGTTATTTAGGGTGTCCCCAGCTAGGTGCACGCGCTGTCACTTACCTTGGCTCCTTGGCAGAGCAGTTCATTTGCAGCACCAAAACCAATTCCTGACACTCCTCCCGTGACAAGAGCCACTTTGCATTCAATGTCCATGTATTTTTTCGTGCCCGTACTGAAGAAAAAACGCGACTCATTTGAGGTAAATCTAATAATTTAACCAGCAAGTAACGTTTGAGTCCTCTAAGGTACAAATTACAAACCATTTATGCCTCTCTGGGACGTAAACTGGGCTAATTTTCCTGAAAGGTAGCCAAGAATTGAGGCACATTAGTTATTATTTATGGCAGTTGAGGATGCATGACTTCTATCTCTTCTTCAACTCACTTGGATATGTTTAGACCAGCAAATCTCAAACTGCGCACGCATGACAACATTTTAAACTTGTGTTTCTGACTGCTTATACAATTTCATTAATGCTTGGAGCTGCCAGAATTTTTTTTAACCGTGGTACATATCTTTCAGCCCTCAATAGGGAAAAATATCAGTTTAAATGATTTGTTTGTAGCAACTCAAAATGATAAGTAACTAATGACCACAAAGTTCTTATGCCGACATGCAGTTTGATGGGAAGTCCACATTTTGAGGTTATTGTATTATATTTTGATATACGAATGTGTTTGTTGTCTGTTGGAAGTCTTGTAGACGCATTGAGCCTACAAGATTTAATTTTTATCAGGGAACTAAAGAATACCACTCACAATGAAAAACCTGTGATCATGAGTAATGAAAAGTTTGATAAACAAAATGGCGGTGGGTCGAGACTGGATTGGTCCAAATTTTCTTGCACCCCTGCAGTGCTGCAAGCAGTGGTTGTCCACGACACTACAAACAGTGGGCTCGTTTTGTCTATGAAGTGAATCAGTCCTGCACCACATATCTGCGGCTAAATCATAGAAACGCTCTCTACTAGGAGAATTGTTCAAATAGCTGACATTTTGAACAGGGTGGAGGTTGTGAAACGAAAAAACGAAATTAATATGTGGGGGAATTTTTGTGAGTGTGACTTGATAGGGAATGTGTAGTTCATTTTTTGTCTGCAGGTGTCTCTGCATGTAGGTCACAGTCTCCTTGTCAACCTGTAGCTACCTACTCTCCAGATTAGAGGTTAACCACCTGGAAAACTACAAAATCTATTGGGCTGGGTACACACGTTGAGGATTCCGGAGAGGATTCCTCGTTGATCGATTCCTCTTTGGCCGACGGACCGTGTGGACGGGTCGAGGCCTTCAGTTGAGGCGGACCGAACAGGCCGCCAGGCCTTTCCAATTTTTGGAAAGGCCTGGCTACCTGCTACCTGAGGCCGGGGTTGCGGTTCCCAGAATTGAACCCCTTCCTTCACGTGTATGAGGTGATCGGTTGTAGGTATCGCTCGAGTATCGTCACAGTGGTCATAGCTCCTCGTTCCTCAAAAACCCTGTTTTCCGTTTACTCTCTTCCACAGATTTGATTCGACGGTATTTCGACAGTTTTATTCAGCACAACTATTCGTCCCCCGTTGTCTGCCTACAAGGTAGGTAAAACAAAATGAAAATGCCAGTTCAATTGACTCATTAATCTGTTTATATTACAACATTTTATAATATTTCAAGCATTCGCTATAACTCTCTCAAAGCTAAACGGCTAAACTATGTAAATAAACGATAAACATTACTTAACAAATCGACATTACTTGGGTCAAAGGTCACTCTTCACTGCAACTATAACGGTAGTGTTAAGTAGTAAGGTACTTGCATAACGCTCCTAAAATTGTATTCCATAAAAATACATTAATATGGGGGTTACTTCAACTGTATCTATTTCTCAGAGAAAGTTTACAAGAGATTTGGTTACGCAATGGTATTAGGTACATATTGGAAATATTTTCCGAAAAGGCCTTAAAAACATGGTGCACCTTTCGGAAAAAAACTATCTAAATTTGGTTTTTAGAAAAGGAGTTGTTCTATTAAAACGTTTATTTATAAAGAGTAATATCACAGTGCAAGAAAAGGGGAGTTCCTTTTTAAAAAACCAGTGGGCTAATAAGAAGTCACTGAAACAGCACAACAAAGTTTTGCAACAGTGCAAAAAATTTGACAGCAAACACAAGCGGTGATTTCCCTACTGACGTGAATGCGTTCTTTTGGTTCCCGATGAAAATTAATAAATGACTATAATTTCATTAGAAAATAAGTTCTTGGAGAGTCAATTTGATGGTTAAGGCTCAAGCGGATCAAGTGGGGGGTGTTTTATAAGTGGAAAGTGTCCACAAGCGGAACTGAGTAAGACTTTTGGGGCAAAAACAAGTCACTAGTCGGGTTTGCTTCCCATACAGGGTATTTAAAAAGAGGTGCCACCAAACTTTAGGGGGATCGTACAACTAATTAGCAACAAATGTACCTATCATGCGTCTTAACACGTGATACCAAGTGTGGACAACCACATCTTGGCGTGACGTGAGTTGATGTTTACTCTTTCGACCCTCTTTGATTTCATTTCTTTCCCCCTTGTTTCTTTGTTTATACATTCGTCAAAATGGCTAAAGAACTTCTCATTGAAGTGAAAGGTATGCCTTTTTGTATGACGTGAAACATATAAGCATTGTTGGGATTCCATCGTCTAACAAACATAAAAACCTAGAAGGAAATTGGAAATGAATTCCGAATGCCCGGTAATGTATGTACAAAGGGTTAAAATGTAGAAAACTCTTCCAATTCCTCCATCTGATCATTTATCTAGGATTCTAGATTTATCTAGGAGAACCCGAAGATGATACCTGTGTGCTTCTCTGAGTGACATCATGTGATGTGAGACAACACATGAAAGGACTGATGTGAGGGAAGTGTGCTCCCAATTTCAGACAAACTTGTGTTGTCTGATTTAGATAATTGTTATTATTTAGATTATTTTAAATATCCTCCATGAGGCCATGTTGTACATAAAGGCGGCATCATCTAGTTTCCACTCCCACTATTCGCCATTACTCCAGCACATGACATCTGCTGCCATCTTCAGTTGTTCCTGTAGAAGTTCCTACCAATGATGGAGTCCTCAAACTTTTCATTTTTTTTTTTTTTTTTTTTTGTAATACTTATTCAGTGAGAATGTTTTGGTTTTCTGTTTACAAAGGCCATTTGAAGAAATCTCCTGTGAAATCATCCCCTAAGTTTGGTGACATATACACCCTGCATGTAGGTGAGCAACTGGGCAACAAGGACAATACATGGAACTATTACTAATTTAAGTTCCAAAACAGAAACCTGAAATCATGAATTCCGCAACGAAATAGATCAGGCAAAAAAAAAAAAAAATCCTTGAAGATGCCACTTTTGCTGTACTACAAATAAATTTTGACAATCAACCACTTGTGAATCAACCTTCTGGAAAAATCTTTAATTAAGAGGGTAGCACCCATAACAATCGATACATTGCTACTCTCGATACATCAAACAGCAGCAACATGATGAATTTATTTTTCATTTTAAAGATAAATATTGATTATAACAAGTCTACGTCGATGTTTTTTCTTCTTTCAAAAAGTACAGAATTAATACTTTATACTTTTTTGCACACAGAAAACTCATAGTCTAGCAAGATCAACCCTCAATTCATCCAAAATTTCAAACGGCCAACTTTCCATCACTATCGTTATTACGCAACCTACACAATAATGTCGAATTGACACACAAAAGGCAAATGCCCAGAACCAACCAATAAAAAGGTCGCCATATTGCCTGATATATCGATATATTGTGCAAAGACAGTAATCGATATGTGTATATTGTGGAAATTGGAGACCCATTTGCGCGATTGACACTCATATCGATTTATATATCGAACCAATGCATCGAATCTTCTTAGGCAATATGGCGACTTACCCTCAACTCTAGATTAGCTTGAACTGTGATAATCTTGTGCGCATGCGTCTGACAATAGTTGTGTTGGTTCGATACATCAAAAATCGTGTTCTATCGATTGTTTGGGGTGCATACCCTGATCTTGAGATTAGCCAACCTCCTCGCTTGAACAAATCAACTCCAAACATACAAAAAATACACTGTTAAGATTTAGATGAGAAATAAGTATGCAAAAAAGACGACATGACATTATATACACAAAATCACAACAAGTAGTACACATTTTTGTTTTTGTTCAGGTCAAAGTAAATATTAGAAGAAAGCACGGCAAGGTTTAATACAAGTGAGGTACGGCTGTAGACTGTATCGTACGCCTTTATCTGTTTACATTCAAACTTTTTCTTATAGAAATTTCAAGTTTCGTGAAAAAGTTTCATTATTTTGGTACTTGGCTACGGCGATCTAATGGAGATGGGCATCTAGAACTTCCCTATAGGAATCTAGTTACCATTTGGTTTCTTGTTATAATTATTTTTTAGTATGTTTTTTAGACTTGTATTTTGTTTAAATTTAACTTTGGTTTCGTGATGAAACCTGATGAGAGATGGATTTCTCATCTGCCAGTTTCCAGCGCATGCAAAGTCTTCAAGCAGGTAAAACTCTCATTGGACCATTTTTGATTAAATAATTAAATTAAAATCCAATTTATACATAAATTGACCATTCAAGATGAGCTGCGCTGAAAATACTATAGCCATAGTGTTTTATTACCACCTTAACGCATTAATAGTTGACTAATATGTGAATTGCAGGTGGACAACTCCAGCATTACTAATTGTGTCGTTATGTTGGAACGCAGGTTATTTTCAGGAGAGCGAAAGAGGTGCTGATAAATTAACCTGGTTTTGTCGTCCTGATTTCAATTATAGCGTTTCCACGTAAATGGTGGACATGAGTCACGCCGTTATGATCATATACAACAAAACTGTATACCGGAGTCTCTGAACGAATAGCGCATACAAGAAAATTTGATTGACGTCTCGCATTCGCTCGGTTTATTAAATAAATACGATTGCAGAGTTGAAATTGCAACGGAGAATAGAACACTAACTGAAGAAACTGTTCGAATAAACAAGATTCGAAGGTATTGCCTTTAAAATCTCCTTTTTTGAATCCAACGCAGCACCACGCTCACAAATTAGGCCCAGTAACTGCCAAACCTGAGATTTTCCCAGGTCTACGACAAATTTTCTCCAGTAGATAAAACTCAACTTATTTGGTTCTCGAAGTAATTGTATGTAATATTTGTATTCAAATAAAGTAAAAAAAAAACAAGAAGTTCGCCAAAAGAGGTTTCTCTCATCCTCATTCGGCTCGCTAACGAACCGAAATAGCGAACTTCTTATCGATCTTGTAAAGATCTCGTCACATTATTTATGAGACGTTCGAAATTCCGCGCGCTCCAGCGCGATTATTGTTCACTTTTAAATTTTCTCGCTTTTGTGCAAAGTAGGTCACATCGTGCATGGCCTCCCAGGGTATTAGAGTAGTTACTAGTTTGTGATGGATTGAAAAAAAAAAAAATCCCATCGCAAACGGAAATCAAATTGACGAGGACACAAACTGAATCGCACAAGAGAAAATTAAATTAAATTAATTTAAAAAAAAGTAAAAAACAAAAAATAGAATAACGGAGAAAATTAGATGTCGTGAATTAGAATGAGAAAATGTGAGGAAAAAAAGGTAAAAAGCGAACGCAACAAAAATAAGTAAAAACGCAAGTATATTAAAATAAATCGTCATGTAACGTATAGCACGTGATCTAGCAACGTAGTAAATAAATAGAAAGGAGGAATGTATACAACACAGAGGGCAGCAAGAATGTATAAAAATAAATATTGCTGGCCAAAAAAAAGAAAAGAAGTTTGCAATGGGGTCAAAGGTTGTTTGCCTTTTTTTCTTTCTTTTTTTTCAAACCTCGAAAAAAGTTCAAAAACTCGACATTTTGTTAAGATAAAATGCAAAGTTTCTTTTCAATATTTCGGTTTTCACAAAAAAAGTCGATAGATTTTTGTTTTTTAGTCTACTCTAGTTTTCACCCTGGGCGGTTTTGCTTGTCATACGAAGTCCATTTCGCTTTTACGGGATTTGCGGCATTCGACGAGCCGTTCGAAGAATTTCTTGACTTCCGAAAAGAGAAAGACGGTCGAAGTGAGGCCAGTAAGGAACAGGAGGTCTGAAACAGGGAAGAAATGTTGAAATACACGTAAAATGAATGACAGAAAATCGCTTTCGCTCCACTATTCAAGTTTTGGTTCCGTTTGGAACGACTTTGACTGACAGCCAATGTCAATTTTTCAGGGCCATCGGCGTCTCAAAATCGACAGTTTCCGAAAACGTCCAGAGAGACGTAGCGCTCAACGGAAGATTGTGGAACTAGGAAATAGGCACAACCTAAACGTCTACCAGGGCTTTTATTAACTCAAAAGTTCCTACTATTAGTCCGGGTATTCCTAATACCAATCATAAAAAGCTGCAAATTCTTACACACGGGTTGGTTATTCCTCGAATGGGGGAAACATTGGGTGTGGTGGGTCCCAGACCCATTCCAATCGATTCAGGGTCCAAAATTTAGTGGAATATGATACCCCACACGCCTAGGCACCAGAAATCCTGACACATACAAAATGGGTGGACACATACCCATTTTGACCCATAACTTCTTCCGGTGGGTGCCAATCGTTCTGGGACACACATCATTGAATTCAGCGTCCAAAATTTAGTGGAAAATGATACCCCACACGCCTAGGTAGCAGAAATCCCGAAAACACATAATCAAATTGGGTAATAAATACCCAATTTGACCAATAACTTCTTCCAGTGGGTGCCAATTGTTCTGGGACCCATTTTATTGGATTCAGCGTCCAAAATTTAGTGGAAAATGACACCCCACTCGCCTAAATCACCCAAAATCTCGAAAATCCATTTTTCAAAAAACCCCTACCCCCTCCAAATTTGGTCCGATCGGGCTGAAAAGTTTCGAGGACCCATCTCGGCTGGGAACAGACCCCTGACCCAAATTTCAGATTTTTAGAAGATTTTCTACTACCAAAAACGGCGTGGACAATGGACGGCGGACGGCGTACGGCGGACGGACATTGACCTTTTTTAATCAGGACATCATGAAACGTCCAGAAAAAAATTTTGAGCCGAATCGGAGAGGTTGACCATTATCATGAAAACATAGGTTGATTATTCAAGGAATAACCAACCAAAATAAAAATGCAGCAAATTCATTCACAGGGGTTGGTCATTCCTCGGACAAGCAGCAGAGAGACTCATTAGAATCGATTCAGCGTCCAAAATTTAGTCGCCAAGGTACCAGAAATCTCGGAAAACACATTTGAAATGGGTTGATAGATACCCATTTTGACAGATAATCTCTTCCAATGGGCGATAATCGTTCCGGGACCCGTCTCATCGGATTTAGCATCCAAAATTTGTTCGAAAATAATCCTCCACACGCCTAAATCGCCGAAAATCTCAAAAATGCATTTTTTGAAATACACATTTTGACCACCACTACCCCACCCCCTTCATCACCCCTCCCAGCCATATACTCCACAATGGTGTATTATTAGTTAATTCGTATCCTTGAGGTCTCCTAAGTATAAAACTAGAACAAATGGAGACCAGCTACATCCCCATTCAAGTATCTTCTATCACAACGGCCATTTTAACGATTTCTTCTGAGCATCATACAAGATTTTTTGTTCCAGACATTGCATTTAGTCTTTAAAACGCGAAAAAATAATTGTTGAGGAGGATTTTTCCAGGTTTAGGCCGGGTACACACGTTGAGGATTCCGGAGAGGATTCCAAAGAGGGATTCCTCTGAGGCGGCCGGAGCCGGACGGAGCATCCACAAGTACGGGAAAACCAGGAGGCTTCGGCCAGAGGTTTCGACACGAGAGAGGCCTTTCGAGGAAAACTGTGAAAAAATTAACGAGGAACGACCACTGTGACGATACTCGAGCGATACCTACAACCGATCACCTCATCCACACGTGAAGGAAGGGGTTCAATTCCGGGAACTGGAACCCCGGCCTCAGGTGGCCTTTCCAAAAATTGGAAAGGCCTGGCGGCCTGTTCGGTCCGCCTCAACTGAAGGCCTCGACCCGTCCACACGGTCCGTCGGCCGGAGAGGAATCGATCAACGAGGAATCCTCTCCGGAATCCTCAACGTGTGTACCCGGCCTTATGAAAATAAAAGGGCGCATTAGGTCGATACGAATAATCAACGAAATTGTCTATCTCAAATCTATTCATACAACCAGGCGTTCCTATCCACTAAAACAAAATGTAATGATATATTAATCAAACTTTGGTCAGGGAGCTGTTTCCAGGTCTAGGTTAGTTCTCGAAGCGTTTCAGCCCGATCAGCCCAAATTTGGGGAAAAATGAATTTTGTTAAATTCGATTTTTGGGACTTTAACAAAGTAAGCGTGTGGGATATTATTTTCCACTAAATGTTGGACGCTGAATCCAGTGAGAGGGGTCCTGGTGCATATTGGTGCCCCCTGGGGAAGGGTATGGGTCAAAATGTGTACCCCTTACCTTTCAAAAGGTGGTTTTGGAAATGAGGGGTATCATTTTCCTATAAATTCTGGACGCTGAATCGATTGGATTAAGTCCACACACGCTGTTCTTGTTCATAATCTTGCTCCAAGGAATAATCAACCATTGTTGAAGAATTTAGTGCGTTTTACGCCCATTTCACGGTCATTTTCTTTTTAAAGCAGGTCTCCTAGCTCATGCGAGATAATAAAGAGGAGCGTCTTCAGAACAGCAAATTCTCTTACCTTGCCCTGTGAGAGCTTCTGTTTGGAATACGGATTGCAGCGGAGGCCAGAAGACAACAAGCAGCTGTCCAATCACGGAGCCACTCACGGCGAGGAGGAACATTTTGTTGGTGAAGAGGCCAATGGAGAACACTGATTTCGTCTAAAACGATCACAACGATGATTACAAGTCGAAATTACAAGACAATAACACCAATTGTTTATCTCGTTTTTGCGACAAAATTACCTGAGATCGACAGCTAAGAGCGTTGAACATGTCGAAAAAAACGAAACACGTAAATGTCATCGTGGTGTCTCGCTTCGTAATGCCATCCGTGCTCATCTGGAACACAAAGCAAATTTACCGTTGAATTTATATGACGACAGTGCAACGCGATGGTGCATAGGGTGGTAATGGTGTCAACGGAGTTCCGTTGATGGCGCTGCTCCGCTGAATAAGTCACATTTTGAGCATAAACAAGAAATGGGGTGTAGCGTGATGGTGGAATGGCTCCTCGACGTCAATGAGTGGATAGGCATAGATTATGGCAGGTACGACAATATTTTTGAAACTAGGGAGTCAATATCCCTACTGTTTCTGCTCAAAATAAGCGTTTGAAAAACACATATTTTTTTAAAAATCAAAGAGTCCCTAAAAATGTAGGCCATTTTATTACAAGTGTTAATGTTAATCGGACAAGTATTGATGATAAAAATCTTGAGAATTGACTTTAGAAGAAAGAATAGAGGGGTGGTATTGTGGTTTGTTCGCCAGAACCTTGTTTTACCACACTTTTTGGCCAAGCGAATCACATTTTGTGGACTCGTACAATCAAAGCGACACGTTCACATAGAAACTCCGCCATTCATTGACGGTCTGACACGTAAAACCATCAACCTTTATTAATTTTCCCCAACACAGATTACATTGAGTAACGTAGAACATACAAATGGGTACTCTGAATCGTGGGGCGTTTTGGGAAATCCTTTTCCGCCTGCAAACTATAAAGAAACAACTCGGAATTAGTTAAGTAAAACGGGACAGAATCGGGTTGAGGTGGACGAGGCAAGGAAGTTCCAAATTTTGAAGCAATCATGACGAACGCTTCACTGGGGAGATGTGAATGATACCTCTGTCATTCCGTTGGCACGATGTACGTGCATGAGACTCATCTTCCTGATAAGGTAAGAATATTTACCTAAAACGCTGCAAATTCTTACACAATGTTTGGTTATTCCTTGGAGCAATGTTATGGGGAAAACAGTGAGTGTGGAGTGTCCCGGACTCATTCCAAACGGTTCAGCGTCCAAAATTTAGTGGAAAATGATACCCCACACGCCTAGGTACCCAAAAATTTCAAAACCCCACTTTCGAAATAGGTAGGTAGGTATCCATTTCGACCTAAACCCACCTGCAGTAAGCACCAATCGACCCATCTCATTGGATTCAGCGTCCAAAATCTAGTAGAAGGTGGTGCCTACCTGCCAAAAAGTTCCGAAAATCGAGTTTCAAAAAATACATTTTCACCCATAACCTCCCCAAATTTCGTTCTATCGGACTAAAAAGTTTCGATAACAAACTAGAGCTAGTTAGATGTCCTAGACCAAAATTTAAGATTTTTAGAAAATTCTTTAATACCAAAAACGGCGTGGATAGCGTTCGGTGTAGGGCAAAAGGACACTTTGCTTTTTAGATCTAGAAAGACTATTCAAGGAATAACCAACCAAAACTGGGAAAAGCCTCACATCTACTGAGGCCAATCACAAATTACCATGAGATTCAGTTCAAATGGTGACTTACTTCTCGATTAAAAACCCATAGAGTGCCCGCGATGATTATAGACGCTGAGAGTAGAACGTTTGTGATAAGATGTCTGGTGATCATAGGTTGCTTCACATTGCGAGGCCCTTGTTTCATGATGTCCTTGTCGACGGGTTCAACTCCGAGACTGAAGAGAGAAAACAGATAGATTCCTAGGTAAAAATTGTTTTCCAAATCAAGAACAAGACGATACAGGCAGACAGAACTTCTCCAACATTTGGATCTGCTATGGCAGTTACCACTTTTATGACATAACTCGTCTTCTGACTGTCTACCAAGGGTCTACAAAACGACAAGGATCAGCATATAGTTGGAAGGGGATCACTATTTTTATACAACTAGGGGTTTCCACATCACCTTTCATCTTAATTTAAGGCAGAGCGAAGGTTTACCTATGCGACTAACGTAGGACATTACATCTACGGGTATTGTTAATCAATTTGGTGACAGCTTACCTCTGAGCAGGTGGTCCGTCCATGATGATGTTGATCCAGAGGATTTGCATAGCGTTCAACGGATTAGGTATCCGGAAAAGCGTGGCCAGCGCAATCAGCGACAAAGCGGCAATGCTCGTGCTGAGTTGGAATCTTACGAAGTTTCTGATGTTGTAGTAAATACCTTTGCCTTCTTCAATAGCAGCTCTGAAAATATAATAATTAAAGGTAAGTAACGTTTAGGAGTCCGAAAAAAGAAGAGAAGCTGACCCTTGGTAGGTAGTGTTAAGTGCTTCCGTGGACTTTGAGAGTTCTTGGGCTGCTAATGTTCGCTAACCTCCAATATCACCCATTGCTGCTGGTTAGGAGGTAAGGAGGCCACAGATAACTTTAATGGTTTCTAGCTAGGCAGCGCTGTAAACCATTTTACAGAGACCAAGCTTATCCTCAAAAAAGCTTCATGGCACCGCCAGAAAGGCAGCCACTGATCGCAGTCAGAGAAGCATATCATTATGGCCAACCAGGGTGGGAACCAACAGTGGCTGGCCAAACAGAATCCTGTTTTTCACCATTCAGATACATGTTTTAGGAAAATAATTTTTGAATCTGCAACCCTCAAGTTAGTAGTATATCATCAATCAAAGACATTGGTCAGTGTCACGCCTCTTACATAATAGTGTTGAAGTCGTCATCGAGTAAAATCATGTCCGCGGCCTCCTTACAGACGTCAGTGCCAATTTTTCCCATGGCAATCCCAATATCGGCTTTCTTCAGCGCCACTCCGTCATTAACGCCGTCACCAGTCATAGCAACAATATTTCCACCTCGTTGGAACGCCTGCAAGAAGCCAAGTGCGAATGGCAATCACTCGATGGCAAAAATATTGTAAATGAAGACATTCAATGCTTCACAAACCTTGACGATAGTAAGTTTATGTCTGGGAGTCACTCTGTAGAAGACAGCCACGTTGTGTATCATTTGGTCCAACTGGTACTCGGACATGGAGTCCACTTCGTCACCTGACAACGTCGAGCTGTGCAGCGTGTCCAAACCAATGAGTTGAGCTGAAATCAGTACCACATCCTTCATGAGAAGAAGAGATCATTGATCCGAGTTTAGTAGGTACGGAGTTATCATAAAATTACCTATAGCGACAGCAGTTTCTTGTGCGTCTCCTGTGACAAGGCAAACTTTGACGCCCATGTTGAGTAGAGCGTGGATCGACTCACGGACATTGGGACGAGGAGGGTCGCATATACCAACGATACCCATGAAGACCAGATCTTGCAAAGAGCTACCACTCGCCATACCAACCACTGATAAGAGAAGACGAAACTCAAATAAATAAGAAAATATTCTACTCCCCAAACCAGCAACTCTCACCAGGCTGTCTCTTTCTCGACAATTTATCAGCCTTTAATATTCCTCACCTCGAAGGCCTTTCCTTCCAATTTCATGAGCTTCCGCCAAAAACTCTTGCTCCTTTTTCGCATTGAGACTCTGATGCTGCCCTTTCCACGAATATTTGGTGCACTGCTGCAGTATGATTTCAGGCGCTCCTTTGACGAAAAAGATCTCTTCTTTGGACTGGGGATGAAAGGAAAGAAGTTGCGCATAAATATGGGAAAGGGACATGATTTCCTTCTCTAAACTAAAAATTAATAATGTAATTTAAAAGAATTATAGTAAATGTTCAACGTACTTCTCCGTATTTTGGCACACATTTGACCGCCATCATTTTTTGTTCAGAACTGAATGGGTATTCTTGTAGTCGAATGTACTTGTCACTGATCCCATACATGCCGTGCTGAAAACCACAATAAACGATTGTGTAACAAAACTATAAGAATCATCCATAAATTTTATGAAAATAGGGGAAATGTCAGAAATTAAGAGCGCATACTTTCATTGCAACTGCCAACAGAGCTCCTTCCGTGGGCTGACCCAAGAGCGTCTCTCCGTTAATTACAGCATTATTGCAGACGACGCCACACTAAGGAATAAAGGAGAATTTTATTAAAAAGATGCTTGGCAAGAAGAAGCCAAAAATCACAAAAATTTTAAATTAGAATACAAATGGCGGATATACTGGTTATCAGCAAAGGCGCATCAGCACCTTTGAAAAAAATCCCCATTATCAATCAATCAATCTAAGGGTTTGAAGAAGTTGAAATGTTCCTTGACATAGGAGCAACCTTCAGATCGACAATCAGGACTTTCCGCCGATAAAATGGAAAAATTGTTTTTCTTAAAAATACAATTTTAAAGAATAATGTCCAAACATCGGATTTAGTGCTGGTCTAATTCATCTTAACAGGACAAACGTAGCTAATTTTTTATTCAAATTCTCTTAAAAAACGACACTGTGTGACCTTGTGTCCATGAAAACCTCGATTGGCAAAGGACATTGTGTCTACAGAACAATTTCCGGAACACAATACTCAAGAAAACGACACCCTGTAGGTGAAACCCTCAATTAATCATACAAAGTATCAGCTTGATATAGAATAACCTATATTGTCTCTTTACTTAGGTAATAAGATCCAAAATACCGTGTTCAGTCCCCATTATGCTGAGGGCATATGCCAAATATGTATAAGATGGTCTTTAATTCGCCCGTGTTACACAAGATACAGATTTTCCCTTGGTTTACCCTCCACATAATTCCCTTAAGTGAGATGCGTAGGAGCGCTACCTGGCTTTTCATCCCGAAGGGAATATTTCATGTTAAATAGCCCTGTAGGCTAGAGTAGCCTTCGACGAAATGAGAGGAACCTGATATAAAAGGAGCAAATAAACCTTTTGTACTCCTCGTATGCCGCCCTTATTGTACTAGACTAAATGATTTCCCGAGTCACTAGGTCCGCATTCTGCGCCTTCCTAACTCTAAACATCCCAGTCCAGTCAACAGACGCTTCAATTGTGTGACTCAATTAAATTGAAAGTAGCACTTCTCTATGGCTAAGGTCCGAATGAGAGTATAGTATCATAGCATGAACGAGGATATCTTTCCAGAGGCATCCTGAGCAAAGCCCATCTGCCGGTCGCAGCTCTCACTATACAACGAGGAGTGCACCTTGGTAATCCAAGGAGGAAATCTTGGAAATTTGTGCCTGCAATACTTTAATCTCTTCGATACATCGGAGGCTCTTGTTCGAATCACGACACCAAACTGAACCTTGAGAAAGGTGAGATCAATGTGATAAGAATCCTCAGTATCACTTCAGTATCGTAAGCATCACGATAGAAGATACTTCGCTCCTTGGAAAATGGCGATTTCTTGCCAAGAAGAAGATATGTTGTAGACTGACTATTGTCTCGCGTTTCATCAAATGCGTGACTTATAATTAAAATTAAAAGCACAGACTTGCCTCCAACATTCTGTAAATAGAGTCTCTTGCAGTATCGATGTTGTCGCACTGATGAATGTGTATCTCCCCGTGATCATTATATCCAGCTCCAGACACCTAGAAAGTAACAGGACTATGAAAAACTTCCAAATAGAAAGCGCTTTTTACAAGGACAAAGAAAATTCACAAACCTCAGCTAGATACCCGTCGGAAGTGAGGACGCAAGTTACCGTCATCTCATTTTTAGTGATTGTTCCAGTTTTGTCCGAGCAAATTACGTTGACACAGCCTGAAAACATGACCTACGTGTGAGATTTTGGACGTTTTAAGCACGTTGGGTACTTCACCAATCAGCAGCGTTCAACAGTTACTGACCGAGGGTTTCTACAGTAGGTAGCTTCTTGGCAATCGCTTTTCTCCTGGCCATTCTCATCACTCCAAGAGCCAACGTGACGGTGACGACGATAGGGAGACCTTCTGGGATAGCCGCCACTGCCAAACTGGAATCAAATGAATGATGGTCTGGTCCATAACTTGACGCCAAGTAGAATGACTTGAACAATCATGTCAATTCATTGTTCCGTCGACGCTATTTCCCAGCATTCATAATTGTTCCAGTTCTCTTAAACAACCCACAAAGCGGTGATTAACTATTTGGAAAAAACCTTGAGCTACCATCAGATTAGTAGAACGTGGATAACGCTCCTGTTGGGTTGTAGAGGCTACATACCCTTCTTGAAAGCCAACTTGCCAAACATCCCTTCCCCAACCAGCCCACTCTTCCGTCCAAGTAGTGCGCTCTAGCGGCCACCTACCTAATTTGTGATCACAACTTTCTATATGACGTTTTAGATGTCAAAACAAGCGAATACTGTATTTAGTAAGTACGTTGAAAACAGTTACGGAAACTCTGCGGAAAATCAGGCTTATTACGACTCTTGAAACAAAAAGAAATTGAAGGCGACCCAGAAAACAAACAAATTCTGAAGCAGCACTGAGAAAAAGAAAAGAATTGCTACTCAAGCAACTTTAGACACTTTTTCTCTTAAGTTGAAAAATTAATTATTCGTATTTTACTCTTATAAAATGATTAGCCCATTACATTCATGTTATTCGTTTTTTCTGTAATTTACCGGTCTAAAATGAAAACAATTTTGATAAAATGTTTGTCAATCCCACGCGCAATTATTTATGATACCTGTTAGAGCTATTTTGCTTTAGAAAACAACTACAATTTAACTGGTTTTGGAAATTGTCTAGCAGCTGACAAGTCGGGCACTGGGTTCTTGAAGCATGAAAACCCTCAAGAATGATGATGAATAGGCAATCCCAGATATTGTTTCACAGAGAAGTGAACCGTCATTAGCGCAGGAAGCCTTACAGGGCGAACAGCCCAACGGGCGGGCGAGAAGGGTTAATTACACGAAGGCAGAACTCAGCAATTAAGAGTCCGCAGGACGTGCTGAGGTTCTAAAGCCTCGTAAAGAGCTCAATCAACCCCTAGTTTCGATTCAGGTGAAAGAAATGAGCGATTTTAGCGAAAGAAAATGATAAACAGATTATGTTGCAGTTAGACAAATTGATAAATTCCTTGTAATAGCAAAATTTGATGGAAAAATATACTAAAAATTGCTCGAAAATCTATGTTGACGTACTGAAATGGGGGTTTGGTGCGGTAAGGCACATCTAGCATTACTGCGGCCCAATGATACATCAATGAATTGTTAATTTAAATTTAAAAATCCACTCCGGAACGTACCTCACTCCGACGTTGAACATTTCGAGGATGTTCCTCCCTTGAATCCACCCAATCAACATGATGAGACCGATGATGATGAACGAGTAAAAACTCAATTGAGTACCCAAACCGTCCATGGACTTTTGCAGAGGAGTTTTCGGCGCTTCTTCCGCTTGCATCATTTTAAAAACTTCGCCAAATTCCGATTTTTCACCCGTATTGACAACAATACCCTGGAAAGCAGAAGAATTATCAAAAGAGGAAATCAAATAGCTAAGATTCTTGAAAATTGTTTGCAAGGGAAGGTTTTTGAATGATGGTGGTTTCAAATTTACCTTGCCGTTTCCGCATCTGACAAGAGTGCCCATAAAGCCGATGTTTTTCATGGATGTGTGACCGTTGCTTTTTAGAACAGGGGCAGTTATTTTTGCCGCGGGTTCCGTCTCCCCAGTAAAACTGCTTTCGTCAATGGCGAGATCAATAGCCTGCAATTGGTAAAGATTCGTACATGATTTGAACATGAGATGTAGATGAGTCAGGTAAAATCTTAAAAGTTTTAAAATTTTGGGAGAAATCAGAGCACAAATTGGATTAAATGTATAACGCCACAGGAATACTGATGTGATATCGACATCGATCCATTAAAAAGATATTTTTGAATCAAAAATTGCAAGGTTGTTGGGCTTTTCTACGGATCAGAAGTGACCCGTAGTTCTTTCCTGCTCAACCTGAAGAAAGATCTTTTCAGTGTTGGATTTTCAATTTCGGGATCAGCCCCTCCTGGCCCACCACATCCTAATTCCCCCTTTTCACAATCCACTCCAAGCCCAACTAGCGGCACACCAGGCCTGGCTGGCTTCATCGCAACAACGACAATGAATAGCAAAAGTGAAAGCTCAAAACTAACTAAGAAATTCGAATGAGACTAGGATTTGAGAGGAATTGAAAAAAAAAAAAAAAAAAAAAAAAAAAAAAAAAAAAAAAAAAAAAAAAAAAAAAAAAACAGAAGGCATTATAAAACTAATTAAGCTGGAAAAGCTGGCTAATATGGCATATATGTCGGGTCATCTCCCAGTTATGGCCCTGTGTGGCCATATTCACGCCCTTCAGAGACGCTAGTGCAGCCTCCATTTTATGCCTATCAAAGAGTGCAGTAGTTCCACAGACTTATTTAAAAAATTATTTTACCGCTAGGGAAGAGACTATGGCCAACAATGAAAAATCCACCCCACCCTAGGTAAATACTCTTTGGAGCTTTCAGATGTGTGAATTCATAGGGCGTTCAGATGGCGCTAGTTTAGCTTCTAGTTTATGACCAACAACTGGCAGCAACCACAACATTATTTCGCTGAATCCAGACCTAGGGCAGTCATATTCCCTCTGTGGTAGCAGCCTAGTTTTTATTGTTATAGCAGTGCCCCTCACAGCCTACTTTTAGGCGTTCTATTCTACTGTGGTTCAACACCATCTTGTTTGTGTATGATTAGGTAGGAGAAAAAAGAGTTTGCAGCAATCATCAGAATAGAATGGTAGTCATTTTTCAAATAGGATCAATGTATTGCTCTTGAAACTTTCCTAAATTGAGTATAGGTATCTCAGGAGCAATATCACATGACTTGCCTGTTTCTAAACAGAAATATAGAGCAGTCATTCAAATGTTGAGAGGACATTTGAATGGCAGAGCCATTGAATCAAAAATGAAAATCATGAACAGTGATGCGAATGAACAGGCTAACTATAAAGCACTCAGACAAGTGATCTTCCTCAGACTGAGAGCAGATTACAATTATAAGGGATAAAAGTGATAATGGACCCTTATCACAACTGCCCTGAGGTCTAGCGGGACTTAGTGAACTAATGTTGTGGTTGCTGCCAGACATTTGTCCAGTTTATGCCCTTCAGATAGCGCTAGTGCAGCCTCCTGCTTATGCTAATCAGAGAGCGCTAGTGTTTTCTAAGGAGAGCTCAATAGGGAGAAAGCTAGTCTGTAATGCGAGTTGAGTTCTTCAAAACACTTCTCAGAAAGCCAATTATCTGTTTACCTAATGAGTTAATCAACCTCTATTCCCACACATATTTAGTTACTCTAATAATTTCTTGGCTTTCAGGGGTAGGTTCCAAGTTCTCATTTAAAATTAAAATAAAAGTCGTTTCGTTACTAATCCACCACACTATTGGTAAGAACTCCTGAGAGCTTTCATATTATTGAATTCATATTCCACGTACCTCAAACAACCTGATATCAGCCGGTACTCGGTCTCCAACGTTGAGATGAACGATATCTCCAGGCACCAAATCTCGGCCCAGGAAGGATTCCAGAACTCCTCCTCTGACGCTAAAACGGTCGATTGAAATAATTAGAAGAATTCGAAATTCAATTTTAACGTGAAGAATTCCATCCAAGTATGATTCTGAAGAACTTACCACGTACACGATGGGGGCACCAATTTTGTCAGTTCTTCCAAAGACTTTTCCGACCTATACTCTTGAATAAACGCTACAGTAACAACTATTAGGATGGCCTGCAACAGAATAAGAGATGATGAATTAAAAACACATTGAAAAGGGGCTCATAATGCATATAATACACGACAAAATGCGACTGGTTCGCCGTGAATTGTGCCTTCAATGAGAACGCTCATCAACCTCAGCTATTTCCAATAGGACTTCTAAAAAGAGGATTCTTCTTATCATAATGGGCATCGATTATGGTATTCTGAACCGATAGCCGCAAGGATTTGTTGTCAAAAATTTAGAGAAAAACGATACTCCACTCGCTTAGATTCCTAAGAAAGCGTGAAATCCCATTTCCAAAACACGCATTTTCAACAATACGCTGCTTCTGTTTTTCGTTTATCGGTCTAAAACCCGCCTTAATTGAATCATGTATGAGAAGAAACAATAATTGTTATGGCTAAGCTTAAGGAGCGTCCTTAAACGCGAAATTCAAAATGGTTCGCCAGCACATTCGCATTCTGTTTGTTGGTTAAGCCTTGAACTAAGGATTTCTTCGATCCTAAGCTTGCTCTAAATTTTCCTCAACAACTCAGCTCTTATTTGTTATGCCGACCAAACCATTATAAGGGATAATAGAACCTATTATTATTTTAATAGAGCGCTACACGCTGAGAACAACACGTTTCCTCCGTTTTCCTCGATAAACTTGGAAGAAAAATCAACAACTGTTGAACCGTCAAAATAACTCATCATGCTGTATTTAGTACGTTTATTTTACCATTTCCTATTCAACACCGTACGATCTCATGACAAGCTGTGTTGAATAACCAAGGACTTTACCCGCGATATCCGCTTGGAACGACCTTGTTTCGTCGTTAATTGCTTGATGAAGCGATGCCGTCTGTTTGTGCTTACAATAAAATGATTCTCACGATTTAGATTTTAAATATAGAGTTCAGAGTATAAGTGAAATACAATGTTAGACAAGGCCCTGTCCAGTCCAAAACAGGAATGGAAATAATAATTAAGATGAGGCGAAATAATGATTGTCGTCTCCTCGTTTACTTGAGATTTTATAGATCAACAGGACTTATTACTCACCCCCTCTTCCTCCTCACCATACAACGAATCGATAATCTTTGTATTGATCGTTGTCCCATTGGAATTCATCTTGGGTCGAACAGAAGGAACGTTAGACGAAAAATTATCGATTTAAGTTACAAAGCAAAAAGGAATCTATCGAATGTTCTTGCACTTGGTCACCAAAATTTATGATATTATCGTCGTTTTGTTATCGGGACAATGATTCATGCTAAAAAGCGAATATGAAAGACCGAATCGTCAACTCTTTTTCTTGACGAGAACGAATGAGTCGAAGAAAACGTGAGCAATGGTTGAAACTTATCTACGAGAAACAGGGTGCCTACAGTAGTTTTACATTCCAAGATTTTTCTTATAATTTCAACCACAACTAACAAAATTTGCCATTACTCAATTCGTAATAAAAATGTTAAATTTATTATATAACCACTGGAAAGTGCATTTGATTTTGTATCATTCAGACATAACATCCGACTTTCTTAAATATCTATGATTAGATGAATGAATAATCTAAAATTTATGAAAGACAAAATGTGTGACAAATGATCTTTCTGATGGTATAATAAAATTTGAATTTTAGTTGAATGGGCGTTCAAGTGTGTTAAGATCGAAATCACGACAAAAATCTTAAACGTTGAACAACTTGAAAATGAAGCCTTAACAGAAAATAAACATTACGAGGCACTTTCTGCAGCAAATTAGTTGAAGAATTACCCCCTGAAGTTAGATGATATTGGTGGATACTCTGAACAAAGGATCGTGACGAACTATTCTGGTGAATTCCAGGTGATGAGAAGAAGGAAGAATCCTGAGTGGAAAAAATCCGCTGATCAGCAACAATAATCACGGGGCAGTGGAGGGGTCCTTAAGGATTGCCAGGAAAATGTCAGAGCCGTATTTGAACTCATAATTCAGGATGAAGGCGAATGTGGACAGTTAAAAGTAAGTAAAGTCAAGTAAACCGGCATTTCAGTTTGAACTACCATCCGTGGCGTCGTGGACGTGGTCAGAAGTCCTCCAAAGAGAAAAGCAAAGCTCGTTTTGACCGTTTCGACCGTTATCATGGCTCTTCATTGCCTCACAGCCTACAGCCAACAAAAAATTACTTGGATGGCTCCCATACCAGCGGTCACCCATCCAAATAATAACCACACTCAATGCCGCTCAACTGGAGGAGGTTTAAATTGCTTTTAATGCACAGAAGAATTTACAGTACGTGAAAACGTAGTACGCGCTAACAACATGCTACAAAGAACAAGACTAAGTATAAAATACTCACAACTGTGATGCTGACAGCATCGTCGAATTGCTTCATACATATGCTGACGAATGCAGAGCCCAGAAGAAGAAGGATCAACGGATTCTTAAACTGAAAAAGATAAAAATAATGCAGATTATCACGATTAATTCAACTTCAGGCAGGAGATAGTTGAAGCTCTTTGGATCATCAACGCATTTCTACAGAAAAATAAAAATTCAGCTCATACAAAATTTCTTATACATTACTCATCTCAATCAATGATGGCAATTCGAGAATGATAAGTTTTTTACAAATAAAGTTCAAGGAATTCACTTCTTGTATAAATGCGCAAAAGTATTTTCTGGATGAAAACGGCAGGTTTTTTAGTGGAATACGCCCTTCCCGAAGAAGGTAAGCCATAGAACAACTGACTGGACTAGAGAAAAATACAGAATTTTCATTGTATCACGAGAAACTTGTTATTCATTCGGGAGAAGATAAACAATCCGACTACTGCCAAAAAGAATTCAGTTCAATATAATTACTATCATACTCCGAAGCCCTAATGATACTCTTATTCATAATTTTATTTCCAAACTTGAGAAATTCGTTCAAAAGCAAAAAACCTGATATTTAAGCGTTCAGGAGGCTTACACACCACAAAACCAGCTCAGAACAAGCAATTATAATCATATTACGAAGTCACGTTGAGTAATGACGGCGATAATTTTCAGGGAGAATAGATGAGCTACGTGTAAAAAGACGTTGCATTTTTCAAGGATTGCCATTCATTAGCTGTAAATATAATTTTGGATTCCTCGTTGTCCTTGATGTTTTCGAACGTGGAACTTTCGGCTCGACGTATCCGTTCTCATCTACGAATCATCCGACAGTTGAGATTACTGCTATCCTAGTATATTTTCCCGTAAACGAAATCGTCTCGAAAAATCTAGACAAGGGCCCACGTCCGGTTCTGAGCTTGTTATGCGTCTTCTCAGAGTGGCACTGGCTATGGGAAACGGTGAATCAAGTCGAACCCAAGTACCCAAGGACGTCCGACTAAATGAAGTCGGAAAAAAGCAATTAAAAATCAGAACTTTTTTGTATCTGAGGAGATTTATAAAAATGATAATCTCCAGGTTTCGGATATTCCGAATGAAATAGAGCGAAAGGGGACTTGTCACGTCGAGGATGTCACCCCTGAGGGCCCATTTCGTAGGAAGTAGCACCTGTGGTCAAGTTTATTGATCCTTCATCGAAGGGGGGTTGCCACAGAAGTGAATCGGCAAGTATCCAGCCCTATTTCATCACTTTCGAAGCGGTAATTTGGGTCACAGGGGTTGGTTGTTCCTTGGACCAGGAGTATGGGGGAAAACAGTGAGTGAGGAGTGTCTCGGATTCATTCCAAACGTTTCATCGTCCAACAATTGATGGAAAATGATACCCCATACGCCTAGGTGCTTAAAAATCTCAAAACACCGCTTTCAAAATAGGCAGGTAGGTGCCCAATGTGACCCATAACCTCTTCCGGTGGGCACCAATCGGTCCACGACCCATTTCGATGGATTCAGGATCCAAAAATTAGTGGGAAATGATACCCCACATGCCAAGTTTTCCAAATAACGGAAAATAATACCCCACACGCCAAGGTACCCGAACACATAGGTAGATAGATATTTTGACCCATACTCAATTACGGTGGGTGCCAATCGGTCCACGACACATTTCAATAGATTCATGGTCCAAAACTTAGTGGGAAATGATACCCCACACGCCTAGGTACCAGACATATCGAAAACACACATTCGAAATGGGTTGATAGTTACCCATTTTGACCCATAACCTCTTCCGGTGGACGCAAATCGGTCCGGGACCCGTCTCAATGGATTCAGGGTCCAGAATTTAGTGAAAAATGGCACCCCACACGGCTAAATCGCAAAAAATCTTGAATATCCATTTTTCAAAAAACACATTTTAACCCCTAACCTTCCCTCCCGATCCGGTCCCATCATTCCAAACGAAAGGGCTGCGAATTATCATACAGTGATTTATTATTCTAGTTTGATCTTCCTATTGCTTGAAAGCGTATCTTTCTGGTTTACAGAATGAAGAAGGAACGAGGTGTCATATTTGAGGTTGAAAGGATTTTTTTTTTAAGGCTAATGTGCAGAAAAATCACGTCCTGGATATTTCTAATGGATTTTCAATACATAATTCGAATGGAAGATACGAAATGAATCACTTATGTTGACCAAATTTAAGCTATAGGCGCGAAATTACTTGAGGCCTCGTGATGTCCACAATGGTTGATTACAATATAGTTCCGCACAGAATAGCAGGCACCATCTTTGGCAGAGTACGGACTACTACTTGTTGTGATTGTAATTTGTCATGTGCTTCCGTGAATCTCTGGCATGTTCAAAATCGTTACGACAGCTCTGTTGAAAGAATACCCTGAAAAATTCCGTTTTCGAACTGTCGGGGGAGCGCTCGCCTGTCGAGTATCATGTTGTTACCTGTTCGAGATATTTCTTCCAGAGGGGGTCGTCCTCTTTGACGGAAAACTCGTTGTAACCAGCAAGTTGTCGTCTCAGTTCAGGTTCTCGGCCCCAAAGCCCTGTTCGGAGGTCGACCCGCAGACGAGCTGCCACTTCTTCCGCCCCTAGCCAGGAGGCCTCCCCCGTCGTCATCCACATCTTCTCTTCCTCTTCCTGCAACAAAAAGAAACACGAGTGAGACAAATCTGTAAAACAATCGTACAGGACGCCCAGAAAAATCCCCAAAACGCGATCGAAATTTGAAAACGTGTTGAGCAGGGAAAATGCGGTCTAAAATGGATTCTCACATACGAAAACGCGTTTTTACCGTCATTCTTAACATAATGACCCAATGTTTTCATATTTTTGACATTCTTGACACATCGATAGTTTCTATCAGAGTGCGGCAATCAAACCGAGACAAATCTCAACCTATTCAGAGTCCAAAATCATCAAATATCTCGAAAACCCAATCCTAGCAAATCCATTCTTCGCCCATTCCTATACTGGTTGCAGTTCAACCTTTCTGAGCACAATCCACGAACAGCACGGCGTCTTTGTACCCTAATTTTCCCTCCGCAAAGTCCATGGCCGAGAAGTTAATCCATTAGGCACCCCTATGGACCCTCGCCGGCCTCAACGTGGAATTCACACATCCATCAAAACTCCCTAATATAACATTCTGGAGGTTTTGCCGACGTCATTGTGCCCTAATTTCCCATCTGGACAGTCCCTGGCCGAGAAGTTGATCGACTAGGCACCTCTATGGATCCTCGCTGACGTCATGTCCCCGTCAAAATTCCATAAAATTCCCTAATATAGCACAGCATAGGTTTTGTTGAGATTATTGTGCCCTGATTCCTCCTCCGAATTTTCCTGGGCCGAGGAGTTGATCTAAGCACCCCTACGGACCCTAGCCTGCGTCAACGATCAACTTGGAAGTCACACGTTCTTCCAAATCCCCTGATTTGGCACTGCAGAGATTCTACCGGCGTCAATGTGCCATAATTTTCCCTCTAAACAATCGCAGAAATTCATCTATTAGGCACCCCTACAGACCGTAGCCAGCGTCAATGTGGAAATCACACATCCATCCGAACCCCCAATTCAGCACAGCTGGGGTTTTGTCAACGTCATTGTGCCCTGATTTCCCATCCGCATCGTCCCTGGGTCGAGAAGTTGACCTATTAGGCACCTCTAATCCTTGCCAGCATCATCATAAAAGTCACACATCCTTCCAAATCCCATAACACAGCACAGCAGAGGTTTTTTCGGCGTCATTGAGCCCTGATTCCCTTTCTGCATCGTCCCTGGGTCAACGAGTTGATCTGTTAGGCGCCTCAACAAACATAGAATCCTCGCTAGCGTCAACGTGGAAGTCATACATCCATCAAAATTCCCTGATTTGGCTCTGCAGAGATTCTACCTGCGTCAATGTGCCCTAATTTCCCCTCCAAACTCTCGCAGACAGAGAAATTAACCTATAAAGCACCCCTACGGATCATAGCCGGCGTCAACGTGGAAATCACACATCCTTTCAGACCCCCTTATTTAGCACAGCGGAGGTTTTTTCGACGACATCCTGCCCATATGTATTCACCCCAAGTTAATCTATTAGGCACCCCTATGGATCCTCGATGACGTCAACGTGGAAGTCCCACAACCTTCAAAATTCCTTATATAGCATTGACACGATTCGAATTCCTATATAGTTTTCGGGAATATGAGCTAATGTGTATCCTTTTAAACTATTTAGTTCACCCTAAATGGACAAT
>CM034005.1:6217151-6245337 GCA_019603395.1 Cyrtorhinus lividipennis
GACCAAATTTGGGGAGGAGGAGGATTAATTTAATGTATTTTGAAAATGGATTTTTGAGATTTTCAGCATTCTAGGCGTGTGAGGTGTCATTTTCCACTAAACTTTGGACGCTGAAACTATTGAAATGAGTCTCCTTGCTCCTGGTCAGAGGAATAACCAACCCCTGTGAAACAATTTGCAGAGCTTTTATTTAAAGATTTTTAGTCTGACTCGCGAGACTTTGACGCATACTCTATATTGACAAAGGCGTAAGTCTTTTTCGTTTTATTTTTTAGTGTGATTCGCACGATTTGATACATGCGTTGTTGGGCTGTTACGCATCTAGTTTCACATGTCTACAATTGTCTGCTGACTATAGTCTGTCGGCAACAAAAAACTAGGTCCACTTTTTCCCCTTGAAATAAATAATTAGCTAGATACCTACGTACACCTCGAAGACACGCGTTCCCGTCAAGAGCGAATCGACGTTTGATTGGAAATCATTGCGGATTAATTATTTGCAGCGTTCTTACGCCAAGCTACACGACTTGGGCTCTACACTCCACTTTGCTTCACCTGTTTGTCCACACATTTCTTTGTGGATAAAAATGAAAATGTGACGCTTGTGAAATTCATCCCTTCGGGCCAGACAGACGCCCGACGACGCCGTACACCTTCCGAGATGGGAGACGAACCGCCGAAGAAAAATAGCATCTTCGAAATGAAAACCATCCTGCAGACGGGAGTCGGCCTTCCCAAAAGGCTGGCGGTAAGACAAGGCCCTTGAAATGAGCCGTTGCGGGTGATTGCACCCACATGCGTCGCAAATATAGACCCGAGTTCCGAACTATTTTTGAAAGAGCCTTCTGAAATCTTGCTATTCTTCATTTTCGTTACGGACTGAGGAGGGTTGGTTCGATCCGTATCATTCATCAACAATCCATTTTTGGTTGGTTATTCCTTGAATGATCAACCTATGTGTTCATGCAGAAATCGAAAATGGATTTTCGAGATTTTTGGCGATCTAGGCGTGTAGGGTATCAATTTCCACTAAATGTTGGACGCTGAATCGATTGAGAGTCTCCATGCTCTTAGTTTGAGGAATAACCAACCCCTGTGAATGAATTTGCAGTGTTTTGTTCATTATTATTTATTAAAGGCCTGAAAAGTCCTTGGATGAAAGGAAGAACTAAATAAAAACAAGTAATATCGGAATTTCGTGTAAACATTTGAACAGAAACACATATAGTATCATTCTGTATATTGATTGTCTATCTTGCGATCACGTTATGCATTAAAGATCTGCTGTTTTTTTCTCACGGTTGTAATAACCATATTCTCATGATTCACTGGTTTATGACAACTCAAGATGACCATCGTTGAGCTGCATCAATTATGGAGGTGGCTGATTCGTCAATTAACTTACTTTGATTGGTCAAACTGCACTGAGTCATTTTTCGAGTTTCAACAGATCTAAATCAATCCCGTGGCGATGTCCGCGAGCTGTAACGCCGTTGATTTATCAACACTGGTGTTTCACCTTCGGTAACACACCTACCTGTCTCTCCTCGAGCCCTATATCATTCTGGAGGGTTTACTATAAAAATAATGCTCCTCTCATCCCCCCTTTCCCTCACTATCCATCCATCTAGGAGAACATGAGGCGGCGTTTCTTGATATTAAATCTCTTATAAGACGGGGAACGATAATTTACGATAGGAAAAACCTTTTTTCGAAAATAAACACTCTCGGGGAGAGGGAGCGAGAATTGGAGCAATGCCACAGTCTGTGCACCAGACAACCGAAACCTCCTATCTCGGCTTCCTGAAAACGACGATCCCCTGTCGCTGAGGCCACAATCAGTCATCGGCCGTCCGATGATACTTTTTCAATGGACCATTCATCATGCTCGTCGTTCTAAACGCTTCTCTCACGTCTATATTTAGTCGCGAGATGTGCGAGTCGAGGGCCAAACTCGGCGTTTGTCCAGAAGAACGTTTCGATTTTCAACGGTTTTCAAACAGTTGAGCGGTTGAGCTCCGATTTTGCAATGGACAGCATGGTGAGTTCCATCGAGCTAAGGTGAAGATTCTTGGAAAAGAAACTATTTGTTTACTAAACTGTAATGAACTTTCATAAATATAATACATTATCTATTTCCATCTGCTTTCTGACAAACCGAAAAAAAAAAGAATAAGGAAGACTACAGCACTGTAAAATCAAACAATCGCTTGTTTAGAGGTAATAATTTAGTAAATATACTCGTATCACCTTATACTTGCCTATACCTAGTTATTTGAATTAGTTGAAAATTTATGTTTGACGGGATTTTCCTAAATTTAAATTTCATTTCTGCTGGCAGTAGATATGGTTGACCGCTGTAGTACGGACTCACAACTAATTTTCACGCACTGTGAGTACTTTGAAGAGCAAAAACAATGAAAATTCTATTAATTTATTGTTGATCAAAGATCAAACCCTCAACAGGCTGTTTTCAGAAGGAACAGAGTTCCATCATATGCATTTACTCGACATTTTTCGAAAAAAAAAAACGAAAATAAATGGGAAAAGCAGTTTATTTTGCCTACATTTACGAACACACCTACACTTCTACCATGATCATCGTATCTCTAAACAAACATGGCTGTCAGATGATATGTGATCTTTACAAGATTCTATGTCGCTGGGTCTATGAACGTTAAAATGGTATACCATCTATTGAGAGAACTTGTAAACTTTACACTTAAAGTTCATATCCCTAATGAATTTCATTTAGTGGCCTGAGCAGTTATTTTCTTCCTTAGAAGAAAAAATCAAGACCTCGACCGAAAAAAAGTGAATGATTGATTAAATTTAATAAGTTATAGACGTATATTTTGTCGAGATTGAGATTGATTAGGGGCATCCAAAAGGTTTCCTTACTCAGATACTCAGCCTCCTGGCTGTTCAGGTAGAGAATAAGCGGTCCTGTGAAGCGACATTAATATTGTTAGGCAACATTGAGTCGAGGAAATCTCAAACGAAAATTAGTAAATAAGCTTGGGCGCTCCATTTCTTTAGAGAATCGTGAGAATTATTCTACTCCTAAAAGAGGAACAACGAAGAGACAGAGGAGAAATAGAAAAGGGGGAGATGAAAGCTAGGAAATTGCATAGCAGCTAACTTCAATCAACAGTTATGATCTGAATCAGCAGATTTTGTCCCCCGGTATTGAAACTGAGAAGCGCCTACTTGAGTTGAATTTAATAGTAATAAAGGCAACGACGTAAAACGGGTACGTAATTATAGGGTGGGACAACGATATGAATTTGTTTTGAAGGGCCTGTTGTAGGTGTAGGATAATGGGAGGCGTCTCATTGTTGGCGTGTCTTTTTGAACCCGAACTGGAAAGTACTAAGTGAGGAAACTAATTTGATAAAACAGTGGTCTTAACAGGACGAGCATATGCAGTTCATGTTGCATTGAAAAAACTGAGCAAATCCCTTCTCCCCCAACCCACGGCACTGAAGGGATACAATAATGGGTTGACACTGGTCCTCTCGTAGAGCCGTTGGCATGTTATGCCCGAGTTCCTAAATTGCTCGAATTAAATTGCCGATGATGAAAATACGACCGCTGAATGTAGTTACTCCGCAATAATAGGCATCAATTATCCTCCTAGCACCTTCGAAAAATGTCTCCTCATTTAAGATATTTATACGTAACAACACATCAACCATTCCTACAACGAAGTGGTACGCTCGTATAAATTCTCTCGCTTGATAAAACGCCGAAATCAGTCACGTTATTTCGTTTCCTGAAACAGGAGCCCACGCGATAGAAGAGGATCTTCAAAGACTTTCTCAACTGAAATGTGAATGGCTGGGTGACAATTAGGCACAAGTCGAGACGGATTAGTCCGAACTCTTAAGTGCCGCCTTCACACATCATTAGCTCGTGTTTCTCTCACCTTCTAAAAGACGGCTCAAGCTAATAAAGAGGCGATCGAGAATCTCGTTTGAAAACTGGGAAAAGAAATGAAGAAAAGGCGTTTAATAAACGGGCATCGGTGTATTGTTTTGGCTAGGGAGCAAGAATGTCATGACGTGAGCCAAAATGCGACGTGGTTTACGAGTTCGTCACGTCATTATGGATTTTTTTTCTCTTGTTTACAACTCATGCCTGAAGACAACATTATTGAGAACATACGTTTGGATGGATTTTATCACTAAACTTTCACCAAAGTGAAGGAGTTTTTCCATAACCTCGGTCAACCTCAAACTGAAAAAAAAAAAAAAAAAAAAAAAAAAAAAAACGTCAAATACCCTTGATAACTAGAGGCATGAAAAAAATGGGAAACATAGTGTGGAGTGTCTCGGATTCATTCCAAACGATTCAGCGTCCAACATTTAGTGGAAAATGATACCCCACACGCCTAGATCGCCAAAAATCATGAAAATCCATTTTTGAATAAACGTTTACTTCCCATAAACTTTGTTATTACAACATAATTGATGAACACGAGTTGATTGCAGGGAAATAATGTAATTTATGAACCAATCTGTGATAAATGGTGTTACAGCCGCATTGTATCAATGTAATTTTGGTTGTTTATTCCTTGAGTAATCAACCTGTTTTCATGCAGAACGTCAATCTCTCTGACCCAAAATTTTTTTTCAGGGCGTTTCAAGGTGCCTATGTCAAAATAGGCGAATGTCCGTCGGCCGTACGCCGATTTTAGTAATAGAAAGTTTTCTAAAAATCTAAAATTTTAGTCAGGGACCCTCTTGGGCTCTAGTTGGTCCTCAAAACTCAAAATGGGGTCAACATTTGTATTTCGAAAAATGGATTTTTGGGCTTTTCGGCGATGTATGCTTGTAGGTATCATTTGGATATCATTAGGGTATCATTTGGACGCTCAATCTGATGAAACGGATCCCGGAACGATTGGCGCCCACCGGATGAGCTAATAGGTCAAAATGGGTATCTATCTATCCATTTTGAATGTGTGTTTTCAAGATATCTGGTACCTAGTAGTGTGGAATATCAGTTTCCACTTTTCATTTAAAGGTTGGAAGAGTGAAAAATTGAAAAAAATAGAGAACCGACTCAAAAGGAGCCGCTAGTGGAGCTCACGAATAAAAATACGGCAACTAATTCTAGTTCGTACGGAAGTTCCACACGAATGCTTGTATGTGTAATGACTTGTGGGAACCCCATCTCCATCGTTATATCCGAGAAAAATGGCAGTAGGTATTCATATCGAGCTTAGAAAGCAGGCAAGAGCCTGAAGCACTCGGGTTCACCCTCTCAAAAAAAGAGTTTCCTTTCCAAGGAAAAAGGGGTGGTTTCTTCGGTGTTTTTCTTTCGTCTCTTCGCAAGACAACCCTTCGTGTCGTAATGATGGAGGGAGGGTTTCCGCCGATCGATGGAGCCTCCCGGAACAGGCGCAAGAGGCTTGGAAAAAGGCAACTCACACTAAGATGGCTCTACAACTCCAAAACCTCAGCTCGTTACCCGGCCCCCTGGACCATTTGTCAACACATTCCCTTCCCCGGGCCACCATCCGAGTGCCACCTTTGCCACACAAGACTTCCAGAGTATAAATCTACCTTCTTGCTGGGGGGATGTACCCACCAACCTTTCTGCTCCAGACGGACTAGCATTTGAAATAATGGATGTTGCTCGGATCCGAATTGGCAAGGAGCCGCTTTTTCCTCGCTCCCTCTTCTCCAAAATAATAACGAACGGTCTCCGATAAATCAAACAACTCGCTTTCTCGGGGTTCGCGCCAGTTCTCGCCGACGATTGGTTTTCAGTTCGAAATTATTCTTAGTGAATGTATCGGAAACATAACATTTTAAATCACAAGCGTAAGCGGATTTACTCCCCACTTGTTGACGCAGAAGGAAATTATGTTCACAGTTGTTCACACCACGCCCTACCGTGCTCCAGGATGACGGAGGATTGATGCGCCCAGGTAGGGGAATTCCTACAAAGTCAAGATGCAAGATGCATTACAGCTAGAAGTAGCAGAATGAATAGTGTATGGATGGACGGAACCTCAACAATTACCAATCTGCGCAGTATTCAAATCGAAGAAGCAAACATTCCAGTATCGAATATATTACGCACTTATTAAAATATCTGTCCAATTTTCCTATCTCCTTTTTTTTAAATCTAAACTGTACAAAAATCCGCTTTAAAAATAAACAAAAAACGAACAAGTTCAGTATTAGATCTGCAACGAGAACGTCACAGGAGAGTTGTCACCTATAATGGGAATATATTTTGCAATAGATGTTCAAGTACCGTTCAATCTACCGCGCAGGGAATGTGCGAAATCGTGATCATGAGCTAGGCAACCCGCAATGTAGAACAGCGTGGAAAGATGCCTATCTCGCGCATATGCGTTCATTCCTCGGGACCAACGCGTACGGACATCATGCAACATAGCGTTATAGTTTGTATTATCGCTATCGCAAGAATGGACCATTATATATTTTGAATAAAAATGTATTCATAACGCGCTCTTACTCTTCCATTTGCATTTTTAATATTTTCAGGTTTCAAACCCTACAACATAAGTTGGCCTAAGATCGAAAATTCAGGTGTGAACCAAGTTGGGCTTACTCCTTTTAGCGGCGTGATTGGTAATCGTATTGAAAAAGGAAACTCTTACCTCTTTGAACGCTCTACTGTTGCTTTGATTCGAAATCGGAAATGTCCGACTACGTTCCGTCGTTCAGGCTGAAAAAGATCAATTAAATTATTATTTTTATTCGAACTTTTTGCATATTAACTCCGTTTGAGCCTTTTGGTGCTAATTCTATTGTAGACCGATCGTTGAAAACCGAGGCTAGGCACGGATAAAAATGTGTATTCTGAAGATTTTTTAGGCACATAAAGTATCATTTTTCACCGAATTTTAAACGTTCAGATGGGTTTCAAACTGATTTTTGCAAATAAAAGTAAACAGAGAAGGGTATTTTAAAAATCAGTTTTCAAGATTTTTCGGTTGCCATTCTTGCGGTGTATTCTTTTGTCTTACACAAAATTTTACTACCAAAATCTTTTGAGTTTTTCAAACTTTATTTTTTGTCTGTTTTGGAGACCTTCCTTACACGGAATGAACGCGAGAAATACACAAAAAATGAACCACTGTTTTCTAGGTTGCAGCTTGTTCTTTAACTTGGGTTTGAGTTTTAACCACCATAAGAAACGGGGACTGCTTTAAAACGATCTTCACACACTCGTTTTTTCCACTACTTTTATTCATAAACCTATCAATATCAAAGGTTCACCATGATGATGGACTACCGTGGGGATATTTGCAGCATTTTGATTCACCTAATCAATGCCTACGTATCTGATAAGCTCTCGTCAACACATGGATCCGTATAACCAGACTCAGAGAAAAAAAACTGCAACAGTATACCATCATTTAGCTGCTTCCGAACAGAAAAAAAATTGAACGTGAAAAATTCTCTACTTATCCTCTAAGTTCTTTCGATCAGAAATGGAGAACGTTGATATATTAAGTAATTAATAACATCTTAACATGGGCAAGATATGTTGCCGTATATTTACTCTTGTGTAATAGAAATTTGTCATTACCTCCAGCCGACATATTCTACATAATTTGATGGTAGTTAGCGTGAACATCCAGGGCCAGGCGGGTGCATTATCAAGGAGCTACCGTATTTCACTATCCACCTAACAACCTCACCCCCATGGACTTTGACACCTGGCTAGGCTCATATACCTCAGCCAGTTACTTCGTGGCGTTCAATTATTGAAAGGGCAACCGCCAATTTTTTCCAAATTTACGGCCGGCGTCGAACTTTCTATTGCGTTCCCACCCGCATCCCCGAAGCTTCCCATTAGAGCGCAGGTGCCCGCGATCGCGCTTTTATCCCTCAACCCGAAAGTAGACGATAACCGGGTCTCCTGCAGGTGCCCAACGTCGAAGGAACCACTTAAGCGGAATATCTTCGAAAATGTGGGGAAAAAAATGTTTGGAGCGGGCTGTCAATTGAAAGACGGACTTGTCGTTGCGGTAGAATTTGGGCGGGAACGTGATAACGTGCACCTACCGGGTAGAACGAACGAATTATCTCTGTAAGCCAAAGGCAAGTTTTGGGGCATACCAACCTTCGTGGAGGGGACTGGAACAAGGAAGCTTTGATCCTAGAAGATTCGTCGATACTCAACGGCTGAAGGAATACACCAGTCCATGATGAACAACTCAGATGAGGCACCACCGGGTCCAAACTGGTGAGGATACACGAATCGACAATGTTAGAACTCCTAACATACGCTCATACTATTCAAAATCTTTTCTAATCCTGGTTGTTTAATAACAGGATTTGGCTGCTTGAGCTCAAGACTCCTTTGGGTCATTAGTCACTATTTTCCTTGCGTGGAAAGAAAATGGTACGTAGAACCAGAATAAACAACTAGTTTGTGCCACCCTCCGGGCCAAAAAGACAGTCTCTAAAATTATCCAGGAAAAAGGAGGCCAAATACGAGTATTTAAGGGAGAATGGGTATTACGAAAAAATTGTTCGAGGTTTTCGAAGGAGATGAACGAGTGGGGTGTCATTTTTCCACTAAATTTCTAAAATGATTATGGCTACAACAAAAAGTGGCAGGGTATGGGTCAGAATTTTTATTTCGAAAATATGCGCTTAAAATTTCTTATTTATATAAATTAATGGACTTTCCGAATGATACAAATTGGTATTCATGCTGGGAACTGTAATATAATGCTTTCTTACCAGCAGTTCGATGAGACGCTCAGCGTTCGATTCCTTTAGGCTCGCCGTTTCTCAAATTTTGGGCCAATTTTTCAGCTTCCGAAAATTTCGACTGAAACCTCTACCAACATTGCTTTTTACCTGGAGCCTTCTAGCTCACCATTTTGGAAGCTAGAGAACCAAAATTTCCTGCATCCAGCGTTGCATATGGGTTAATCAAATGATATTATTGTACTATCCTATTATTAATTATTATCATTGGCGATTCCCCTGTCTGAGAGGCTGTCCGGCTTATTATTCGCCATTACGATATCGTCTAAATCCCTGTCATGAATTGTATTCGTCGCCTGACAGTCCAACATAATGATAACATACACACGTGGATGATTCCCTTCTGGAAACGACTAATGCTTTCAAGTTTATTGTAGACATATCTTGTACCTATGCTTACCTGGTCAGAACCTGTGGTAGTTCGAAAGCTGGAATATGAAGACATTCTCAGTATAGCCTAAATCAAGCTCAAACATCACTTCTCAGGGCCAATCACTCATCTAACTGAACTTCCCTTTTTCTTAAAGTGCCTGAGGCCTGGGAGTAGCCGTTATGAGGGAGGTGCCATACATTCCGGGTGTTTTGGGGAGATATAAACTGAAAATATGCTTGGCCAGAATTTCTACTCGTTAGGGATAAATCAAGACACTCGTGAAGAATGGTGTAAATGGTGAACAACCTGTAGGAACGGTCAAAACTTTGATGGAGAGCTCCTTGTGATGCTCCTGTAGGTCCATTGCAGGATTATTTCCATGTGGTCAGAGGTAGAGGCAATATCAGGCCAGAGAACAGAGGCAGTTACGCGAGCATGTAACTTTGGAGTGCCCCATCCATTCAGGCTGTAGTCCTCCAAGAAGTGGCCAGCTTGTTTGGTATACATCCATCCGTTGAGCAATGGGTTGGTTGAGTGACTGAAGCTCAGCAATCATGGCTCTAGAGAGGGAGCTACATTTACCCCATCTACTGTTCGGATGGAGGCCATTGGAATAAGAACTTTCGGAGGACATTGAGGATCTACGACAACGGTTAAAGGAAGGACACGAGACAGCTCCAGAAGCAATTGGAGCACATTGAGCAGCGGTACAACCTAAGGATGAAACCATGAGTTTACAAACGGGACAATGAAGTTTGTTTGTACAACTTTTTTACTTCAAAAATGAACGGCGATTCAACTAGCCTGATTTACAAAAATGGACGTCTATCGTCTTTCTATCGAGATAAATCCTGTAATCGAAAGTTGCGTGTTAAAATACACCATGGTCTTGCTCCAAGGCAACTTCACTCAATTCGCAGCCGAAAAAGACGGTATTGAGAACCTATCAGCAGAACCGTTGAAGAATACTATGAATACCATGGACCGTGCATCACGCTTTATCGTACGTATTCAGGCAATCTCGGTTAACTTCCCCAATTCGGTATTCGACAGTACCTCTAAAAAAAGAAAGGGTTAGAATCAAAATTAAAAAAACAATGAAGATATATTTTTCCATAATATTTAATTAACAATGTTTAATTTAATTTATTATATGTACATTCTCGATAAACAATTATTTTTACACCAATTTGAATAATATTATAAATATGTACACATAACCAAATAAAATGTCTCATAGCTCGCCACACAATAAATTATTAGTATATCACATTATTCTTAATTTGAAAAGAAACACAGGGGTGTTTAATGGGAATAAGCCGATTTTCTTCGGATAAAATGTAATATATTTAGTGATACTACGGTCGCTGGTGGACTCGAGCATTGTTCGTCATTTTCTAACTACGCGTATTTGGTTGATGTCAAAGTCTAAACGTTTTAGACAAATTAAGCCTCAAAACCGGAAACCAGATTGAACAAATCTGTTGTGGAAGCAAGATTCCACAAATTTTGGCCACCCAACAACCTTACAAAAACCAGTAGAAACCCTCATTCCAGATACGAATTAAAATTCCAGAGACGCGCAAAATCGCGGAATCAGTCAATATAAAATAAATACTTGCCAAGATCGTAATGTTAATACTAGCAGAGAACCGTCCAAAACCACCAAATCATTAGGGGGAAGTAAAATTCCCTCAGTCATGCTCAAGTCCACAAGCGAACTCAGATTAAAACATCGTAATCCTACCACATTATCAGCAACGCACACTTATTTCTCTGAACGTAGAAAACGTTCTAATTCCTCATACACGACCAAACATGCCTCCCATGGAAACCATCTCCTTTATTCCCTTTATTTACAAAGTATTTACAATATTTGATATCTTGATAATGAGCTCCCCACTGTGTGTGTCTTGCAAATGTGAATAGAAAAAAAATAAAAAATTAAAATAATAAATAAATTGAATAAAACAACTAAGTGAGAAAAACATTGCACTCACAATGTGGGATGATTTAAATTTTGCATCTTAACGACAAATCAAACTAAAAATAAAATGAAATAAATAAATGAATTGGAGCGCTGTTTATCAATGCAAAAGTTTCAATCGCAGCGTAGTGTTGGATCCATAAAACATTAGAAGTGCACGAAGTCGATTCACAACCACAATTAAACACTAAAACCATTCATATCGCGATTTGTTATTTTTAAAAAGAATCCATTTACAAGAGATCGTAAATTATCGTCAAATCAAGGGGTACAAAAAATACTGATTGTGAGTTTTTCAATAGGAAACTGTGCGTAAGGTGTATAATGCTTGAAAGGATCGGTACAACATCAAGAGGCTAAAAGCACCTTCTATCAATCTTCACATCAAGTGCATGTAGTTTGCCGGTGAAATGAGCCCAAATGGAGATGAAGAGATTCTTTGGTAAAGGATGGGGCGATCATTTCATGAGGGATCACATCACCCTGGCCAATTATCGACTCACAATAATGATTGAAACAGGTTCAATCCTGTTCAAGTATGCATGTGCTGCACCCATACATGTATTATTTATTTGAATGCAATAAAATATGCAGTTTAAATTTAATTTGAAATACATTGATGGTGGCAACACGGAACAAATAAAAGGAAAAGGTACATGAAAAAGGATCCTACACCGAGAATTACATGCCCTGAGCTGGCCTCATGGCGGTGAGCACATTTCACGAAGAGCACTCTAGCGGAGATGGGCTGAGGTAGTGTTGCGGGGAACCGTGGGAGCCCATGGGGTGATGGTAGGGTTCCAAACCGCCGCCGGGATCCATTTTCTCCTTGCCAACACCGCCTCCACCGCCTTCCTGTTTCAAAACCATCCGCCGCCATTTGGCTCGCGCATTTTGGAACCATACCTGCGAACAGCAAAAAAACGAGCGACTTGAAATTCGAGAAGCTTTAGTCACATGTGGACAGGGAGTGGGCGAATGCTACCTATGCAGTTTCTAAAGCAGACCGTAATTCTTTGATGCAATCCCTTCATATCCCTCCATAAGCAGACTGCAATCCCTCCATACACCCACAGACAACAAGCACTACTTATAAATTTACATATTGAGGTTCTTGTATCAATATCGGTTGACAACAGCTTGGTCAGGCTTCGCTTTTCAGGAAAGCTGGGAACTCATGAAGCCAAACAATGTGGAAGATTCTGTGGAGAACGACCTTTCAGATTACGCCAAAGTGGTCTAAGGAAAACAAATAACAACTTCGACTGAAAAGTGTTTTTTCTCCCAGTGTTTCAACCATTCCTCAATTGAAACCGCAGAGTAAAACGCAAAAAATATACCGATAGAGTGATTCGTTTACGCTGACGACGTTGACGCTATTGTCCAAACTACTTGCTCAACTAGACGTGATCGCACGACTTGAAGCAAATCAATGGAATCAGGCTTCTTCAGGTATTGAAATCGGGGAATTCTTACAAATGTAATCAAAATCGTCTATTGAGAAATTTGGTGCAAGAGATTGGTACGTCACGTCAGGCGTTTTCAGTAACACATACGCTGAGCTGAGCTCATCATTCGCGGACACTTTAGGATGCAAGACATGGCTTGTGATTCACTCCTGCATTGCCGAATGTAGGAATTCTTCGTGAAAATTTGAGCGTGAATTCGTCGAAATGTACAGAGTAGTGGACTAAGCGTGTAGGCTATAATTTTTTCAGAGCAGCGATTTGACGCAATTCATGAGCGCGATTGCCAGAAGGGTGGAGATTAACCCCCCTACTGCCCCATGGTTCCCTACGGTAGAAGCAGCTCGTGAAATTGGATTGCTCCTTGTTATAGCCATGATTGTAATAGCAGGTTATCAATGCCAATCTAAAGCGAAGCATTACCCGAAGCATCGGTAGCCTTATGAATCATAAAAATGTTATTATCATTCAACTTCACGTTCACGAACTTGTCTAACTTGATCATCTACTAAAGATATCCACTAAAATAAGAGCGTATAATTCAAATGTAAGTTCACTTTTAACTTACGACTTACAGACTATGAACATGATTCGCCCATGTACAAAAAAAGAGGAAAATACTGCCAGGAAGTACGAACCGTTTCAACAGATTCTCAATCTCTCATAAAATACTCACACAGTGATAAAAACTCCGAATGCCCGATTCCCACCCACGTTATTCATATTTATTATGCAAATTTATTTCACAAATGACGTCAACTTGGAACGTTATTCCAACCCTGCAACTATCCGAGATTTACAACCGCGGTAAATAAAACATGACGAGTCATTCGGGTTTTTATTATTTCCCCCACAATAATATATTATTCTATATGAGGCGGAGTCGTTACATCCTCTCTTTTTTTACGGTTTCAGAAAAATAAAAACCGCCCCACACTGCCCGCGAAGACATTTGGTGTCATCCGGTGACCGTCAATGATGAATTTTAATGAACTTTTGATTACCTCCGCGCACCACTAAAGTTCTAACTTTGGGCTCGGAGAAGAATGGAAATAAAAATGTTGAACTCGAGACAGTGTTTAGGAGGATTTGAGTTTGGTTAGGTTTTTATTGTTCTCGGCTGGAGGAACATCTTGATCTCCAAGTTTCAGAAGAGGAAAATACACCATACAACTAACTTCCGTTTAATTTGTGAGTACGTTTTTGAGCTGATTCGCAAAGCAAAAACTCTATTTTACTGGTCGCCTCTGCTAACCAATTATTTCGACCCCATTCTAACAGCAAATTCAAATATACATAGGCTCGGAGGACGACTATGCTTCCAATCACTAGTCTTGTAACGATGTACAGGGACGTATTGTAGAAACGACCTCGCTTTTCTCGCTGTCAAATTTGTTGAGGATTTAGTACCCAGAATAATTCTGACGCATGAGAATGACCTCATTGCCTCTTTTTCTCTGGTTTAATTATTGGTTGGTTGAGGAAGGATCATCCCAGCAGTGTAGAGCTACCTCATGGACCCTACGCTACCTCCTTCGAGTTTTTTACGGAAAAACGCTACTAAACAAGTCCACATAAGTACATTACTTAAGGTGGATCTGGCTCATTTGGGAAAGCGTATCCTCGACGTATCCAGAGTAAGTAGGATGGTACATAATTAGGGGGGGAAACGTGGATAAACTATTTTATTCTTCTTTCAGAAAAATGCTTTTTTCAAACTACTCATATCTTCCAAAATACCCCTTCCCGTGCGTAGCAATCGAATCTAAATCAATTTAGCGCTCAAAATGTAAATGAAAATAATACCCTACACCCCTCGGTACCCGAAAATCTCGAAAAAACCATTTTAAAAAGTACCAATCTTCCTCCAATCGCTCCGTTCAAGGAAATCGGGCTAATGATGACATGGCTAATGAACTAGAACCCAAAAGAAGACGCTTAAAAATTACCGAAGAATTTCAATAGGCTTTCATGATCATTTTGGAATTGGAATATATTCACTAACGTAAAAGGTAAAACTTCAGATTAAAAAATAAAAAATACTATTTTTTTTATTGATACGAATACGTAAAATTGTATCATTCAAATAAGTGTGAATAATAATCCAAACGCGCTTCTGCGCATGATTATTTTGTATGAATTTTACACATTGAATATAAACTTTTAAACACAATCCCTGTGGGCTTGAAAACGTTTGAATTCATGTGAATTGAAATAGAAAAAATAAAATTTTGTTAGATGAGACTTTCCTTACTGTAGTTTTTGCTCGCCCAATACAATTAATGTATTGTTATAGGTTCTGTTGTAGGTTTTTCAAAATTCGTTTATGGTATCTTCGTATTTGAGACTGAGGGAGCATATACCTTGCCCTCAACGGAGAATTCATGTATCTAATTGGACGGACGCTCGTCAAAACATATTTTGTCGCCGTTTTCAGATGAATATCGCCTCAGTGAATTCTACCCGTTCGTATCGAAAGGAGAACTCGTAGTTAATGCGATCCCGAGCTCCAAAATAAACAGTCGATCCAATGCGACACCGAGCGTGTAAAAAGAGACATACGTTTCGAAGGGAGGGGAAATATAACCTTTGAAAAGAAGAAGTGGCGCGTAATTATTTCTTTCACGGCTAAGGTGTTGGAAGATGGTTGTTTATGTTTGATGTAGGGCCCGCCCGCCTGTGCTTCTTTCTAATTGCATCTGCTCCACTAAATCACCGCCGGGAGAGACGCGAAGAGAAATCGTGAGGCCTTTCTTGTTTTTCCTCTGCAAACTAGACACCCAAAAGCTGTATTTTTTCGAAAAAGCTTGTTACTTATCATTTTGTCGAATGCGAATTTCCGAGAGATCGGGCTTATTACGGAAAGCTGCAGTTTTCGACTGGAGGGGTCTCTTAGAACGATAACGATAATAAAGATGCAGGTTTCCCTAAATGAGGTAAATAACGTAATACAGCCGAGAGTCTCTATAACTGTGTTTCAAATAGGACTCGAATCAGTTTTCATGTAAATTATCTGAAGGAATATGAAGAAAAGTTGTAAGAAGTGACTTTCGAAATTCCGGCAGCGGAAACTCCTGACATTTATCGAGGGCTCTCCTTCCAAGAATATCGGTACAGTGCGAGTATTAATACAGATTAAAATTAAGGGAAAATCCCCCATGATGGAGAAGCTACTCACGCTGGGTAAATCCGGAAGCCTTTCCGATTTATTGGTTTTCAATTAAAACGCCCAAGATTGTTCCGTTATTTAACAAACACGGCGCAACAAGTGGTCAGTTTGTCTTTCAGATTAGCGGATCTGTAACTAATTCGACTCGAAATCCAGTTTCATATGGACATAACGGGACAAGAGTTTGGTCGATGATGCTGAAGTTAACTTGTCCTCTGACATCCGCATTACTAACAAACATGTTAGCGAGAAACTGATTTACTGATTTGGATCATCATACTGAATAATTGGAAAAATGTCGTACATGAGGGCGGGAATCTCCAGCGTTCGACGCGATGGTGCTGCCACCTAAACTGAGTTAACAATTGATGTCATAGCTATCCTCAACCTGAAGATTAAAACGGCAGATAGCGCTGCTATAAATCAACTCCGTTCTAGAGCGCGTTCCGCATTAAAATAGCCAATGAAAAAAAATATATATATATCATAAAAACAAATATAATAAAGTCAAGCGTTGCCATGTGACATCATTTTCACCATTGCAGCTGGCAATTTTAGCATTAATAGTGAGTGTTCTTCAGTTTTCAAAGTAATTCTACTTCAATATAAATTCAAATTTGTTTTTACGGCAGCCCAGCACGTTTCATATTTACTGAAATACGCAATGGCAACATGATCACCAATATCGACAAAACGTTGCCGATTCCGAACGCCGCTATATTTCATTTTCAAGTATTTCAATTGCCAAAGAGATTTTCATCCGAACGGCGTTGAGCTCACCAGGGTTAAAATGAGCCCATCTCACATTACGACGCCCTAATCAGTGTGTAACAAATGGAAGTTCATAACACATACGCGCATTTTACATCCGCTCGAAAAATTCAGATGACAAATTCCGGTCTCGTTAGAATAAGTTTACTCCACTGTTCACGCTACCTCGCGAGGCAGCGTCGTCGGAGTGGCACAAATCAATTTGATAAACTGATACCGAACAAACGCTAAACGAGAGAGGAAGCGTCAAAACCCGTTATTTGTTCCGAGTTTGTCTAATGGAAAAGTTATTAGGGCCTTCGTAATTAGCGGGTTCATAAATCTCAGAGTCGAGGATCGCTTTAAAGGGTTTTTTCCTCAGCGAGAAAAGAAAAATTGGTCGGTGGATTAGAAATAGAGCGAAGCTTCCGAGAGTTGTCACGTGGCTGAGGGTTTGGAGGGATCAGATTAATCAAAAAGGTGGGTTTTTTAAATTTTTTCTTTTTAAACTGAGTACGAAAGAGGGGACGGGGTGTGTTTTTTTAACGCGGTTTTTATGTCGAAGGGCGCAATCGTGTAGAGTTTCTCTCGTATATAATTGGTACGAAGGGAAAGGTGTGGGAAGATGGATCGGTCCTCGTCTAGTACGCGCGAGGAGCTCGAAAAACCGTTCCTGAATGAAATGAGCCGTATTGTTTTGGCTTGAAAACCTCTAAGCAGTTGCTCTGTCGATGGTCCGTATAAGCTGTAGGAAACGCTCGTTTCTCTCGTCGGACGGAAATAGACGAAGATTTCGTGGCCCACAGCCGAAAGGTGGGGGAATAAGCCAGTTCGATGTTCTTTCAGGTGAGACAAAAATCGTTTATCATTTTCTGTTGAGACGGGCTCCCTACATCTGCCTTCGTGTGTTTGCAAGCATTTTCTTAGAGAAAATCGGTTGTCCAAAGTATTCTCGTGATCGATGGAAAAAGCCCCATGACTCAGCCTAGGATATTCTATTCACGAACCCATACAATAGAGATGTGTTGAAATGAACTAAACAATCAATAAGTAAATAAGAAGCCCAAAACATTTTTTATCTAGAAATTTCAACAATAATTTACTTTATTTTTGTTAGAGCTAAACATTACTAGACTATTAAATGAGCCTATTCCAACGAAAATGACACAGGATTTAATTGTATTATCAATACGGTTACTGAGTTGTACTACATAACAAGTTCAGTTCTTCTATACTCGTTGAAAATACGATGAGAGTATGAATTTATTCTCCGATAAGACCAGTTGATTGAGTTTTTCATTATTGATATAGATATTGTTAATGTTGTAATATAGCGTATTTTATTGATATTGTTTTTCCAAATCATGGTAAATAAAGGCGTTGTATAACCACGGTAAACCAATCAGATTGACAAAAAAAAATAAATAAATAAATACATTTTTAGAAAAGAAATGTTCAGAAACTGTTTTTTACGCCACAAACATGCAAAAAAAAAAAAAAAAAAAAAAAAAAAAAAAAAAAAAAAAAAAAAAAAAAAAAAGCCGGGCACGAGACACATGTTTTTACATTAAATTATAATACATTTTAGCCAAATATAGGACCGGACAGTAATCTTGAGGGATATTATCGCGCTTAACCTTGTGCTCGATGAATTTGAGGAAATAAAGGACACCTAAGTTCCGAAAAACGTATCGAAGAATTTGTGTTATTGGTGGAGTAATGTCTCAATAGATAGAGTAAGGGTCATGGGGTCTCCAAGGAATAGATACTTCTGAGGACATGCTGAAATCGTAAGCATCAGCATTTTCATACACCGGCATCGAATTCAAACGGGCGTTTTATTTTTTCGACAAACAATGGTTTTAATGAGATTTTCAAGATAATTCAATGCTATCAAAAACCACTGAATTTCTCCAACAACTCACTGGTTCACGAAAACTTCCAAAAGTGAACAAATCACGGCCAATGCACGATTTAACTACTGTTTCCCCGTCTGTCGAATAGCTAGACCACCTACCTAAGGCCCAGCTGACCTCCATGTGTCAAAAAAGGAGAGAAGCCCAGTTTTGAGCTTGAAACTCTCTTCACAAAAAATTCACTGAACTACTTTGAACGAGTCGGAAGTATCTTCCACAGCTACTTAACTTCGCGTTCGATACCCAACCGTGTCAATCCGTCGGTTCTGATCCTTATTAACATAAGATAATCCCTTCGAGGTATTAGGAAACCAAAGCGTAGGGTTGAGGATTTGAACCATTTCGGAAAAAAAGACTTGTGTTCACTTCCTACCTTCGCCGCAGGGAGATGAAGAGATTGACTAATTCTTTGTATAATCCGAACGATCAACGTCGACTAGGTTGTCGATTTGGAGAATTCGTTCAGGTTTGAAACAGCGTGCTGTCGTAGGATGATATCTAAGAATCCCTGAATAGTTTGAAATATATGTAAAAATTATTTCTCATTTCCGCTCTGATTTTTCATTAAAAAATTGAAATTCAGGTCGACCTCTGATATGTATAATTATATTACCGAAACGTAGTACTGCCAATAGAGTAACGCATCGGGCCACCAATAACAGTATAATAAAGAAAAATAATCGGAAAACGACAAAATCATTCCGAAAAGATGCAGTTTGGATGGACCATGAATAATCCGGGTCGATTCTCGTCCAAAATATAGTGATAAATGATACCCCTACGCATACATTGGCAGCTCAGAATCCCCAAAACCCATTTTCAAAGTAATAATTTTCACCGATTGGCCCCAAACCCAACCGAACCAGCGTCCAAAATTTAGCGGACGATTATGCCCCGCACTCCTGGATCCCCGAAAACAATTTCTAAAATACCCGATTTGGCCCACAGCTATGTTTTAAGAGTTAGTCAGAGCTTGAAAGCGAATAGTGATCAAAATTGTTCGGTCAAAAGCATCGTTCGGTGGATGGAATAGCATCTGTTGAGTGCAGCGTGCTTTGCAGGTGGCGCCATTGCAGGTTCTTCAGGACCCAAAGAGAATTTGAAGATTTAAAACTCGGTAAGAAGAGACAAAGTGTAGTTGAGTGACATACTACGACAACCTGAAGACCTTCAGCTATGGCAAAAAGAGACAGAGACACTCTATTCAATTCTCTTATTTATTACTCTTAAAAACATTCAAAATGAACAGATTCGAACAGCCCCAAACATCAAACATTCATGTGACTCGCTCCCATCGTGTTTCATTCCCGTCCAACGTCACTAAATGCCCATCAATTTGACTCGACGGCTGATCTCAATCGACGTTCCGTCATGCGAAGTGCGATAAGTTGTCTCGGTTCAAGTGATCCCTCATGCGACGGGCTGTCATGCGACGTTGGCACGGATCAATATGATCGTAAGGCTCGAAAAACCACTGACATGAGTCGGAGTTTTCACATGCGTTACGAATTTTGAATACACTGTCTAGTAAGGACGATTTTGATTTTGATTCAAGTCGATTGCATGGGATTCAAACAGCTCGTTTGTTACAACCGAATTTCGGAACGAAACTAGATTGTATGAACATTTCAATAAGTTCAACGATGTTTTAGTGAACTAACAATTTTCCCACGATGGTTCATTGTTCCTTGAAGCAAGAGTACAGGGGAAAAAATGAGTGCGGAGCGTCCCAGACTCTCTCCAATTGAATTCAGCGTCTAACGTTTTCTGGAAAATGATACCCCCACACTCCTAGGTACCCAAAAATCTCAAAAACTGACTATCGAAATAGTTAGGTAGGTATCCATTTTCACCCATACCCACCTCTAGTCGGTACCAATCGGTCTGGGACCCACCTCAATGGTTTCAGCATCAAGATTTACTGTAAAATGATATCACATACGCCTAGCTCCCAAAAAGTCCCGAAAAACGTGTTTCCAAAAACACATTTTTAGTTAGAAACCGAAATTTTTTGGTTTAAATATCCGGCTCGGAGGAAGTTGAAATGGTAAGCTACGTATATACCTCATTTGCGTGTTATCTTACTTTGAACGCCATGGCCCGCGAGCATCAAAATCGCCTCTGGTGGCTTCATTCGATAAAATTGAGTATCTAAGTGACGTCACCGAAGAGGTTTAATAATGTGATGCAACTGTCTACCTACTTCGTGATTTCTGAAAATTTTTGAATGTGAAGGGTTCTTCTTTTTTATAGCTTGAGGTTTAAGTTGATTTTGAAAGGCTGTACTTATCTATCTATGGCTAGGCTAAATACATATGTTTCGTACGGTGTGAATCGAATTCATGGAAATTACGCGGTGGAGGTACTGCATTTGCCGTATTTTCTTCTCCGTGTAGCAGCACTTCTAGAGTTTTTCCTACCATTCGGAGGAAGCACTTTACAGCAGAAATCTCCTCCATGCAAGGGTGGATAGTAAGGGTGCATGTATCCACTCTGTCGAGCTGTTTCGAAGGGTTGCGGCGACCGCCTGCGCCTGTGCGGCAAGGGATCCTCGAGCGGTGGTTTACCGGATTTGATAACATCGGCCGGCTCAATAGGAGTTCGCCCCGGGGAACGCACTGGGAGGGGACGTCACCGGTGGAGGGGAACTGAGGGGTGGGGAACGGGAGGGAGGATTCGTCAGTAAGATGGCTCCCTGGTCACAAACTCTGTCAATTTACTACAGACTATAATACACGGAAAGCCCGTTTGGATGCTGTAGATGACTCTACAATCCATCTTACATAGATTTCTTATGAAATTTCACACGACCATAAACGAATTCGAGTGCTTGGCTCAGCTTCCTCTACATCAACAACAAAATCGTAAAACCAAATACAGCAAAAAGCTCTACAAATACCTAATTTGGTTGTACAAAAAATAATTAAGATTTCGTTCGAGATTTTGACTTAAACCCCCTCAATAACTACCGTCATTTTACGATTTTCTATAAATTCGAAAAATTGGTTTACTTCGGAATCAGTTTCTCGCACCATACTGAGACACTACCGATCTAAAAATGTGTTCCCCGAATCGCAAAACGCCACATTTCTTGCCAGCCCAAACCTCAATTCTTCATATAAAAAACATTTTACAAAAATACAAACTTTCTGGAATCCGTTTCACTAGCAAACTGACTTGCTGACACTCCGATTTCGAGCTAAAGAAGGCTGTTATACGAACCTCATGTATACCTTCAGGATTTCTGAACATACGGTTTTTCTACAGGTGCTGGTTTTCAGGGTGACCGAAAACGACGGGATTCACGTCCTCATCCTCGATGAAATTCAATAGGGTCCGACAGAATTGAAACGAGCCCTAGTGTGTACTAGACTTAAAAAGAAGAATGTCTATACCATTCGAAAGATTCTGAGCCCTTTTTAAAAATCGATTCGAAAACAAAGCCTCTAGCATTTAAACGACACTTTTCGGTGCAAGTTACCTGTAGAACAGCCCCCTGACGTTGCACTGTACCTATCGGTGAACAGCTTGTACGGAGAGTTTGTCTCGATTGCGAACCGGGCGTGTCCATGTCAAGATGATTATCTATCACACGTGAATCAAGTCCTGGCATCCATTTCAACGCAACGCCGACTGCGAAATGGTGAAATTATGTGCAGGGCGTTGACACTGAAAGTTTTCCATGACCCGGTTTTATCGACGCCTATGATCTGAGGACATAATGCTATCGATAAGGATCGCTCCAGTTCATTTCGAAACTTCTAATAATCAATTCGACCTCTAATTCGATGCTCACCAACGAGTCGAGTTTGACCGATTTGTTTTCGTTGACGATATTTATCGCCTCAAGCCGAAGCTTTGTACTTCGTCAATACTCAAGGCACCTCTTCAGTCGTATCAACGAGGTATTCAACATCTTCCTGAGCACTATTGGAATGAATTCGCCAGGAACTGAAGGAGCCCCTAGGCGACTCGATACTCGGCCACTCAAGGATGCGCTCTTCTGACGAAAGTGGCGCTAAAGGTTGACGCATTGCCAAATATTTATTTGACGGCGAAATTAGAAAGTTTCTCCCGAACCTTCAGAAAATAACACCAAGAGAAAGTACGTCTATAATTAGTCTTGTTGATACTTAAAAGTACTCTTTTAGGAAATAGATGCTGTTGACGGCAAAATTGATGTTTGCTCCTGATTAGGGGGATTTCCCGGGTGAAAGAATCGTCGAGTGTTGTTATCGCTGTATTAGTGCCTTCATAGTGATAAGATACTGAATCGATAGGAGCAATTCAGAGGCTCATCGAAATTGAGCGGTTTTCAATGTAAACATCCTTAAGCCCCCCCCCCCCCCATGTTCCTATTGTTCACCGAGATAGTTTATTTCGTTTATTTCGCAATCCTGGAGAACGGCGAGATCCTCCATTTTCAGTCAAAAAATAGCCGAACTTTCGCTTCATTTTTTTTTTTCTCTTAACCCTTTAACGGACAAAATCGGGATATGTGAGAAAAAAAAATTTTCCCCATAAATTTCTCTTTCTATGGACCTCAATTGTGAGTCCATGATGAAAAACTGCAACATTTTTCATTATTATAGATTTTGGGATAGTGTATCCTGGAAGATACATTGTCCGGTTCTCGGAATACTAAGTCTGTATTCCACAGGATACGTTGTCCGGTTCTCGAGGCACAAGGTCTGTATCCCACAGGATACATTATCCGTTAAGGGGTACAAAAATAAAACTTAACCTGATCCTATTTGATGAACATTTTTTTGGAATTTGAGCGGTAATAACGCACCGTAGGTTAAGTAATCCTTAAAATACATACAATACAAGTTACTGAGATAACGCAACGATCAATGACCCCTTAGGAAATTTAGAGCAAATAAATCAACAAAATGATTTACGGCTGGAGTAACGAATTTGTGAAAAGAAATATATTTACATCTGATGTTTGGAAAAGTTTCAATTAATTGTACTACAATCAAGCTATTTGATACATTGAATTTGTAATTTGAAATCCAAAACCAATTCAACGAAGCTCTGGGGCCTGTTTCGGAACAAAATATTTTACTTATTGTATGGGGCAGCAAACGGAAAGAGCGTGAATGGAAAAGTGGAATCAAAACTGAGTTCCCAAAATAAAACAATATTGAAGTAAAGAGAGTGAGACACGAACTAATTGACGCAAATTTGACGTCTCCACATATTGTAAAGGCGTGAGGTCTTACAGAAGATTCACTCTCTCCAACTACGACTCGTAGTCCCAACTAGTTCAAGACTCAAGTGAATGTATGATAGTTTTCGAGGATCAGATAACTAAAATCCTCGAGTAATCGAACTCCCCAATCGGAGTGAAACTCTCGTCGTTTTTCTCCGCGGTGAATGTTACAGCTTGTAATATATCTCTTCGATCGTTTGGGTTTCCTACATCTGCTCCCAATCCTTTCTGTCAACTGGCATCAAGGACTGGTATTGAAGGGAGAACCTTCGAGCCCCTTCCTTTTCGTAACTAAGAAAGGATGTTGCCTCAACTGGGACCTCCTGCCACTGATACAGACTCCATTGAAAACAAAATATTCGTGTTGTGCAAGCAGAGGCGAGTTCGGGATCAAACTGACTGATCTTGTGAAGGTCTCAATGCTTTGAGCTTCAACTTGCCTCGTGCGATGTGGAAACCTTACATTCGCATGGAAAAAAGATCAATCAAACATTACAGCTTCATTACAATTTTTATATTGGTTGGTTATTCCTTGAATAATCAACCTATGTTTTCATGATAATGGTCAACCTCTCCGATTCGGCTCAAAATTTTTTTCTGGACGTATCGAAGGTGGTTTTTCTGGACGAAGATGTCCGTACGCCGTCCATTGTCCACGCCTTTTTTTGTATTAGAAAATTTTCTAAAAATCTGGAATTTGGGTCAGGGGTCTGTTCCAGGCCGAGATGGGTCCTAAAAACTTTTCAGCCCGATCGGACCAAATTTGGGCGGGGTAGGGGTCAAAATGTGTTTTTTGAAAAATGGATTTTCGAGATTTTCGGCGATTCAGGCGAGTATGGTGCCATTTTCCACTAAATTTTGGACGCTGAATCCAATGAAACGGGTCCCAGAACGATTGGCACCCACTGGAAGAAGTTATGGGTCAAATTGGGTATTTATTACCTAGGCGTGTGGGGTAATCATATTCCACTAAATTTTGGACCCTGAATCGATTGGAATGGGTCTGGGACCTGCCACACCCACTATTTCCCCCATTGGAGGAATAACCAACCCGTGTGTATGAATTTGCAGATTTTTTATCATAAAGGAGAGTAGATATCGCGTAGATGCGCGTCAGCAGCCGCTCCTATGTGAGGAGTATTCCAGGCCTGATTCAGTCACTAAGCAGCCAATGGTGTGATCCCTACGTAACGAAAAATATCTGAAAAATTGTGACTAACTTCCGAAACCTTAGCGATTAGCAGCCGGAGATTGGAGTCACAATATTGAAATACTAACGAAGGAAAAATCAATTTAATCTTCTCGCGTGTATCCATCACCAAATTTGAGCGGTTCACAAAGAGTTAAAAAAAAAGGTTATTCTGCATAACTTTTTTTTTCATCAGTGAACTTGATTGAATCATAGATTTTTTTTATCCTTATTGTGAAAATATGGGTTATTTGTAACAATTATTCAAGTAATTCCCCTTCAAAAACCTTGAAATTGCGTTTTCCATGCGCAAAAACTGTGCTTCAATTGAATCGTTTTGCTCTAAAATGAATGATTCTTTTGGAACCTTTCAAATTTTCCTTCTGAAAAAAGCAGTGTCCTGAAAATCCGCCTCTCATTCGTGAATTAAAATTCGGCGGTGGGCGAATTTAACGAAGTCTCTCGGTAAATGTAGTGATTCACAAAAAGTTCTCCCTGCTAGAGTAGCGGCAGAACAATGTATCGAGGAAGTCGCCTCCGACTGGGGAACTCGTTTCCTTTGCTCTCAGCAAAAAAAAGGGAAATAACGTATAGCGCTGAGGTCGGTGGGGGTCTTTGTGAAGAAAAAGCTCAACACTGTATCTACTGGGAATGAATAACGTAGTTCTGCGGAGAGTTGCTTTTTCGTATTTTCTTTTTCTGAACAGTAAAGGGAAAAGAAAACTAAGGAAAATGAATATTCAGAGTAAAGCACGAAAAAAGCTCGAAGCAGGAGGGGGAAAAAAGAAAAAAAGTGGCGTTCAAAGACAGACGGGGAGCTTTTGTCATCCCTTGAGGAGCTTTTGTACTTTTGCTCTCTTTCGCTCCTGGTGCCTTTTCTGCCCTGAATCCCTTCTCTTGATAGAAAAGCTCCAGTCCTCCGAAGGGAGAATGTTGTTCAAACAAGTTCAACTGACTCTTGCAAACAAGAGCTCCGAGTGTTTGTACATCGTGAAGAAGGCTCGGGCAAACAAACTCCACCCCAGGGCCGAAGGGGTCCACCCAAGTGAAAGAATTTAATGGCGAAAACGCTCAAGAGGTAGAAAGAGAAATGGAAAAAGATAAATTAATTATTGGCAATTTCCCCTCGAACTCGCGGGGAAAAGAAATATTGATCTTGGCGGAGTCCTAGTAAAAAATAAATCATTTTTTTCCGCTCGTAATTCGAATTTCCCAGACGTCCGGCGAGAACATACGAGAGCGGGAAAGTCCCGAGAGAAATCCCGACGGATAAAACGGTTTTGGGTCTTATCTCTAGGGGAAAGCAGAACCGCTGCGGTTTGCTTCCTAATAGGCAAACATAAACAAGATTAGGTTTCCGTGTTTACGTTTCTGTTATTTGCACGGTTTGCGCTCAACACACGCCCATTAACGCTTGCTATGCCGCGGTAGCCAAACTTGGGAATTCCCTGAGAAGGAGAGAATCCCTTTTATTTAGGATAGTGCTGTCTCAGTCAGCCTTGATTACATATTTCGTACGTACTTCATTTCATTTTCGGGTTACGCGAGATTTTACAGTATATTTTAGAGCGTGACGACTCTTGAAAGACAGAATCATTTAAAAATTGGAAAATTCTCGTTTTCAGTCCAGTCATGACTTCAATACAAAATGGGGAGAAGGGTGAGGCAGCTAAACGAAATTTTAAAGTAAGGTGTCGAGACCGGTGACTATACATCATATTTTGACAATGGGCGATTTTTTAGGGAAATAATAAAAGCAAAAAACGCTGCAATTTGAATGTAAAACGATACCCCTGGAGCTGATGCTCAACTGCTCGGGAGCGCGTCCATACTACACAAACACGAACCTCGAACACCTTTTGACGTAGGCTACGCTATACTGACTTCGAGTGAGAAGATCCCCTAGCGAGGAAGAAGGCGATGAGACTAAGTAGAATTTGCAGTATTAATTGGTTTTTGAATGCTCGGCAAGTGTAAACGCGGGCTTTTAGAGGGTGCGGGCCTTCTGCCCGAACTGGAACTGCTCCGAAGACCGTTTCAGTCCCCAGTTTGGCGCAGCAATTCTATGAACTTGTTCTGCATGGGTTTCATTTCCCCGATACAAATAGGACCGTGGTTTCAAGATTACCAATAGTTCAGCATTTTATTCAAGAGTTGCAAAAAATCTAACTCACCTGAAGTACTCGCTTGGGGAGCCCCGTCTTCTGAGAGAGTTGCTTCAAATCCTTGGCGTCAGGATTGTGGTTGATGGCAAAATATGACTTCATCGTTCGGAGCTGATGATGTTTGAAGGACGTACGCATCCTTTTCGTCCTTTGGTGGTGCGTTCCGTTAGCTCCGCTCAGCCCTGGCGTCCCAGGTCCGAAGGCAACGTCGAGGTATGATTCCGCGTTTAAATCTGTCAAACACAAATGAAAAACAGTCTGGATAATGTGCAAAAACATTACAAGTATATTTTTATACTGAAGTATGGGAAAGCTGTGAGAATCAACCGGAGTGTATGAAAAGGGGGAGGGATTTATCACTGATTGGTTGTTTTCGCACGGTCCCTCATCTCTCCCTCCAAGCAGCTCTGACGCCCGTGATTGGCCACCATTCAGTTCGGCTCCCCTTTTGATTTGTAAACCGCAAACGTATGTTTCAACCCTCCGATAAGCTTCTTAGCGACGCTTAATCTGGATTATTTAGGTCGCAACTATGAAGCTTGTGATCCCTACTCTAAATTGTTACCTTATGTGCCCTATGAGCCAGCAACTCCTCTATCCATCCTTCTAATTGATTTGGTGTAGTGAATAATTATTATACACAGGTACAAAATCACCTACTATTTAGAATTAGTAACAATAAAAAAATTGTAAAGAAATGAAAGAGTGGCTTTTTTCCATATTTTCATACTTTTCCTGCCTCTATGGCAGCAGACATCTCGGTCTCAGACCTGTGCTGATTCGAACATGCTCTATAGTATATGGTACTAAATAGGGTTTGTTCCGTTAGGAGATTCGATTGGAATGAGTCCGGGACACTCCACATTCACTGTTTCCCCCATAATCTTGCTCCAAGGAATAATCAACCATTGTGGAAGAATTTGCAGCGTCTTTTCCTTTCGACGAAGTACTTTGTTCGAAATAGGGATTGCGACAGTCAAGTTCCAGGTAGTAAAAATTATTTATTTGCCGCTGATGGTTTATTCGAAACCATTGGAGTGACCAAGGCACAACCCAGATGGTCAGTATTCTCCCTAAAAATAATAAACGACGCTTTTTCGTCGTATTCCTTTTCTCATATGTCTTGAGATCATAAAAAATTCAGCAGAGAATAAAAGAATAATAATCATTTTTATAAACGGGCAA
>CM034005.1:6245437-6469983 GCA_019603395.1 Cyrtorhinus lividipennis
CCTGCAAGCGCTCGTGTTGATTATAAACCTTGGAGTATGGGGAAATAGTGAGTGTGGAGTGTCCCTGGCTCATTCCAATTAATTCAGCGTCCAATCTGTAGTGGAAAATTATACCCCATACGTCTAGTTACCCAAAAATCCCGAATTACATCTTCTCCAGTGGGTTCCAATCTGTTTGGGGCCCATCTCAATGGATTCAACGTCTAAAATGTAGTGAAAAATGTTACCCCACGTTTCTAGTTCCCAAGAATTCCCGAAAATGGATCTCAAACAACACATTTTACGCATACTCTCACAAAATTTGGTCAGATCGGTCTGAAAAGTTTGGAGCACCAACTAGATTCGGAGTGAGATCACTGACCATAATTTCAGATGTTAGAAAATCGTCCACCGAGCCAAGAAACTGCGCGGACTGTACGTAGATCCGAGTCCACCAACGTTTATCCATTCTATTTTTATCTACGTTCTAGGTAGAAAACGTTTTTGTGGAAATCCCGATGCCTAAAACAGTCACCAACTGCGTTTTGATTTGCAATCAAGGAAAATACTCTTTCGATCCCGTGAGCCGATTACTTGTTTGGGACGTGGGTCGAATCGACATGACGAAATTACCCAATTTACAAGGAACCGTAAGTACTTTACATTGTACAAAAGAACTGTCAGGTACATCGACCTTTCTTACTATTGTATTGATCATTTACACCGTTATTTCAACAGATAACATCCATATCTGGAAGTTCTACGGACTCAAAGCCGACGATAAGCGTAAGCGTCATTTTCTGCCTCATGAATTCACTTCGTTCTTTGTCGATATTAACCAACTATTTTGTCATTTTGCAGGTAAAGTTCAGCATTAACCAAATGGCCGTATCTGGGCTGAAAGTCAACCGTTTAGATATGTACGGAGAAAAATACAAACCGTTCAAAGGGGTAAAATACATAACCAAGGCAGGGAAGTTTCAAATAAGAATGTAGAAGAAACGTGACTATTGATTATATCCATTCCACTTTTTTGAAGAAACAAAATCAGTTGTTTATTATGATTATCTTTGTTTATGCTACAAATAAATTTATTACTGAAACAACCCACTTTTTCCTACTGAAACTGAAACTATCGTCACTTGGTAGGATAGGTAAAATAAATGATTGAGTTGATTGTTGTTTAAAAATGCTTTATTTGAATGCCAGTAGTAAAAATATCTTGATAAAATTACGGTAATTCACATTTTGATGGCTTTAGAAGTCAACAGAAGATTTAGATGTTTCGAAAACATCCAGTCGAAAAATGTACCTAATTGATTGGAAAAGTGTAAACGGAGTGGGTGAAGAGAGCAAATGAAGATCATTCTTCAGGAATAAGAGATCAGCTGGTTTTGATTTAAATGGCACATCTGATCAGGCTGCAGAAAACAATAAGCTCCTTAGAACAAGAATACTACTGACTACTCTATGAGCGTTCAAGATAAATTTTAATGTAACGTAACGGCCGAACTAAAGAAACACTTCATTGATTCTGCAACGCTTGAATTGGCGCATGTTTCGGTCCGACGAATTTTCAGGCTGATTGTCACAGATGGGGGAGTCGTAGGTCAAAATATTTTTAGTTAATCAGCAATTTGTTCAACATTTTGACCCTAGGATAGTGTTATCGAGCTGAAATTCCTTCGGGAAGAACAGAAGATGAGCGATATGAATGCAATTTATAAATATAAATATGAATGAAGCAAAAAAAAAAAAAAAAAAAGCTGAAATCCTTGTGGGAAGAACAGAAGATGAGCATATCTTTCGATAGATCGATATGATGCAATTTATAAATATAAATATGAATGAAGCAAAAAAAAAAAAAAAAAAAAAAAACAGAAAAAGTAAATTTGTCCGTAACACCCATGCTAAAATAAGTATTTCTTATCATAAAATAAAGAAAATTGATTAACACTGCTCACGCGGAAAAACAGCAGAATCCACAATTGATCCAAGACAATTAATATTAAGATTGAAGCCTCATTCCACTAATCACTTTTCAAGTGCTAGTTTCTATTCCTAATAAATAGACCCAGTCTCATTATAAATGTACCAGTTACCAATTTATACTGGGAGGTCATCAATCAATATAATTTAACAAGATTTTGAACCCTGAATCGACCAGGGGGAAACTCCGGTCCTTTTAGAGCACTTTGGCGAACATAAAGACAGAATTTCCTCCAGAAAGGGAACATACATGAGAATAATGAGATAATGAAGATAAATTATAACCCACCTAATTATCCAGGATGATATTCTAACGCGAAGGTGACTATTCAGAGCATAGGAAATTAACAACTTTGTTCATCTGTGGAAACAACGCTCTGGCCACACTCATCTACAAAAAAAGTTACTGCGCCTACCAAACTCCGTTCATTTGCTCTCAAACCCATTTTAATACGGGAATTCAGTCTTCGTAGGACGCAATGAAAGGGTGGTTGAGCGCTCCCTGGGCGCTGATTCTCGTCGAAGGGTCGAGATCTAGAAGGCGGTGGAGGAGATCGAAGGCCTCAGGCGGATAACAGACGGAGTCTCCGATTTTCTTCTTCAACAATAGTTGACACAACAGCGTGAGGTCAACTGGTTTTTTCACTTCCGAACAAATGATGTTACGACCTGAAAATATGAAACGGAATTGTAATTAAATAATTATTAAAGCATTTTGGAGGTTGATGAAAATAGTTCGTTTCATATTAGTCCACAGCACTGGTGGACTCCGGGAATACCTTCTCCGTGCAACACAACACGAAGAAGACATTCCATCCGTCCCTTCTGAATGCCATTGGTTTAGAGGCTCCTATTGAAGAGAAGGCTGCTGCCAGACTTACGTTAAAAAATGTGCCCATTCTGTTCATTTTACTTGTTGAATATTACGTTTCATGTACAATCTTCCTTTAAGTGAAAATGTTATTATCAAATAACTTAATCGTACTGGGAATAGTGAGTTACTATGAAGATACGTACCCAATTTACGAGCTATCGCTTTGATCTCTTCCGAGCCGAAAACTTCGATGAGTTCAGCGAGAGCGGTGACGTCATCGGGAGAACGGAAGAAAGGATAAGTTCGAGAGAGGATGCAGAGTAATATTACTCCAACTGCCCAGATATCAACGGCTGAAAATAAGAAAATCTTGAAAATTGTTGAATTGAAAATTGATACTCGCCCGATCGACGTTATCAACCGGCGTTGCTCATCACTATTTGCTTAGAACGCGGCCAGCTTATTATTTCATTTTCAGGGATTTCCAGGCTGCTCGTACGTTACAACGTTTATGGTTCACCTCATTTCAAATGCATAATATGAACTAGTACTGAAAATGTTCTTTTTCTCAAGGCATGGGCACATCTTACGTGATATTGACCTCAGAAAGCTCATCTCTTTGGGAGGAAAAGGAAAAACCGCCGCAAATTCTTTCACAGTCGCAGATTGGTTGTTCTTTGGACCAGGAGCATGGAGACTCATTCCAATCGATTCAGCTTCCAAAATTTAGTGGGAAATGACACCCCACACGCCTAGGTACCAGAAATCTCGAAAACTTTCAAAATGGGTAGATAGATACCCATTTTGACCCATAACCTCTTTCGGTGGGCGCCAATCGTTCTGGGACCCGTCTCATTGGATTGAGCATTCTAAATGTAGAGGAAAATGATACCCCACATGCCTAGATCAAAAAAACTGAAGGACTAATCAACCAAAATAGAACACTACAACTTGAAAGCTCGCTTTTGTCAAATTCAAATGGATTTTATTACATTCTTGAAAACACATTTTTATTTTGAAACCCTCAAATGAACAACACAATACAGCAATAGATCACTGGTGTTCCAGGCGGAATAGTGATGAGTGACACCAGCCGTCCTGCCAATAGCGTCGAATTTTGTCAAATCTGTTGGTTTTGTGATACCTGTATCTTGCAGATGTGACTTGAGAAGGACTTCTGGCGGACGGAAGCCAGGTGTGCCAGCTCGGGGCGTGTTCAATCCTTTGCGCACAAGGCAGCAATGGCACACTTGCGGCTTGCCATCGCAATTACACTGAGTGGATACGGGCGCTTGCGGCCGAGCGAAGATCTTTTCAGTCGCGTATTGCGTTTTCTTCAGCTGCCACGAAGGAAAAAAACGTCAGGAGAATTTCACATTGTACGTTTGAATCTTTGGAAAACGAGTGATTTAACTTACGCCAGGATGAGTGATAGCAACGCTCGCTCTTTCGCCGAGCACTGTACGGTATGCGTAATTGTTCTTTTTCAAATTATAGTCAGTCTTCTTAGGAGCAGGGGCGGACGGTGTGGCAGGCAGCGGGACGTTACCGTCGATTGAGTGTAACGCTTGGCGCTTTGCTCTTTCCAATCCACTACAACCATCCTAAAAAAGAGAGTTGCAAACGTTATAAGAGTAACGTAACTATTTATTGTGCTTTCTAATGGTAATTCATTTATTCTAAAAATCCCAAGAACCAGGAAAAGTACCACTTTTGAGTAGATGGTAGATGGTAAAAAAAAAAGACACCTAGGGGAGGGGTTATGGGGGGCCCCAAGCGCGGAAGCCTGGTGGCTTGTTGTGCTTCTCTTAGGTGTTCCATTCCTTTAGTCCACAAACAGCCCTAGTCCCCTGATGAGGGTTGTTAGGTTGTGGACTAACTTATTGCAGGGTACGGTTCTCATTGGGGTTTGTGTCCCAAAGAGGGTGTATCTGCGGGATGTGAGTGCTGGGCACTCAAAGATTATGTGAGTTGCTGTTTCGTCTGCTTCCTCACAGAATCTGCATAGAGTTGTTGGTTGTGTTACCCCTATGCGGTTCAGATGAAAACGCAGAGGAGCGAAGCCGGTTAGTAGGCCAACTATCGCTCTTAGGTTGCCGCGTTTAAGTCTGAGTAGGTCCTTGGTGAGTGATGGATGGGGTTCTGCCACCATACGCTTACTGTGGACATGTCCCTCAATATTCCGCCATCTGTCGGTGTGTTTCTTGTACGTCCACTCCTTGATGGCAGCTCTGAAGGAGCTTTTGGGCAAACCTACAGCCGGCTCTGGGCCCACAAAGGGGGTTTTGGAGCCCCTCCTGGCCAGCTCATCGGCTTTTTCGCCCTTATCCCCTGTCCCCTCCACCCTGTGCATATGGGCTCCTAACGAGGCGCAGTGCGAGTAGGATGTGGATGGTAATACCGCGCGACCAGCCAGTATTTAACGTAAGTATGGTACCCCTTGAAACTATCTAGTATGCCTAGCGTCTATCACCAGATCAGTCGTGTTTGTATTCCATCACCATCACCTCTCCATCCAACCTCCTTGGACCATCTAGCATCTGCAGTGGGCTCAGCCTAGAGCAAGAGTCTGTTCATCCTTCACAACTTATAGAGTGTCTGTGACTTATCGCGCTGGACCACTTTTGAGTACAAGAAATAATAGTTTTAAAATCTTGAAATAATTTACGAAATGAATGATGATTGATATTGATGAATGGATAATATTACAATTATAGTGCAGGGTACTGCGGTCATTAAAATGTATGTCAGGTGATTGACATTAGTCAAGGTTATAGTTTCAATAGCGAATTTCTGAGGACAACCACCCCACAATTTGTTCGACAAATCCACCTGTTATTTGAAATATTGACATTTTTCTCTTAATAATGTAGGAATATGGGTACGATATTACGATATATCGCAACGTCCCTATATACCTCACTGGAGAAGCCCATTTTGCCTCATAGCTCGAATAATTTCGTGCCTTTCTCTTACGTTTACTGCTAAGCTACAAACGACTTATTAACCGAATAAATCAAACTATTCTTATGGAGCACTCCAAATTGTGTCATGTTTCCTATTCAAGAATACAACTAAATAAGACTAATTACCTCATCATCTCTCTTACGCTTCTTATCTTTTGAATTTTCGTAATTCTCAGCTCTACACTCTTCAACCGGCTGAGCTAAGCCAAAATCCACGAGAAGGAACCTGCAAATATTAATTCAGCGTAGATATTATGGAAATAACGTCCTTTTCTAAATATTTCATCGCAATTCCAGACACCAACTTTTTTTCGTCTCGACAATACAGAAAATTGGACGGTTTGATGTCGCGGTGAATGACGTCAAATTGATGAACGCGTCGAATGGCGATTAAAAGTTCACGCATGTACAGTTGTGTCTCCCTCACGCTCATATCGTTGACGTACGTCTGAAATTGAAATTGTGCGTATTATCGTGGCGTTAGTTCGCAGGTGGTTCTACAAACAAGGAGATAGTACTCACGCTGAAACGATTGTGTCGTTGGTACGGCATGATGAAAGTGATGCAGTCGTTGTTTCGCAAACACATTGAAATACCGACAACGTTATCTTTACCGCTGAAAAATAATAAAAATATTACTTGTGAATATACTCAGCCTTCTGACTGAATCGACGGCTTCACATCAACCCCAAAAGCCAACTCAAACACAACAGTTTTTAGGTTTCGATGATCGATATTTACCCGATGTCTTGCATGCATTTGAGCTCTTTGACTACTCTCGTTGGGCTACATGTGGGGATCAAGTGTTTGATTGCGAAATGCCTCTGGTCGTCGTCACCGAGAGAGAAGTCGGATTTAAGGGAAGCCAAATATACGTTGGAGAACGTGCCTTCGCCAATTTTGTCGTGCAAGGTGAAAATTTCCCCCAGAAGAGGTAATTTCTTAACGAGGATATCCAGCTTTTCCTCTGGAACGTTGAAAATTTGACCAGCTTGAAACACATACGTCATGTTGTTAGGACCTTTACAAATTACTCAAATGTACTTCCTTACTTATATGAGACCGCTTTCGCCCATCCTTGCTGCACCCAGGCTCCAAGGCGAGTTCAGTCATTATCAGAATCTACGGTCTGAAACATTCGGTTTATTAGGCATTGGGGATGTGCTTCAGAGCCATTCATTAGTATGAAGATAACGAAAGAACAAACTTTAAAAAGTACATTAAATGTAGAGCCGATCATAGGAGCGATAAGGGCAAAGGCGTGTTTTGTCGGCAGGTCAGGTTTAAGTAAAAACTTGTAGCTTATTGAGGTATCCCTCCACTAAATTACATTCTATTTACACTAGTGATTGTAAACTGTAATGAAAAGACCAGAAGAAGAAACAAGAGAAACGCCTGGTTGGTAAGAAAATCGTTTAGGTACCTATCAGGGGATTCGTACCAAAAACCATTTATCAGGGCCCTAATCGAACCCGTAATTGAATCTTTGATCACAAAACTGATATAAACCATACATCTGCCAACTGTAGCATATTCCGAACAACCCTTTTCGGGTCCTCGTCCCAAAGTGCTAGGCCCGACACGCAGTCACCAGTCAAGAAAAACAAATAATTCGAGTATTATGACACAAATAATCGAACAAACCGTTCGAGAAAGAATTGGAGTTGAGTAGAAGTTACTTGCCTAATGTAAATCCAGAAAGAACAGAAGCATTAGTAGGGATGAGTTGCTTGAAGTCGATGCAGAATGACTAGAATGAATGTCGGTAGTTACCACAGTATGAATCACTTTAAGTTCATAAACTAATTAGTAGAATAGCCCAAATAGTCTATAAAGCGAGAAAATTTCAAGTTTTAACGCAAATGTGAACACACGGGAGGCGAAGCGAGTTGGACGCTTGCCGCGTAAATGACCATAAAAAACCTTTTGAATAAAAATGACTATCAATGTTCGATACTATCGAAACATCGTTGTTGGCTGAATTTATTGGAATATCGATGTAATAGGTCGATTGTTTTGGATTTGGACTAGCAATATATATATATATATATGTTTGGTTGGTTGTGCCCTTTTGTATTGGTTTAGGTACTTTTCAGTCAAACCGCCCCCACTCCATTGTGAATGTCTCTCGCCCACGGGCAACGAGAATGTTCTCATTCAAATTATAATTAATATATTCACAATTTGGGCAAATATTGAGACATCCCAGAACAGGGAAAGGGAAACTAGCGACGTCAACCTTGGGCGCTTCCCGCCCGAAGTCTCCTCGATGGACTGTTAGCTAATATCTTCTCAAAGGTAAACTGATAAAGAACTGGATTCATAACAAACGGAGATCATCAATATTTCTTTAGCAGGTACGATGGAACAAGTACTCAGCGACATCTCCAACTTCCAATAAATAAGGTAATTTTCCATATCAGTCACAATGTCCACCAACTCCTTTATACCAATGGCTTTGCCCCAGCGCGAATTCCACCTAACCTAAGCCTGTTATCTAAGGGTAAAAGAATAATTTTCTTAAGACATCGGGCGGGTGAGAGGCTTTCAAAATAGAAGGGTGGGTCTGGGAAAGGAGTGAAAAACGGAAAAGTGCCTTTGCTTCCGTGTCAGTATATTTTCAACATCCTTGGCAACCCAGTGGTACTCCTACTCACCGTTCCGTTCCCCAAAGTGCGGGAAAAAAGTGTCTGGTGGACATTTTATCAAAATTCAAATATTGAAGTAACATGCGCTCATCTAGAGCATCATCGATTCACTGTGAGTGAAGTTTTCCAAAAATTGAGCTCATTTTGACCAAAAAGCGGGGCAGAACGGGTAAGAACAGGGAAAAACTCCTGCGTCGGGGAATCGTAATTTTATTTAAAAATAAATACTCGGATTCTTATAATACTCATTTTAATTATAACGGTGAAGGATTAAAAAGAGAATCAGTCTCATTGACTCTTCCTCTTACATGTACATAAATTTACAAGTTATTTGAAATTTCGATGTCTTTGGTTCGATGTTTGTTTCATTTCGATGGGCGACGGTCGATGTCAACATTGATACTACTGGTACAAAAATATCGATGTTTTGGTAGCGATGTTGCATCTTCACTTGAGAATTTTGTTTACGTCAGACTGAAGTTGAAGACAGAAGTCAGAGTTAAACCCGCATTGCTTTTTCTTCGTGTTGCTTTTCTCTACTCAGAACTTGGTAAGCGGCAAATCAAGTGTTCAAGTACAGCGCTTCAACAGATCAGTAAGTATTTACATCGAAATACTTGAATTGTTTTCGCTCCTCGGTTCTGTCGCCAGAGATTTTGCCATTGTATTTTATATGTTAGCAATTCAGAAGACTACCATTAAGATTTGAACTGAGTTGTATCTCATTCCATGTAAAACAAAGAGTCAATAATCAATAAGGGTATTCAAATCACCAGTAAACTATTGTAAAATGAAGTGTTCCCTCAACTTCAACCTGTCAAAATTGAGCTTCACTCATGAGCCAGGCTCATTGGCTCTGTGTTAGCCAGGGTTTACATGTGGACAAACCAACAACATCTCCAGCTGTTATCACGCTATCACCCTGACGTCCCCCACTTGCCGTTGGAGCAATTTTCAGTTTTTTTCTCCTGACCTCCGCGAGTCTTTGCTCTGGCGAGAGGAGCATTTCACTCGGGTCTGTTGCGTTGGTCGGTCGGATTTCAGGTCACAGGATTATTCAGTGTCGTCAATTTTCTTCTCGAACGTCTGACGTTGACCGCTTCGTTGTTGCTGATTGAATCGCGGGCTCCTTTAGTGGAGAAGACTCGTGCCTGACACGTCTGGTGCCAGTTTCGTCATACTCCTATACGACCAGGTATTTTACATTATTTGCAATAATTTAGCGTTACTGCACATAATCAGGCTGTCGTCATGTGGATTTATACTGCCAGCAAGTCAGAGTGCTTTTTATCGCACGTTTCCCATCAATTTTTCTCAGATCCATGTTATCATTCAATCTTCTTTAACTTCTGATCCATGGTCTACCGGATCGAGTTACTTATGACTGGGACACTCCAGATTATCAAGCTAATTCCCTCAATCTATGACAAAATTTCCGTTGGATCGCCCAGCTAAGGTATGCTTCCTCAATGTTGTCCTATTGCGTCACACCATCAGAATTTTCGTCTAGAGCCTTTTCTCTAGAGTACTCTCCAGCTTCAGGAAATAAATTCGAAATTATCATTTTTTTATCTAGGGACCAAAATCTATAATTAAAAAAAAATTGGCTCATTAAAAAAAAAATTAACGAAATTTGTATTAGACAATTTATTTAATAATGATCAGTTGCATAAATAAAATTAAGTAAGTAGCGTGAATAAAAATAATGTTCCAAACTAGAATAGGAAGTACTAGAGCCGAAAAGCGCAAAAGATACCCAATTAAATCAGGAAAAAATATAAACTCCTGTATGACCGCTTGATTGACCTTGGTATTCATATCCCGACGAGGAAGAGCCTGGATTTACCTTGTATATTCGTGACTTGATGGACTGCGAGTAATAGAGTCGAACGCAGGGAGCTTTCACATTTCCCAGTTTTTCACAGATAATCCTCTGAAGAGAAAGTTCTTCGAAAACCGTACCGTTCGAGGCCAGTCGGTTTTAATCTACTTTAATCTCAATAGTTCGTTACGAACGAGGCTACGGTCAATGCTTTTGATCTACACTAGTGTAACTTTTCAATCTGTGGATTGGACGGACGTCGGACATACCTAACTGTATCCAATATCACATTTATCACAGCTTATTCATTCATAACTATCACACTTTGGTACTACATTCAAAACATGAATTTGAAGAGTCGAATTCAAAATTCTGTCAGGAATAGCAACAGTAATTACTTTTTTTACCCCAATAAAATCCAACTTCGCGTCAGCGAAACGTCGGACAATGAATAAATTGATGAAGAATTAAAGCAGCGATCGACCTGAATAATGGTTGGTTACTCTTTGGAGCAGGAGTATGGGGAAAACAGTGAGTGTGGACTGACCCGGACTCATTCCAATCGATTCAGCGTTAATGGAAAATGATTCCCCACACGCCTAGGTACCAGAAATCTCGTTAACACACATTCGAAATAGGTGAATAGATTTTGACCGATAACCTCCCAGTGGGCGTCAACCGTTCTGGGACCCGTCTCATTGAATTCAGCGCCCAGAATTTAGTGGAAATTATACCCCACATGCCTAGATCCATCTTTCGAAAAAACACATTTTGAAAAGTTTCGAGGACCAACTAGAGCCGGAAATGGGTCCGTGTCCCGAATTTCTGATTTTTAGAAAATGTTCTACTACCAAAATCGGCGTACGGCGGACGGACATTTGCTTATTTTGATCTAGACACCTTGAAACGCCCAAATAAAAATGTTGGGCCAAATCGGAGAGATTGAATTTCTGCTTGACAACATCGTTTGCCGTCCACGCCGATTTTGGTAGTAGAAAATATTCTAAAAATTGGCCAGGGACTTCTTTCCGGCTCTAATTGGTCCTTACATTTTTTTTTTAAATTTGAGCCGATCGGGCTAAATTTGGGGAGGGTATGGGTAAATTGTGTTTTTCGAAACACGTTTATCGCGATTTTTTTGGAAACTAGGCGTGTGGGGGTTCATTTTTCATGAAATTTTGGTTTCTGAGCCCATTGAGATGGGTACTGGAGGCTGGTAATGGTTCAAAATGGGTACCGAAAGAAACAGGCTTGAACAGAGCCCAGATCCAAAGTCAGTAAAAATTGACTGTTAATTTTTTGAACATGCAAGGATGAATAAATCGAAATGAATTGAATATTTTCAACTCTTTGTGGTCGCTATCATTGTTCACTAAGCAAAATCTTATCTTGCGACTGAGTTCGGGCGTGGAGCTCGAATGTGAAAGGCATTATAGCAATCCGTTGCATAATACACGACATTAGTTCAGAAAACTTGCGTAAGTTCGTCGCTCCAGCCTCAGGTTGATTAGCGCCCGTTCTACTCGGCTGCTCGTATGAGTTTCGGCATCCGCTCTGTTCCTTGAGAACCTGCTGGAATTGTATGAAAGAGGCCTGAATTGATCGAAAGGTTGGTTATTACGCTCAGTTGCGGTCCCAGGATCATCCGATTTTACCTCGGTAGAATATTCATCACATGGATTGATCCTCGCAACGGGCGACTACGGACTTCCAAACGGCCAATAAATTTATAGTTCGGAACGGTAGAGGGGGTTGTATATCATTGGCATTCATAGCCACCACATTTGGGAGTTGCTTGGTGGTACGTTTTTGTTTAGCTCATGAATGCGCTTGAAAATATTACTCCGGACAACGATAACCGTTTAGCGTCGACGACCGCATTCAGGACAAGTACCTCGCACGTTGCATAATACATGAAGCACATTTTTAAAGAACCGATATGTGTTTTATCGACCGAAGAACTTGATGTATTATCAGAAGCGCTGAAATTTCATCTCTGACGTTGGTTATTCCTTGGACCAGGAGCATGGAGAAAATGGGGGAAAACAGAGTGTGTAGTATCCCAGACTCATTTCTAGTCGATGCAGTGTCCAAAATTTTGTAGAAAATGATACCCCAAAGATTGCCAAAAATCTCGAAAATCCATTTTCCATCCGAATAGCACGTTTTGACTCATCCCCCCGATTAGGTCCGGTCGGGCAAAAAAGTTTTGAGGAACAACCAGAGCCGGAAACGGGTCCCTGAACAATAATTCAGATTTTAAGAGAATAATTCTACTACCGCGGACGGACATTTCTGGTAGTAGAAACTTTTCTAGAAATCTGAAATTTCGTTCAGGGACCCGTTTTTGGCTCTAGTTAGTCTTTGAAATTTTCAGCCTGATTGGAATAAATTTGGGGTGGGTCAAAATGTGTATTTCAACAAATCGATTTTCGAGATTTTCGGCGATCTAGGCATGTGGGGTATTATTTTCGACTAAATTTTGGACGTTGAATCCAATGAAACGGTCGCGGAACGGTTGTGACTCAGTGGAAGAGGTCATGGGTTAAAATTGGTATCTATCTACCCATTTTGAATGTGTGCATTCGAAATTCCTGGTAATTAGGCGTCTGGGGTATCATTTTCCGATAAATGCTTGACGCTGAATCGATTCGGACGAGTCTCCATGCTGCTGGTCCGAGGAATAACCAACCCCTGTGAATCAATTTGCTGCGTTTTGATCAAGACACCCTAAATTGCCAACTGTCAAATTTTGGGGCAGATCGAAGATGGTCGACCCCCATGACCTTGAGAATGACAACAGGTTGATTATTCAAGGAATAACCAACCAAAAGCACGTAGACAATCTGGTTTTGTCTAAAAATGTGCGGAAATGAAACGTTCAACACTTCAGCTGACATTATTTTTCTTTCGGTTCTTTAGAATCGCACAAGGCACGTTTTGTGTTTCAAGATTCCGGTCAATCGCTGTACAGAACCGGCAAACACTATGATCTGAATTGTTCGCCAGTATTTTCACTCTGTCGATCGATGTGTCGAGACTCAGCAGTTCAAATAATCCTGTTCTCTTGTGGGGGGCTCCCCCTTCCGACGGTTAAATTGTCTCAATAAGGTAATCAGACCATTCAACGATCAGAGTCCTCGCTTAGTAATCGTCCTGTTCAATCGCTCGTTGCCGCTAAAGTTGTTGGTGAAATCACGTCTTGTGTTGATCGTTTGGCGAGGTTGAAATGCATGTCGAGAGGATGATGTCTTTCAATATTTACTCTCGGCTCAGTGTTAGTTCTTGGTATTTAAATGGGCTTAAAAAATTGCTCTAAAAATTCCATTTGGAGACCTCATGTGACATGGGCACTTCATGAAAATATTAATAATAATGATAAATATAAATATTATAATAATGATGTTTAGCAGAATGATACTTATTGGATGTCAGTTTACTTTCAATATTGTTCAGGATTAAAAAAAAAAAAAAATACAATAAGGCAAAACCCAATGAGTTGGTCCTCCAACCTTTTTAGCCCAACCGGATCAAAGTTGAAGAGGGTATGGACAGAAATATGTTGTTTGAAACACGATGATCGGGACTGTTAGGGAACTAGGCCTGTGGGGTATCATTTAACACTAAATAAATATTAGACGCTGAACCGATCGGAATGACTCCAGGAGAATCCAAACTTCAGTTTTCTCCATAAACCTGCTCCAAGGAATAACCAACCCCTTTTGGAAGAATTTGCTGCGTTTATATAGCCAACGATCTGATAAACAAATCGAACATGGACGACAAACACGTGGAGTAGATCTTTTGCCAGTAAGATTAGGGCGGCAAGAAAAGATATCGAGGTCCTGGACTGTGATGGAGCAGCTCAACTCACACCCTGTGCACTTAATGGAACGACAGGAAATAACGAAGTGAGCGAGTGAAAGACCAATTTGTCTCGATGAATGGATGAAATCCGGCAATTTGCATTGCTTGAATACCCTAAGCATCTTGTAGGAAGGGTTTAAGGGTTATTTGAGCAGCTTTCATGTCTACGACATCGCAACTATCGCTCACAACCAAGACTGACCTTTCACTTAATAAAAAAGCGGTTATTTGTAAAACGGACTGACGTTTAACGGCAAGAAATAGGTTTAGAAAATGAGGTTTAATAACAACGTGCAATTACATCCGCGGGCCTTCGTAAAATTATTTTCTTGGTTTTGACGAGAAAACTCAAATACCGTTGAAAGGTGGAATTCTGGGTCAAATGGAGCTTAGTGAGCGAGCTCGTGGGCTCAAATAAAAATTATTCATTCGTTAGAAAATGTATGAAAGAAAAAGAAAAAGCAAACAGAAATTAATTTTGTTGTAACAGAGGAAGGAAAACTAGGCACGAAGCGAAAACGTAGCGTAATTTCATTAACGGTCGGTGGTTTATGAAATTTCAACGGATTAATGTTGATATGAGTTGGTGGTCACCTTGATAGAGCGAAGTTCAAATCTGGTCATTCGGCCAACTCTGAATCTTTTCATCATTCAATGGAGTGAATACTAAGTGAGGGCAACTGTCGACGTTGGACGGACGAAATTTTTCATGGTCTCACCGATGAACGTTTGACCGCGATGGTAGAGAGAATTCACCCTACGTTAGAAGAGATAGTCGGTGAAATTAGATTAAAAACACTGCAAATGCTTTAACAAGGGTTGATTATTCCTCGGACCAGGAGCATGGAGAGAATGGGGGGGAAACAGTGAGTTTGGACTCATTCCAATCGATTCAGGATCCATCCATTTTGAGGACCAACTAGAGTCGGAAACGGGCTCCTGATCAAGATTTTCTTATAATGACTAGATACCTTGAAACGCCCAGAAAACATCGGGGCAAATCGGAGAGGTTGACAAAATGGTTGGTTATTCCTTGGAAGAAGTATATGGAGAAAACTGTGAGTTTGGAGTGTTCTGGACTCATTTCAATCGATTCCAAAATTTATCGAAAAATGATAGTTCATGCCTAGCTCTTCTGAAAAAATCCCGAAAATTTATTTTAAAAAATACCCCCTCTCCCCTCCCAAGTTGAGGCCATGTTGATTTGATCTTCCGAAAACCGCTAAACCAATCACCAATCATTTTTGCCAATTAAGCCCCCTCCCCAACTATTTGGCTGAAAAAGTAGACCTGAGTACAATTTAATGAGCTATTTCGAAACATTATAAGCCATTTAACTTAGTATAATTATTCACAAATTAAATAATTATTCATTTACTTACAGCGTATAATTATTCACAAATTAAATAATTATTCATTTACTTACAGCGTATAATTATTCACAAATTAAATAATATTATTCATTTACTTACAGCGTCGATTACTTGTCGATGTAATAGGCTCATAGTATGTTAACAATTTATTTACGCACACAAAAAAAATCAATTTGATTAGGTTGAATTTGGTATTTTCTATATATGTATATCATTCAACGATTAATGGGATTTAAATGTAAATCCTACATTCTTGTGAGGAAAGCACGTACGCGGGGCTATTGTGTGATGTGTTCTATTTAGCGGAAGGAGGTTGGTGTTGCCCCATGATAAGAAGCTTAGAGCTGGCTTTATCAACCGACGAAAAGTTAGTCCTTATAATAATAATTGCCATTCTCTTGAGAAAATGCAACATTTCACGCGTGGCTTAGTGTTTGTTAATTCCTCGATTATGTTCCCTTATCTTGGTCGAAAACGGCCAACTTTTGAATTCTTGGAGTATTTCGGCTTGAAATTGAAAATAACTGGTTCATTTGTTCCATATAATCTACCCATGTAATCAGGAAAAAGGTCAACCCCTCCAATTGGCCCCGAAATTTGACAGTTTATGTTCTATGATAGTGAGTATAGGGTAAACGGTTTTCGGTAGTGGAGAATTTTCTCAAAAGGAACGTCTTTCTTGCTCTAGCCTCGAAACATTTCAGCCCGATCGGTCCAAATGTGGGGAGGTTATGGGTAAAAATGTATTTTTTCAAACTCAATTTTCTGGACTTTTCGGGTACTTAGAAAGGGTACGTGAGGGGTGTCATTTTCTACTAAATGTTGGACGCTGAATCGATTGGATTGAGTCCGGGACACTCCACGCTCACTGTTTTCCCAATACTATGGTTCCTGGCCCAAGGAATATCCAACCCCTGTGAAACAATTTGCAGCGTTTTTCTCCATGGCAGATATGGAAAGGGTTATTATGAGGGACTATGAGGATGTGGTGAGTCAAGAATTGCTTCCCAGATTTGAATGAATTGACTAAAAAGAGGACCACCCTACTTTGAACTGAATCCACCTATACGACGACCCAACAGACACAATTTCTCTAAAACTGTCCCCGTATTTTCCCCAAAACAGCAACATATAATAACCTAATCTCGATGGCTTGTAGATTCAAACGAGTGTTGTTCACCTTCAGACCCCTGTGTTCCTTCATGGGTAAACAACTTTCCGAACCGGATTTGAAATAATTTCAAATCTTAAGTGGAAAAGACAAGATTCGTAATCAGATGAATAGTTTATATGCTCAATTATCTGTACTTACGTTGGCTGTTCGCTTGATCCTCGCGATTTTTGTGAAATTTTAGATGCTTTTCGTCAATGAGACTATGTGGTCACCTCATTTTTCATCTTTCCAAGAGGTATAAAGTAAAATAAAGTATAAGGTTTCCAGATATCAGCCGAGGTTGGCCTGGAGGAACCCTTGAAATAGAACTTGGTATTTTTATTTGAATATTTTGGTTTGAAACGTCCGCTCACTTCGACGCGAGTGATTGATTTTGAAGCTTGATTTTTGCGGTCTAGGTATAGTTAGTTAGTTATCTGTGCATTACGGAACACAAGAGTTTTCCAGTACTCAAGGTCGTCTTCTAGGATCTCCCCTCTGTGCTACCTTGTGAGTCATGAGTTCCTCGCGAACTATCTAAGATGAAATGAGCTTCATTCACTTATGCTTTCGGGAATACGTACTCCTCTTGAAGTGTCCTTAATAAGATCCATTGTTTTACGGAAAAAATACCTTTTCACTAGCGCTTCTAACGACTAGGATTTTCTCGTGCATCTTGTCCAATTAATTCAAACTTGATACTTAATAAAACTCACCCGTTGTTCGATAAGTTCTATGAAGCTTTAGTAAAAGTTTGAACTCTGCCAGACAGAAATAGTTGGCGGAAGAAATGTATCAGTTGTCTGAAGTTGAGTGAAAAATGGCCCTTGGGGCTGAACTTATTGACCCTGTTCTCCTTGCGTGAATATTCAAGGAGCACTCTATGCATTTCATCATTAATATAACTCATTTTTAGACATTTTTAAAGCTGTTTTTAGTGCTTCAACAATTTAATTAACTTAGTCGACGAAACTAATTATATGTCTGTTTATAAGTGTGCTTCTGATGAAAAATTTACGCCTCTGCGACGGGCACATTCTGCGTTTGTTCGTCCAGGTGTTCCATCAGCACCCTTTCTATTGACCTTTCACTGGGGCGCGAGTCTGCTCGATGGAACTGGGTGGAGAAAATCTTGGGAGGCTGCCAATCCTCTCATCGTCCTAGGCTGTGGATAATTCATCACCTGTGCAACACGTTTTGTTATCGGCGCAGCCATTTGTCAATTGTGTTGATACCGCATAGGTCATAATCGATTTCTAGATCTCAGTAACGACTGTGGTGCATTCATCGCTTGTCGCTCACTTCTTTGTATGAATAGAATTTTCTTTTTATTTTACCACATTAAGTCATTTTCACTGTAGAATCAATAATATTGCTACAGAAACATTCGAATGACGATGCCGTTCTCCCACCACAACTCGAAAAAGCTCTTCTTCGATTCAATTAATTGACGTGGAAGGAGTGGAAAACTAGAGTCCTTTGTGTTGGCGCGCAGATGGAATCTCGTTATGAGAAATGTTGAGAATCTCTTGTTGAGACGTTGAAGCCTTGAGAAGAACAAGTTGACGAGGTTTCGCGGAGAAAGTACCTAATGAGACTTGGCGACGTGGCCAATCGAGTTCTTTTTGGTGCCTCCTCTCAACTATTGTCATGTCCCGCGGTAAAAGATCGACCATCTTGAATGACGAGAAAAATGCATTTGAAACTGACTTTTGAGTTGTTCGTTATCTGAACAGTTAGCTGGTAATACCGCCGTACGCGGCGTTTTCGGTAGTACGAAATTTTCTTTTTGGCTATAGTTGGTCCATGAGTTATTTCAGCCCAATCGGACCAAAATTACGGAGGGTGTGCGTAAAAATGAGTTTTTTAAACCCAATCTTCGAATTTTTTGGGAACTAGGCATGTCAGGTATCATTTTCCACTAAATTTTGGATTCTTAATCTAATGAGATGGGTCCCGGACCCATTAAGGAGTTGGGTGTTGGTCAAATTGGGTACCTTACTACATGTTGGAATGTGTGGGGCATTCCACGCTCACTGTTACCCCCACTATTCTTGCTCTAAGGAATGATTAACCATTGTGGAAGAATTGGCAGCGTTTTTTCAAGTATAAAGTTCATTCGTTGCCGAAACTGAAAACAACATGTTTCAGTATCACCCAATATCACATTCGATTGTATAGTCCAGCCAAGATAAACGTTTTACAGTCTACCTGTCTATCGGTTTACCTAAAATAGGTAACTATAAAACCATTTCAGAATAATTTGCGTAGTTTTCTCAATAATTTTGTCCAAAGTTGTCACTACCTGAAATTATGGCCATAAATAGCGACCTCACATCTCAAGGACTTAGCAAAAAACGCTGCAAACTTCTTTATATTGGTCTATTATTCCTTGGAACGAGAGCATGGAAAAACGGTGAGAATGGAGTGTCCTGGACACGCTCTTATCAATTCAGGGGAAAATGATACCCCACATGCCTGGTTTCCGAAAAATCGAATTTTTGCCCACGCTCTCCCCAAATTTGTGCCGATTGGGCTGAACATGTTTGGATCTAGAACCAATAAGGGGTCGCTGAGCAAAATTTTAGATTTGTAGAATATTTTCTACCACAAAAATGGCGTGGACGGACATTTTGGTTTTTCATCTAGACGTCGGAAAAGGTAGGTATAGAGTCAAATTTTAGGGCCAATCGGGGAGGTTGACTTTCATGACTGAAAGTAAACCTGCAAATTCTTTCTTGGGGGTTGGTTATTCCTCAGAACAGGAGCATGGAGACTCATTCCAATCAATTCAGCGTACAAAATTAGTGGAAATGATACCCCACACGCCCAGGTACCAGAAATCTTGAAAACACACGTTTGAAACGGGTAGATGGATACCTATTTTAACCCATAACCTCTTCCAATGGTCGCCAGTCGTTCCGGGACCCGTTTTATTGGTTTTGCCGTCTAAGATAGAAATAAAATATCCTGGTTGTACGCTATTATTGTACTCCACTGCGTCGAAGTATTATGCGCTCGTTGTTCCTTGATTGAAGGTAAATTCAATATAACCGCTCCTCCGAATGGACGCAAGATACGAACTCCGCAACGCATTTACTCAGAAGAGGGAAAGAAGGTGCCCTCGAGACTATGACCATATATCACAGTGTTATTCAAATGTTCTCATTTTTTCATTCCCTTGGAAATATTTCCGGCCCGTAGATCCCTCCTGGCTCTGGTCGAGTCCAAGCAGCCCTTATAAACTTTCTCTTGTAAAACAAAGTTACTGATATAAACTCTATATCGTTCCGCAGTTTTTCACCGAGAGCAGGTAGCTTGAGTGATTCATGGCGAAGTTAAATTCGACTTTCCCTGCATACTGAATGGAAGCGAATGCTTCACCTTGTCCGGAATTCCACATTTGTTATCCTTGACGTTGTCTGAGCCGGGCGCGGTGAGGGGATTTTTCGCTTTTTCAAGGCCAGCGAGAACCTGTTACCCAACAGGTTATTGCGATGGTCGGGGCATCCCCCGTCACTTATGCTCAATTTATTCATCCTAATTTTCCTCAAGCGCATGCTTAGCTGAGGCTGGAGTGATACTCCATGAACCCGCAAGGTAAATTGCATTCGCTCTGTTTCTGGTTGTTCAGTACTAGGTACGTTCTATTTTGTTTTGTTTCTTCATCATTACATTAATTATTAGTAGAAAAATTGTGCAAAAAAAAAAAAAAAAAAAATTATATGAAGTACCATAAATACCTACTATTTTGGTTGGTTATTCTTTGAAAAATCAATTTATGTTTTCATGCAGAAAGTCTTGATCAGATGTCCGTCCGCGTACGCCTTCCGCCGTCCACGCCGGTAGTAGAGGTTTTATAAAAATCTTAAATTCGGGTTAGGGACTCGTTTATGGCTCTACTTGGTCCTCGAATTTTTTGAGCCCGATCGGGCTAAATGTTGGGGAGGTAGGGGTCAAAATGTGTATTTTGAAGAATGGATTATCGAGATTTCGGCGATCTAGGCATGTGGGGTATCCTTATTGACTAAATTTTGCACGCAGAATCCAATGAGACGGGTCCCGAAACGATTGGAGGTTAACCTGGAGGTGGTTAAAGGTCAAATTGGGGTCGAGATTTCCGGTACCTTGTCGGTGAAAGAGTTTGCAGCGTTTTTCCTTCTTACTCTCTAACATAGTTACTACAAAAGCGGAAAACGACCACAGTTCCCTTGTAGCAGATTTGAATTTGTTATAATGAGCTAATGAAAAACTAATTATAGCTCGAGAGTAGAACTACATTAAAAACGTAAACATCCTTATTTTGAAAAACCGTTTGAGAAAACACCATATTTTCCTAAATAGTAAGCGAATTCTCCTCACGTCTATTCGCTAACTCATTTAGGTATGAGTCGTATCCAAAGTGAGGTGTGGTATTTGGGGTGAAAACTTCAGATTTTGGTTGGTTATGGTTAATGATTAATTTGGGTCAGAGATCCTTTCCGGCTCTAGTTGGTCCTTGAAACTTTTCAGCCTGATCGTTCCTAATTCGGGTGGGAGGAGGGGGGGGGTGGTCAAACTTGTATTTCGAAAAATGAATTTTTGAGATTTTCGGCGATCTAGGCGTGTGGGGTATTATTTTCGACTAAATTTTGAATACTGAATCCAATTAGTCGGATCTTGGAACGATTACGATCCACCGGAAGAGGTTATGGGTCAAAAGGGGCGTATATCTACCCATTTTGAATGTGTGTTTTCGAGATTTATGGTATCTAGGCGTGTGTGGTATCATTTTCCACTAAACTGTTGCTTTTATGGTTCAATCCAGAGTCGAACACACAGTTTGTTGAAGGAATGTCATCTTATATGACAAGTCGTGCTCGGATAGTTGAAAATGTATTTGCTTTTGACTGTAATTTTGTAACTATACGGATTGTCCACTCACGTAGTGCAGCTGGCGGTGTTTTCTTGGCATGTGAGAAAACAGTAATGAGAAGAACGGAGAGAGAAAAGTTGAAAGGCGGTCCGAGTTTCTCTCGCATGAGAAAACCCACCCAAACAAATCCTGCTCGAGCCTGAATCCACGAGACAAGGCTAACTCGATAAAACTGCAAGAGCTCATGGAAGGGACTTGTTGAGTATTCCGAACATGGACGAGGCGATCAGGGTAAACGAGAGGAGAATTGTGCCCTTGCAGCTTCCCCTGAACTTCGTGGGTATTTACCACTCACGTTTACCAGGCTTCTACAGTCGTGGCACTAAATGGAGCTGAAGGCTATCATAACTGGGGAGGATTGTGTAAAATATCAGAAGCGAACTTAGGAGATAGTGAAGACAAACTGCCGAGTCGTCGTGGGTCATGGTAACTAGGATGGAAACTAAGCTGGCGCGTACTGCCCCACATTGCTTCGGCAGTCACGAACTATTCACACCACCGTTTTTGCTCGACCTATTCTCTTTTGACCAGTACTTGAAGAGGAGGGGGGGGGGGGGTCCATAACTGTTTAGAATAATTACATCAATTCTTAGAAAACAAATTGAAGTTTATGTTTTGAGAACTGCACAGATCCTGAGACAGAGAATTTAGAGAGCGGAGATCAACGTGTTCAATCCTCAACCGTTGAAGAGGAAGGAGGGGGTCTCCTTCACCCTGTTCCTGTTCGTTTTTGTATATAAAGCCATTACAAATACTATTGGTTATACTTTTGGTTGGGTACTTCGATTGGCTCCAAAATTTGACTGTATACGGTTCATGATCCCTTGATGAAGAAAGCAAAATGCCCGTGCGCCGTCCACGCCGTTTTTGGTAATAGAATAGTAGAAAATGTCTAAAAAACTATGATTTTGATCAGGGAACTCTTGGGGAGGGTAAAAATGTGATTTTGGTGCCCTGTGGAGTAGGTAGGTGTCAAATGGGTTCCTACTTGCCTATTTTGAAAGTATGTTTTCGAGATTTCCGCGTACCTAAGCGCCGTGGGGTATCATTTTCCACTAAATTTTGACGCTGAATTGATTAGAATGATTCTGGGACACCCTACACTCGCTGTTTTCCGCATATTTTTGCTCCAAGAAAAAATCAACTATTGTGGAATAATTTGCTGCGTTTTTTTGAAAGAACTTCGAAGCGTAAACACAACATTAAGCTAAGACAAAATTAACATTTACGCTATCAGGGCCCAAATGGAGTTTTCATCTTGAATTCGAAATGATTTTGTTGGCTGCTTTCCATCGCTTGACAGTATGATACTCCAGCAATAGATTGCTCTACGGTCGACCAAACCTATTTCAACATTATTTCAGCGAAGCTAAGGTTTCTTCACTGTTTCATATCTATATTGATGTGTGGAAAAGATCATTATTACCAATTCTGCTTTAAATGTAAGCCTCCAGTTGAACACATTTTTTTAATGACGTAATGACTGCCGTTTATCTACCCTAGCATCAGGGTTTCACCCTTGCTTGGCCCAACCCCCAACCTTGATTTTGACTTTCCTGGACTCGATCTCCGCTATTCCCTTCCCCCATTCAATTATAATTGTTGAGTGTGTCCTCTTAATGCTTCCGGATTTAAATAGATTTTGATAAAATTATTTTCTACGAGAAATGGAAATGGTACACTCCCTCCTTTCAGGGCGTATGGCTTTCAGGGATTTTTTCTGCTATTTAGAAAAATTCTCTTTTAAAATAGTAGTTAATAGTTTCCTTCAAATTCAAATGTACAATAAAATATGCATGTACCTATATGAATTATTTTATGTCGTACATTAGGAGCCAGGTCTCTTCAATTTTTTTTCTTTTTTCATTTTCGTTCAGTATAAAACCATTCGTTGCACACGGCTCTGTCTTCACCATTTCTCGGTCTGACGGTCTCGTGGAAACAACAGAAATGAGGCTTCACAAATGACCTCTGCGAGCTAATACGTTGAATTCCGTTCATTGAGAGACAGTGGGAGGAACGGAGGGAGCTTATATTCTTGAAAGGCCAGGATGCGGAGGCATTTCTGGCGAAAGGAACGCCCTGATCCTGCTGAACTCTCCTAGTCGATCGATGGCCCTGCCCTTTGAATTCGTTAATCCGTTCGAACATAGTCGAGTATTCTTTCGTTGGATTTCGTCCAAATTCAGATTGTCTTTTCAATTACATCGGCGCTATGTTCAAATTTGCATCTTCTTTTGACCTTTCCCCTTGGAAGGTCCTTTTCGTCTAATTGTTATTTATAGCTAATTGGTTTTTCCCGTTTCAGCTGTTGTACTACATTGAAGCGCTATGGATCACTCCGAGCACGGACACCATCACCACATGGACCATGACACAAAGGTCATGTTGGCCGCCACAGAAGTGCCTTCGAATCACAGTGGACACCACATGATGATGAAGGTAAAAAAGAATCTATTTTTGAAATTATATCTTCAAAAATAAATGTAAAGAAGTGGAAGACGAGTACTTACGGTATTATGGTATGGATCTGATTTCCCTGAGAGTGTTAACTTCTATACACTTTTTATTCCGTCATCTGTGCTTTGACTTTTTAAAAGGTGAAAATTAATTTTATTATATAATAATAATGAAAGCTTGATCTGAATTCTTTGCTTCGATGAACCGAACTAATGAGAAAATGACAAAGGAGAATGTAAACGGAAATGTAATTGAATTGGCCTTTTCCTTCCTCGTTTTTATTGAGCGAGCTGATCGTTGTTAATGCTGTTTTGTTCAACACACGTGTTGTTACACAAGCAGTTAGGTTAAAAAAGAGTTTTTTCGACAAGTATAACGTACGCAGTGAAAAATGTTGTGGTAGCCAACCAGTCGAGGTCACTTAGGAATTCCTAAAACATTCGGAATGTGGGTGTATTTTTGTTGAAGAAGTAGAAAGTTGGCTTGAAATGTTGAGGAAGCACGTCAATAGGTTGGCCAACTAAAGAAAGTTATTATGAGGCGAAGAAGCCCCTCAAAATTGAAACCCCAAAGATTACTTAAGACTGAAGCAGGATTTCTGGAGACTGAAAGACTACAGACTACTTAATCATCTCTCTTGATGGTCCGACTTACGAAACTTACCCCCTCAAGCCACGATAAGGTGCAAAATCACAATGGACTGGTAGTTTATCCAAGTTGACGCTATGCAGAGTTCAAACTCGCGCAATGCAGGTATAAGTTAGCGCTAACTTGTCTTCGGATGTGGATTATTAAAGAGGTCGTTAAGAGCGATATCTTCTCGAGAGGATTTATCACTCGTCGCTATGCGGGAAACATACATTTAAAGACCTCCTACCAGGTCTATTAGGCCAAAGATATTGTTTATCTCGGAAATTTATTGTTTCATTGGCATTTTTTAACTGAAAATAGATCGCCACTGTTGCTGGAAATAGACTTTTAGTGGCCTATAAATCAATTTCGTGTAAGTCAACTAATCAGTCTTTACTTTTCAAGACAAACATAAATACACTACCAAGGCCATGGCGGGGAAACTTCCTTCATACTTAATAAATGTCAAGTTTTGATTTGTAGGAAACTCGAAACAAAGTCGCTCTGGGAAACATACCTACTTGGTTTCCAGAAGCTAAGTGTTTACAGTATTTGGAGCAGTCTGCACCCTCACGGCCACCAACTTCCGTCCTAACCCTGCTAGAGCATCGACAGCCTATTTTCTATTGGCTCGCTATGAAGTCCCATCTATCCAATCTTTTGTAATAGTTCATTAAAACCCTGTGCTGAGTAGATGGGGTAGACAAATACAACTCAGTGACTGTGCATGGTGTCCTTTTAACCCCTGAAGATGGACTTCATGGATAACAACACCGTGTGATTCACGTGGCCTCTGGCAATGTGAATCAGAATCCATTTTTTACCAATATATTGGGAGCAACAACATAGAAAACACGTTTGAAGGTGACAGTATGAAAAACCAAATAAAAAAATAAAAAGGTTGATAGCACATCAGATGGTAGGAGAAATACAAATGGATTCCGAGATTTTTGGCGATCTAGGCTTGCGGAGTATCATTATAAATGATAAATATTGGGTTTTGATTCCCACTAAATATTGGGTTTTGAATCCATTGAGATGTTTCCCAGACTCCAGTTGGCCCTCTGGAGTGGGTATGATTCAAAAGGGTACCTATCTACGTATTTCAAATGCGGGTTTTCGAAATTTCCGTAACCTATGAGTGCGGGGCATCATTTTCCACTAAATATGAGACGATTGGAATAAGTCTGGGACACTCAACACTCACTCACTGTTTTTCCCATTTCTCCTTTGCTTCGGGTTCAAGGAATAATCAACCTCTGTAATTTCCTTCTTCAGAGCTTAGCCTAGGACTGTCCGCCCTGGTGCTGCACAAAGGACAGTAACTAAAGCTGATTGTATGCCCTTGCTTATCACTCATGTTTGGGAAGCATATCGTCACATCCTCTGACGAGTTTTGTTTTCTTTGATAGGAGCACTTCAATGTTGGTAGCAATACTTAGCCAGCCGTGGTTATCTTTCAGCATAAGACTCTTGAATACTCATCAAATTCTTCTAGAGGTTTCTGCCTACAGTCCAATCGCCAATTTAATACTCAGCTTCTAAACTAGAATTAGTTTCTCTTGAAAAATGATCAAAACCATCTGTCTCGCGTCATTCTATCTCGTTCGCTATTCCCAAGAAAATAATTCTTAGTGTCTCCAGCTAAACTTTTTCATTTTAATGGAGATAAAATAAGTCTCTGGGAAAGACCGCTTTAAGGGGATGAAAAAATAGCGCCTAATTCCTCTTCATAACTCGTGAGAGATCCAATTGGAAAAAACATCGAAGTTTTCTCGTTTTTATTGCTGGTTGTGATTGCTGCAAGTATCGCTCTCTGGATTTCCTTCTAATCTTGAATCTCGGGCACATCTATCAATTTATACGGTATGCGATTTAGATCTTGGCTGCCGCCTTGGGGGTTAGTGATGTAGAGCCGCGTATATTCTCTCATTTATCGCTCTCGAGACTCCAAGTTTATTCTCTTTAGCAGCCGCTGGTCTATTGTTCGTTATCACGAGCTAAAAACCGAGTGGTGCAGTTGTTTGGATGTAGGATGAATGTGACTCGTACTGAGTTTTGTGATGTTCGAGAAAGTAAGCGTGAAATCGGGTTTCTGTATGAGATTTCAGAGTAGGTATCGGTAAACCCAATTCCAATGCTTCAAGGCTGGCTTCGCGGATAGTATCTGGAATCGATAAGGAATTCACAAAGTTCACCATACCATTAGAATACGGATTAATTCTTCATGTTTTTCGAAGTCGATGGCCGCTGCGTCAGTAACAATGGAACTGACCCGGTATTTCAAGCGTATAGGATTTCATTAGGCCCCTAACTCAATTTCCTCGACAAAAGAGCTCTTCTGAAAGACATTGCCACCTCTCGGCTCCTACCCGTGAGACCGGCCCTGGGGTGAGGAGAGCTTAATGAATTATCTACTTGAGCCTTTTGTCAAGAGTTCTATTCTCTACGAAACACGAAATAAAACAAGTAGGTAGTTAGAAAATTTAATTACAACCAAGTTATTCGGCAAACTAACCGTTCAGGTCATCTCTTCTGCCCTTTGATACGTCATGCCCACCAGTCTCATTAGTGGATGACCGCTTACGTCATTTCATTACTAACATGTTTGCTCTTCAATCTTTCGCAAATTGAGAGTTATATTGAGCGAGAAGGTAAACAAATGAGTCTAAAAAATTCGGAAACAATGTTCATTTACTCACATTTTGTATTTAGTGGAAACTGACCGGACTTCTTGACCGGTTGTGAACAGTCCTAAGCAAAAATCATGGCTTTAAGGGGTGAAGGTCATAGTTAAGGAATTCTCACCACTCCAAATGCTCTACAAGTGAACCTATTTGCTTGACTATTCAACCAACCTCTCCAATTGACCCAAAAATTTGGCAGTTCATGTTTTATGATTTAAAAAAAAAGTATGAAGAAAACAGTGAGTGTTCAGGGCTCATTGATTCAGCGTCCAAAATTTAGTCGAAATTATACCCCCTACGCCAAGGTCCCCAATACATGAAAATCTATTCTCAAAGTACTTATGTTGGCTCATACCTTCTTTCGGTGTGTATCGTCTGGACCAGGGTCTCTCTTAATCGATTTAGTGTCCTACATTCAGCGTAATATGATGCTCCACACGCTTTGGTCCCAAAAATATCAAAAATCCACTTTTGAAATTACATTTTGACCCTAATGGGGTTCTGTAGTGAGCACCGATTGATCCGGGACCCATCTCAATGGTTTTAGCGTCCAAAATAGTGGAAAATGATACCTCACATGCCTAGTTTCCATAAATGCCAAAAATAGTCTTTCAATAAACACATCTTTACTCATACACTCCACAAATTTTGTCTGATTGTGCTGAAAACATTTGAGGAATAATATAGCCTGGTTTTGAGAAAAACGGAGACCCAGGCCTGAGGGGTATCATTTTTCACTAAATGTTAGACGCTGAATCGATTGGAATGAGACTGTGACACTCCACACTGACTGTTTTTTCCATAATAATGATCAACCATTGTGGAATAATTTGCAGTGTTTTCAATTTTCCAAAAGAGGTAACTTGACCGCCAAAGAAAGTGTTTGAGGGTGGATTTCCAATATTATGACAGTTAGCTAGCCTTGTCAAATTTGTTTCCTCTCATACTCATAATTATTACATAATTTCGGATTCATTCCGATTCACGTATCGATTTTGAGCTCTGATTACCGAAAATTCATCATTATTCATGTTTTTCAGATGTTCTTCCACTTCGGAACTGAAGAGGTGATACTTTTTGACTTCTGGGAAATCAGTTCCGTCAGCGGCCTATTTTTCTCGATGGTGCTCATATTCATCGCGGCCATCTTTTACGAAGGAATCAAATTTTATAGGTGCGTAATGACTCCGACGTCGAAGGGTGATTTGACCACTTTAAATTTTTTAGTTTGATATCCATTTCCAGTCAAGGGCTTTTCCAGTGAGGTGATTTTATTTACATTTGAAGCTCGCTCCGACTCCTCTGCAGGGCTTAAGGACTAATTTATCACCGCCATTTGGCGGCTATATGGCACAGCCCGCGCTACATCCCTACGTGGAATTACTCTCAGTGTTAGTAGGGGCAATAATGAAACAATCCCGGCTTAAATGGCGGAGTGATATTTTTTCTTGACGGGAGCTTTTAAGTTAATTTGGGGCTTCTGACGACGATAACACAACCCTTAATTTGGAACATTATCATTTATTAACCTGTTTTTCCGTTTATACTCGTATTTCGTATTGATAAAAATGATGGTATCGACTTTCTCCATCAGGTGCTACCTCGAACAAAAAGAAAAAACCAACTACTACTCGACCGTTGGAGCCCCAGGACAGCCTAAACAGCCTCCCAGCAGCTCAGACACGATAGCTCAGTAAGTCGCTTTTGTAACGACATAATTTGGGGTTGTGGAGCGTTCTCCACTTTTCTCGGTGCTTGACGACTTGGTTTCACGTCATTCCTCCTGTTGCTCGTTGTCGATCTGCGCTGATCCTGTTTGAGGAGAAAGGCGCCCAAGGCGTCTGGACGATGTTTAGGTAGAAACACGAGTAGGTACGTTTTTTGCTGAAAAATGTCGCCCTTGGCTGAATATCTGTGGTATCCGGTGTGAATAAATTACCGAAAGGGAATACAACGCTCTATAAAAACTCCTACAAACACCAAAAATCTACATTAAACAAATTGCAGTTGGTTGTTCCACAATGGTTGGGCAAGATTAAGGGGAAAACAGTGAGGTTGGAGTGTACCGGACTCATTCCAAGGGATTCAGCGCTGTAGTGGAAAATAATACTCTACACTCCTTGGTACCCTTTAAAATCACGAAAATCCACATCCGAAATAAGTAGGCACCCATTTTGATCCGTACCCACTTCCGGTGGGCGCCAATCGGTCTGGGATCGGTCTCAACGGATTTAGCGTCCCAAATTTTGTGGAAAATGATACCCTACATGCCATTATTGTTGGTTTAAAGTTTCTAGAAGTCTGAAATTTGGGCAGGGACTCGTTTCTGGTTCTAGTTGATTTTCGGAACTTTTTTAGGGGCCAAAATAAGTTTCTTGAAAATGGGTTTTCGTGATTTTAGGCAATTCAGGCGTGCAGGGTATTATTTTTCACTACATTTTGAATACTGAATCTAATGAGACGGGTCCCGGAACGATTGGGATCCACCGGAAGTGGGTGTGGGTCAAAATGGGTACTTACCTACCTATCACGATAGTGAGTTTTCGAGAATCTAGGAGTGTAGGGTATCATTTTCCACAAAATGTTGGACGCTGAATCGATTGGAATACGTCTGGGATACTCCAGACTCAGTTTCTCCCATGCTTCTGATCCAAAGAATAACACAAATGAAGGAAGAAAGAATATCCTGCACTTTGATCCAGACATCATGAAACGTTTACTGTCAAATGTTGGCATAAATACCATAGGTTGATCTCTCATGACTCTCATGTAAGATTTGATAGGCTTATTCAAGGAATAACCAACCAAAACCGTAGTAGTGCTCAGTCAGCTTACTATATTTAAACAAGTCCTATTTACGTACGACCAATTTTGAATATTTGGGTGATAAGCTCAGCAATCGTGTGAGAAGTTTCGTGGAATATATCTGCTTAGGTCTTGTCGTTTCGAAGCGAATCACCTGACCACAAAAATCATATCTGTCTTATCATACGAGCGATAGGTTAAACCGCTGATAAACATTTGACGACGGTTGATAAAGGGGCTGCTGACATAGACCGCGTGTCAGGGCCGATGATTGTATTCTTGTACTTATCTACTACTCGGTTGTGTATTGTTTTCTGTAGTTGGCCATTTTTAAAAATATTTTGTTGATGTAGTTTCCAATTTTAGGTTATTGAGTTTTCCATTTAAAATGAAATGTTCAGATTTTTTTCTACTTTTAGGTAAAATATTAATACATTTGAATCAGTCCATAATGGATTAGAATCGTGGTTTCAAGTGAATTTCCCACGGCTCTAAACGATACAAATTCATTATCTATTTTTTACTTATTTAATGAAACACTTAATCAATTCGTCATTCGTTATCTTCCGCTTAATCATCTCCGTTAATTAAGACGATGATTTTAGTTACTTGAAAACCTCTATCGAACTCGAGTTGAATTCACGATGGAAAGGCACTCAAAACAAGAAACTTACGGCCTAATTATTACTAGAAACTTATTGAAAGACGAAGTATAATATTACGACTTTTCTTTTTGGAGTTTTAAGTGAAAATACCCGATTGAGTTCCACCGCCTCCGATAAATACTTTTTGAAATTCCGTCAGGGAACAGTGATTGTAAAATAAGTGAACTTAACATTGTTCGCCGCCTCCTACTGGCGATAATTCAACTCCTTTCTTCAGGTAAGAGTTAGACTAAAACAGAGTCTGAAGTTACATTGTTGAAAGAAGCGTTTACATAAGGCTACACCGAGAGTAAACCCGCTGAAAAGGAGGAAATTCTCTGTAACAAAGACCGCGTTCTAATACTATAACAATCCCATTTCCAGCAGCCCTCATTATTGTATTTGGTGTTAGCGAAACTTAGTTTGTCTCCTTTTTACATCTACAAATAGAACAATATATCTGGAGGGTCTGAGTGAGAACTGATTTATATTTGGCGCCACACCTTTTCAGGAAGCTTCGGTTTTCAAAAATATTTTTCTTTTCTTCTCCAAAATTGGTCTAAAATGGTTAATGGTTATTCAAGTAAGTAATAAAGTTGAAAAAAATTGTTTGGACTTTAGAATTACAATTCTCAATTTCATGTTTTTCTGCTGTAAGTGAGCCGTTTTGTTCAGAAATCATGAGCTTTTTAGTTCTTTTAATAATTTTGTTTGCCAATTGTCATTTGCTGACTGTGTAGTTTTCAATCTGAACCAACTCTCACATCAGAAGATCGGAAAACATGTATTTCGTCTACCTCGATACCTTATTATTCAATAAATTGGGCGAAAATGGGATTGGGTTTGTTTGACCGCACGGTGTCAGATGAAGGTGTCACGATGAGATTTTCATTCTAGGGTTAATGTTGAATGAACCTTCTGTCCGAGTGTTCTCTGCAGGGTTTAAATAACCCTAGGGAGGGGGGGGGGTCCCTAGTCTCTTGGTCAAAAGAAGGGACCCAGGTGGGTTTTCCCTGGTGGCTTCTCTGGTCTGTACTCTCTGCAAACATTCTCTCGTTTTGGTTGGTTATTTATATTTGCTTCAGTTATTTCTATCATAGTTAAATTCGTGCTCAGCAATAATATTATTTTTTCATTCGTTCATTCAATATTGGATCTAGGTTGAAATAAAAATTGGTAATCGCCCCTGGTAGAAGTTTCCAAGGTTTGCTTGTCGTGCAAAACATGAGAAATGATGAATTATAAAGTTACAAACCAACTGTAAAACTCTTTCCTCGGGATTTTCTCCTGGCTAAGAACTACCTGCGAGAGAGTCAATATGGCGAAAACAGTCTCAGAATTGCACACTTACTTTCTAGAAAACTACAAAGTTCGTGGAAACTCGTCAAGTTTCAAGTTGCTCCCATTTTGTCCCAGATTACTTTTTCTGCACTTCAGAAAAAGGGTTCCTTTTTCTTGATTGACGCGTAGTTGCAATAGGGGTGACTCTTTCTGGAGACGAGGTGAATAAATGTCACGAAAAGTAAGATTATATTCAATGTAAATGAATGCAGAAAACATTATTGATGAGCGAACGACAAGCCCTGCAGTGGCACTTAGTGGTTCTCAAGGATTACTTAATCGCATTTATACAAAATTGTCAAATTGGTAACGTTAGAGACCCATTTACACTTCTTCTTGATTTTCTCTCTTGTTATTTGATAGGGATTATATTATGTTCTATAGATTGTAGATTTTCGAACCTGTAAGGTCTAGGCTATTTTAATATTGATGGACTGGAGGCAAACGAATTTGAATCAGAAGAACTATTGAATTGACCAAATGATTGGATACGATGTTATCACACCTTTCAATTGAGTGCTTTTGGGTTTGAAAAAAAATTGCCCTTTTTGGGGTTTGCCTGCAATTTAGCAGGAAAGATTCGAGGGCGAAACAGAGCCACTGACCAAAATATCAGGTTTTTAATACCCAAAAACGCTGCAAATTCTTTTACAGGGGTTGGTAATTCATCGGAACAGGAGCATGAAGACTCAATTCAATCGATTCAGGGTCCCAAGTTTGGTGGAAAACGATACCCCACACGCATAGGTACCATAAATCTCGAAAACTCATATTCGAAATGGGTAGATATACACCCATTTTGACTCATAACCTCTTCCGGTGGGCCCCAATCAATCTCAGGACCCGTCTCATTAGATTTAGAGTCCTAAATTTAGTCGAAAATGACACCCTAGACGCCTAGATCGCCAGAAATATCGAAAATCTTGAAAATGTGTTTTCAAAAAAAAAATTTGACCTTACCCCCTTAATTTGGTCTGATCTGGATAAAAAGTTTCTTGGACCAACTAGCGCCGGAAACGAGTCTCTGACCAAAATTTTAGATAATTGTCTGCTACCGAAATCGGCGTGGACAGCGGACGGACATTTGCTTATTTTGATCTTGACTCCTTGAAACGTTCAGAAAAAATTAAGGGGAAACGAAGGCGTTTCGAAACAAAGCTTGTTGAGTGATTGTTATAGGAAAACGTTCGGACTTCAGCCATGAAAACGTGAAGTTCTTATTCAGGGATTAAATCAAAAGGAGTGTAACAGCTGTCTGCAACAGTCGGCATTTGTCCGCAACGTCCCACAATTTACCACCGCTGTCTCAGAGCCAAGGACTGGGAAATCAACTCCAGCCCCGTTACACAGGTCGATGGTGATCCGTTCATCCTTGAAAGACCGTAAAGAATTAGCCAATTTCCCTCCTCGATGCCCTCGCCTGAAGTTACAACCGCAACATTTTCTCGCGTTGTTGATCATTTTATTAACGACGGCGTTGTTAATTAGTAATTAGCCCGCCGTTCGAACGCCTCGTCGATTGTGCTTCGAAATGAGGTCGGTCCCGCTTCGAAATGATTGGTTCGACTCCAAATCTATCTGAGCGAAATGCGAAATTCCGTATACGCCGCCTAGCTGGAGGGCATTGTCGATCACAGTTCTTGGACACGTGATTTCCTAATTACATTCAACTCTGAATGTATACTCGTATGTGAAAATTCAGTTTGTCCCCTTTAGAACGGGTAGGAACCCAAATATATAGGTATTACTGCTTTTCTCGATTGAATTATTGCTTGAATAATCAACCCATGTTTCCCCCTGGGCGTTTCAAGGTGTCTATATCAAAATAAGCAATTGTCCGGCCGCCGTCCACGCCGATTTTGATGGTAGAAAAATTTCTAAAAATCTGAAATTTTGGTCAGGGATCTGTTTCTAGCTCTTGTTGATCCTCGAAACTTTTCAGCCCGATCGGACCAAATTTGGGGCGGGTAGGGGTCAAAATCTGTATTTGGAAAAATTAATTTTCAAGATATTCGGCGATATAGGCGACTGGGGTATCATTTTCGACCGAATCTTGGAAGCTGAATTGGAATGAGTCTCCATGCTCCTGGTCTGAAGAATGACTAACCCCTTTGAAAGAATTTGCAGCGTTTTTACAAACAAAATTTTTAATCTGTTGAGTTGTGTTTGGACCTATAACAAAATTATATATAATTGAAATATTGAAACAATTCTGCACACCTTGGAAATGAGTTGCTTGTCGTGCCAAGAGTACAAGGAAGGAAATGTATTGGACATGGAACTAATTCATCTTGGGAATCCCCCAATGGACACGGCACCACAAGATGACCCACTTCACGCCACATACTTCAAAATGAATAGTAAATCGGGAATAGGAATGTCGGGCCTTGTAAAATGAATGGAAACGTGAATAACAGTCCCTTTCGAAAAAGTAAAAGTCTCGCGCGAAAGCCCCCAAGGAGCCCAAGGTTGAGTCAGAAAAAGAGACGGCGTTTGAATTGGATTGAAAGTCACCGCCAGCAGGGCGTTAACTGACATTGATCACTGTCAATCACCGATCTTTGTCTTATAAGAACTCGAGCAAATTTCCTGATAGGGCATTTTACTTGTGTGTCGCTGAGACGTCAGAATTCCTAAGAGTTTTGTCTCTAATTATCAAAGGAATGAAACAACAAAGTTGGAGAGCTGAGAGAAACGAGCACATTTAATGCTCTTTGAAGAAGAGGATTAACGATTCATTTAATAATCACTTTCATCACATTATAAATGAACATTGTTAACAACGTTCATTCCCTGAATAAATATAATGCAAATCTCATGAAAATTTATTTGTAAGAAGTTAACAATTACATTGCAAATGTGGTTAGGATAGTAGACCACTCTATCTTTAATGAACTTTTGGCATGTTCAATCCCTCCATCAGGGAAATGCCACATTAATAAGGTAGTTGCTTCAAATATTGATTGAAGACAAGCGTTGCTGGATTATACTAAGACACTTCTTTATAAGAGTGTTGCAAAGTTGTAAGTTTTCATTCTTCCATCCATGCAAAGGTACCTGAAATTTTTCTAAAAATCTGAAATTTTGGTCAGGGATTTGTTTTTAGCTCTAGTTGATCCTTGACAATTTTCAGCCAGATGGGACCAAATTGGGGGGGGGGGGGGGTCAAAATGTGTATTTCGAAAACTGGATTTTCGGTCAGTGGCTCTGTTTTGCCCTCGAATCTTTCCAGCTAAATCGCAGGTAAAGCCCAAAAAGGGCAATACATTTCAGGCAATGACCTTCTTGGAGGATTCCCGCATTTATAATAATGAACAGCACTTGAATAGAGAAAGAAATAGTGAGACGTGGATCATGTTAGACAAATAGATTCCTTTGCTCCTGCACCCGAATTGACCCATTGGCTGGGCGAATTGGTCTTGTTTGGCAATTTCCCCTTGTGTATAGGATTTTGGATCAATCTATTGCCTGTTGCAAAAATCTTAATCAGCCCAAGTTGGCATTAGATCACTGAGGAAGGGTGATGGGTTGTGGTGTTCAAACTATCTGCCCATATTGTATACAATTCATGACCTGCGATGATTGTAAAGGGTGGATGGAAGCTGCACAGTTCGTAAGAACCTTCTTTCTCTGCAGCCAACTATGACTCTTCCTACAACTATTATCAATATGTCCTCCATTGCATGTTTCACCACCACAAAATGGTGTACTAGCAGTTGTATTTTCCTAGAGGCTGTAAATTGTGTATATTTTTTTGCAGAATCATTCCCAGCGATGTGCAAACAGTTAACCCGTGAGTTACTTGGAGCACAGTTTATTCGCTTTCCTTTTAACCTGCGTCCATAATTTTCACGATCATGTTCGCTTTTTCCCGGGTGTTGGTGATGTGAATGATATTGTTACAAGAGTAACGTTTGTGTTGAGAGAAATTTGGTTTGTGCTTGATGGCTATGTTTGCTGCAACTTGAACGTCTGTTGCAAGTTGTATGTTTTGCATTGCTGTAAATCCATCTTCTCATCTTCTTCTATTGTCCAGTGTGTCGATCAGTTTTCTTCTTCAGTGACCTGCTGTTTTGTAATTAGCAGAACCACTTTTCTACTTTCTGATTTCTCTTGAAACTACCGAAAAGAAGCTCTGAGCCCTGAGACAGTGAAAACAGATTATTTGTGAAGGCTGGACATAGATTGTTCTACAGATAGCCTTCAGTTCTTCTCGTAGCTCCCTGTTTTGACAAATGCTGAAACTTGAAAGTGTGGTTTCCTATTAATAAACTGTGAGCTTACCCGTATAACCCCATCATGTTCATTTCTTCCTTTTGGGCCAGTTTAGTTTATAATCACTGCTACAATTTACCACTAAAACAATTTAACACGCTTGTTTAAACTATCTTGACATGTCACTAACTCTACTTGAGATCAAAACTCCGTATGTTGAAGGTAATAACCGCTGTTTCTAATCTAATTATTTTTCGAGAAAATAATCTTAAGGGTTCAAATAACTCGGAAGTACACTTTGGGTTGTTCTACTACAATGTGCATGCACGGGTTTGTGTTGGTTGTCCGCTGTAATGCTCTATTGTTTGACTGAAACTCGTCATTTCAGTTATTGGCGAATTTCCTTAGCTCTTCCTTGTTTTGTATGTTGGTCATGAGCAGTGTACATGACACGGGTGTACCAAACTTGTGTAGGGTTTGGTAGGGAGATATGGATGATTTGAAATAACAGTTCACACTAATTTTTAAACGAAACTCAAAATTCATTTTTTCAATGTTGCTAAAATTTTTAAACTTTGATGTTACCATCAAGTACAAAAAAAAAAAAATTCTGTTAAATGCTGTCTATTTTTGTCCATACACTCCTGTTAACATTGGTAAGTCTTAACAGAAGTCTTTCATACTCCTCTTGTTTTGTAATCATTGACCAAAATGTAAGAACAGATTTATATAAATCAATAGTTGGGGTTTTGTTCTATAAATAAGGCAGTTATGAAGTTGAACAATTTTTAAAATGAGGTTGTGAGGACAACATTGATCAGAAATTAGTATAATATTACATAAATAGAATTGGCACACCCGAGCATGGTCACTCGTATATAAAGAGCTTTTATCTATTTCAACCTGCATCTTGAATTCAATTGGGTGACCGGCTACACTATTTAGTCTGTGGTGCTAAGTACTTTGGTTTTTTGTTTTAGTTGGCTGGGTTTTTTCATTAGCGGACCGCTAGATGGTAATCAATAACAGAAGCACGTAGAAAACGTCGGGCATGTGTATTATTTAACATTTGAGAAAAACAACAATGAAAAATGAGTCCATTATACCGTCAGAACTTGAATAAAATTTGTATCTGTCAAATACCAATGCGCTGCGCTCCTCTTGTTTTGTGGTCTATTGTTTAGCCGTGTTTTTGATTCTGAACAATAAGATATTTATCAATCATTCTTAGCTCTAAAATAGGATTGCATTATGAACAGTAAACCTCAAAAACGGATGATCTGGTAACACTGGTACCCATGCACTAGCTAGTGCAAGGGAGGCAACTAATCATGAGACTAGCTATCACTTACCAGTGTTGCCAATTAACTCTATCAAAAAAGTGCAAGCGTCTGTCAGGCGCTGTTTACACACAGTGGTTCAACATAAGTAAAGACATTTTGAGAATTGCTACGTATTCTTAACCTAACAGGGATCAATTATTCATTTGTTATACATTTTTTGTGCAGATATTCCTAGGCACGGTAAACTTTTTTTGTCGGATCATAGTTGAATTCAACCACCTTGAGTCCGCAGCCCAGCTTACCCATCGCTCTCTGTTGTACTTCAATATTTTGGGCTGTATCGATTATTACAATAGTCAAAGTTAGCGGAATTCCAGGACATATAGATGTGTAGCCTGTTTGACTTGCCTGTAACAAAGTTTGCTATTTTGAAGCCCCTCTGATTCATTTCTTGTGCAGTGGGACGAAAACTGGTCTCCCAAATCAGCTTCTTGTTCATTGAGTGCCCCTAGTACTCAAATTGAGGATTTTTCGCCCTGCTTTGTAAATCAGCTTGTTTGGCCGCTTTTGAAGTTGTTTTATGAACACTATTTTTTCAATTTTCCAGTCGTTGGGGTCGATTCAACCTCATCCACATCCTCGGCACGTTGATCTACGGCCTCCAAGTAACTCTCAGCCTGTGCCTGATGCTCGTTTTCATGACTTACAACGTCTGGCTGTGTCTGGCAGTCGTCCTTGGCTCCTTAGTCGGCTATTTCTTCTTCTCCTACGGACGCACTTCCGACACGGAATTCTGCCACTGACCCGAGACCACGGACGGCCTAGATGGCAGCACGATAGAATTATCGAACGACATCAAAAACTCACAAACCGACGATCCGGCTTAAAAACACTATCGCATCCTAGAGAGGAAACCACCACCCACATAGTGGCCATAACAAATATCTTTCAGTGAAGTTGTGAATCGGTATTATTCTTCTCATTTTTCTATTTTTAAATCCAAACCCATTTTTATCTTGTTTAACGAGTTGAAGACTTTGTGAAAATGCCACTAAAAGAGCTGTTCTCTCACAAATATTTTCTTGCGAAAAAGAATACACAATAACTTGGCACCATGATTATTTTTTTACTAATAGGACTTGTATTTTAATTGATACGTCGTGATACGCCGCTCGATCGTTGGCGGATGTGAGTCCATCGTATGAGTGACGAACGTCGCAACTCCAAAACGCTCCTTTTGATTATATTCTAATTGCTGAAAATCCTGTCTTCAGACGCCAGTCGTTAAAACTGTTTCCTAATTCGAGTGAAAAGATGTTTTACGCTTTTCGTTATTCTTCAAAAACTTCTTGGAATGATCACAAGGTATTTTAAAATTTTGGCAATGAGTACCCTTTTTAAAATGTGTGAGAAAAAGCTTTGTGTCTCCTTTAGTTCCAAAAGTTGTGTGATGTCGGTTCATGTTGATGGTGGAAACCGCCTGGGTAATGAATGTCTGGATTCAGCGGATTTTAGGAATTCTTAGGACCAACTAAGGAATAATTCACGCAACAGCTGTCCATTTATGAAACAGAAAGCAGCAAAAAAGTGGCGAACAAAACAAGTTGACACTATCAAGATCAAGTAAATGGAGTTAGAGGGAAATGGAGTGAAACAATAATAAACAAAATAGAATCTTCTGACTTGAGCTTTCAGCTTCTGGCTCCTAAACAAGTGAGGATAGGTCCAAAAACTTCAAAACATTTTCGTTTGGCCAATACATTTTACCATTAAGTTGTAAAAAAAGAGTGCAGCAAAAAAACTCAGGAATAAGTTACCAGAGGGCTCGCAAACCAAACAAAATGATGATGGGAATCACACTAAACGGTGGAGGGAGAATGCTGTGATCCACAGAAAAGTGCCCCGACAATCTTTGTGGAGCGTCGCGATGTTCGCTTCTTGGCAAATTAATATTCGTCTTCTGGAAACTGGGGGAAAACCGGCACTGATCGGAGCATCCTCAAGCACAAATATTGGCGAACACCGTGCAACCCTCCATGACGCTAAGAAATAGGCTAGCATCGATTAGGTGCTCAGCAAAGGCCGCATGTGTGCACCAGCATAAGGCACGGCCCCCAAATGGCTGAATGTCAAACCCATTGTCACTGCGTCATTTCTGCTTCAATTGATACTGGTCCATCACCTCTATCGATCAGTTTGTAGTATCAACTCAGACAAAGAAGTCATTGATAAATCTTCTAATAAATCTTTCAATAAACGCCCAAATTCAACTTATCACATTGTTGTTCCTACCTTTTTTTCTTCTTTTTGTTAGGGTTACCCCTGAATGTACATTTTTGGCCAGACCTTAGAAGGGGTTACAGAAGCTCCTGGAGTATGAGAGAAGAATTTATTTGTTGGCTGAAGCTTGCGATGGACTTACAGGGGATCCTGGGGGTTGCTAAGTGTTGTGAAGAGCAATTGACATCAAAACTTCTTGTACTTACCCACTCCTCAAACGTTCACGCTCTAGATTCAATGCATTCGTTATTAAAATTTCACCGTCTTCACTTTCACAGGTTTCATTTGCCTGGTTGTCATTCTTTGGTTGTGATAGAGTGTCACTGATCACTCTTCTACATCAACTATCTATGATTCAGACATATTTAAGGAGGCTGGTGGTGAATCAATGACTGAGGAATGAATGTCCACTTTACCTAAGGGCAAAGCCAATGGGCTGAGCTGGCTAATGATAGGAAATCATCAGTATTAAAGAGGCTAAATTGTGATTGTATCATCCGAAAATGTCATGTTATTCGATTTGTACATATTTTCTTGGACAAGCCTCTTTGATCCTTAACAGGCTGAGATAATGTGGATTTTGATATTCATGAATCGTGATGTTATTTTGTTGATTACTCATTGCGAATGTTTCATATCAGACGTTTAACCCAGGGTACATTTTTTTTCTGTTATTTTTTGGTTTCGATGAATTTGGTCACTTACGCTTAGGGTGTAGATAGGTCCCTTCTAGTTATATAAGCTCATCACTTAGTTCGTGGCAGATTGCTGTTACGCACTAAGTTTTAACACTTCTAAGTTTATTTTATATCAAGACCGTAACAGTCTTGATATAAAATAAACTTAGAAGTGTTGGTTCTTCCAAGTGGGAGTGCAATTTGTACTCGGATATTCAGACATTTGATGTACCGGAACTTCAGTTCAGAATCATGATACCCCCGCACAATGCTCAAATTATGTGTTCATTCCATCAATTTGACAGCGTATTCTTCTTTATCGGCTGTATGTTAAGGCAAGAACCCAATGAAGGCTGTAGAATATGAAAAATGGTCTCTAAGTGTGAAAGTTAAGCACGGATTGAATTATGTTTAGTTCTTTTTTTTTTTTTTTTTTTTTTTTTTTTTTTTTCATAAGGCTCATTTCAGTCCGACAATTTTACTGAATTCTCCTTGTGAGAAAACCCATTGATTAGTTACAATCAATGAGGGACTGCAAAGGCTAGGTCTATTTTGGCCCTTCAGTTGATCCGGAAAAAAAGTAAAAATTGTGTATTACAGTGTTGGTCCAAGTGGACCATGTGGAGATTCCCCTCTCAAACTTATCAGAAATCAAATAACGCAGCTTGCAAATCCTTAATGAGACTGCCAAGGAGCAAAGCTTTGGATTTTAGGAACTTGTGCGTCACAGTGATGGTCTGGTTGTGCGTTAAAACAGAACAGATTGCTGGTCAAGTCGAGATTATTAACTAAAGCGCACAGTGGCGCTCTCAAGTGGGCGCGCATGGAGCGCTTTCCATCTTCATTTTTCATCACGAAGGCTCCCATGGAGCCTCCTTCATTCCAGTAACTGCGGTTGTGACGTCAAACGCCACATTGGAGCTACCAAAGCCTCAAAAGAACCAGAAAGGGAGAACAGCACTAGTATCCTGGGCCTTGTAAAGCTTCCTGGGCATCCCAATGTCAGTTAGGTAGATTCGTCAAAGTCGTTTTACAACCTTAACGTTGTTTACTTGAAAGTTTGAAATTTTATTTTTATAAACAGATTACTATGTTTGATAATGAAGACACCAATCTTTTCTAGAACTTTGAAAATGGGATTCAGACCTAGATTGGCCGGTGGATTTTTGAGCAATTTCATTGTTATTCTTCCTAAAACCTGATAAAATGAAAATTTAGCCTTGAGGAAAGAAGTTGTTGTTTTGGTTGGCCATTGCTCAACCTAACCATAATCCACCTTTTGTAAAACACGTCAGCCATCTCAGGTCTTCCATATTTACCGCCCTCTCGTCTACTCTAGAATTAAGAATGTAGAATAGTCATTCCTAGAGAAGGTTTTCTAAAAATCGAACCCTAAGCGTTTACATAAGTTTTTAGTATTCCAGGTGACAAATTAGGATTTTCAAATAGCATTTCGCTCCTAACCGTACTGTATTACTGTTGATTAAGTAGGGATGAACGATATTGTTCAATATCAATAAGCTATCGATGCGTTTCTTTCAATGCCGGTACTTATGGAATTGAACTTATTGGAAAAATGGATAGGATCGAAAAAAAGTATCGAAAAACGGAAGCACTTAAGGAATTTTTTGTGTCTGTAATAAAATTATAATAATAATAATTGTGGCATTACTAGTCCTAAACAAGAGGTTTTTTTCCCAAAACTGAGGAAATCCTCACCCAACAAAGAGCTCAGCTATCTCCGAACCACCTAAATAAATTGTTGGTTGGTATCGATATTTTTTTTTCATTTAATACGCCCTTGGTATCGATACTTCTCATACGATACCGATACTATTTTACTTATATAGATCCTCTACAATTATCGTTCATTCCTATGACCAAGAGCGCGGAAATAGAAGGTTTTAGGTATGAAGTACAAGGTAAAAAATCTCCGATACAAGTTTTTTTTCCAAATGTTTTGCAATTTCTATCTCTAACCATGTCTAAAACTAACGCGTCACTCTGCTCCTTATTCAACGGTAGTCGGGAATAAAATCTGTGCTGTAGAAACATGAGAAATATTATTGTTTGTCTTCTTTAGGAAAACCGTTGAAATGTTTGGACGCATTTTACCGTTGTAAATCAACTATTTTATTAGGCCCTTTGGTTTTCTGAAGGCACTTGAATTGTTGTATTTTTAGGGACCAATTTTGTTTCTAGACAAATTTATTTTCTTCTTTTATTGTTCGCTTTTGTTTAATAGAGTTGGCCTTGCTATCACCCATTTCCAGTAAAGACCACGTGGTTCGAGTTTTTTGGTGTAAAAGTTTCCTTGAGTCTAAGGGTAGGTCGCATTTTTATTTACAAACAACAAGTTGGCAAATTTATTTAAATTTACAACTGTTTTCTGTAAATTTATCGTATATGAAAATCTGAATGGTTCACATAAATGCAAGTAGTTAACAACTAAAGGTCTGTAAATATTGAAGTAGATTATACAGAATCAGAATGAGGTGCACTCATGAGTTCAAAATAGGTCAATTTTTGTTTTCCGATGATAGAGGAATAGGTGTCAGATTCATCAGAAATAGAGTGAATGATTGATTTTTCAAAAAAGCCACCCGCTGAACAGTGACGACACAACCTGTGTAAAATGAAATGGCGACTATGGGGAGAACAACAGCAGCCGTCCTTGCTTTTCAGGGTGCTGCACTCTAGCAGACAACTGTAGACAACTGGCTGTTTTCACAAAATTGTCTTTTTTTTCTTTTAAACAGTGGGTACACCATACTGACTTATTTTTTTGAATTTGAATAGTTGTAAGTTTGAAAATCCATCATCTTATTTATTCAAAAAATCAACAGATTATTTGTAATCAGTTACATTTTTGTGAATTATTCACGATGTTTGAGCAAATGTTGTGAATTACATTCATATTTACAGGTTGCTTTTAGGGAAAGTATCAATTCACAATTTATTTATAAATCAAAATGTCCTAAACTCGACTTGAATTCACAAAAATGCTCCGTTAAAAATACTTTTCGGAGCGTGTGAAGGCGTAGGTGAGAAAAACTGAAGAAACCACTTGACCTGATCAGACATGGGCTAGGTATCTTGTATGTATGAAATGTGACCTTGCGCTTTCTAGACGCTTTTAGATTCATCTGTTGTAGACTGTTCACGTGGTTCTAAAAACTGTGCAATTGTGGCTTTCATCAACCTTGCAACACCACAAATTGACGCCAGAATAAACGATAAACCTGCACTAAATTGACATACCCCAATTTGAATTTCATTCACCGTAAGATAGTAATCTATGTTTGGCTGTCATCTTTTTGCTAAGTTGGTAGCATTGCAATAAGCGCCAGAAAGCCATTACAGTTTCTCGCTTCCAACGGTGCACAAAATGAGTTCCTTTTTCACATTATATTTTTGTAAATTTCGTACTATATGTATATAGAAAACCTAATTTCCAGTTCGCACCCCGCTCATTTGTTGCGAAATCTCGTTTCCAACGTTAAAGAATTAGGCTCACCCGTTAGTTGCCATTCGGTGGTCGGTTAATTTTATCGTTGAGTGTATAATACGATATAAAATAGGTGTATGAAAATCGTTGAATATGATACTGTTCGTTTCGAATTAGGATTTATTATTATCAAACGCTTGTTGAGGAATAAAATAATTTTCTAATGAAACTGTATGTTTCGTTTAGGTAGTGGTTTCCATTTTGCCTCATTTTTCCTCGTACAGTGCCTAGAAACAAGCCGTGGAATGTTATTCCTTGGTGGTCCTCGAAACTTTTCAGCCCGATCGGACCAAATCTGGAGGGGGAGGGGGGTCAAAATTTGTATTTTGAAAAATGGATTTTCAAGATTTTTGGCGATTTAGGCGTTTGGGTTGTTATTTTCGATTAAATTCTGGACGCTCAATCCAATCAGACGGGGACGATTGGCGCCCACCGGAAGAAATTATGGGTCAAACTGGGTATCTATCTATTCATTTCGAAAGTGTGTTTTTGAGATTTCTGCTACCTAGGCGAGTGGGGTATCATTTCCGCTAAATTTAGGACGCTGAATTGATTGGAATGAGTCATGCTCCTGGTCCGAGGAATAACCAATCCCTGTGAATGACTTTGCAGCGTTTTGCTCACACAATGTGAGTTGTGTTCAGTGTGCAGTGTTCAGATCATCGACGAGGGTAAGAGAAGGCGATGTGCTTCAGAAACTGTGATAAAAGAGGTAAAACTGTGTACAAGAAATGGAATGGAACGATTGGCGCCCACCGGAAGAGGTTATGGGTCAAAATGTGTATTTATCTACCCATTTCAAAAACGTGTTTTTGAGATTTCCGAAACCTGGGCATGTGAGGTATCATTTCCCACTGTATTTTGGAGACTGAATCGATTGGAATGGGTCCGGGACACGACTAATACTTGATATTGTTGCCCGGATATTTTCTGAATGTTTTAAAAAAGTTTTGAAGTTCTAAAAATATAAAGCGAGTATATATCTACCGATCAAGTTAGCTCGAATCCCTCACCCTGGTACCACGTGTAAATGTACTTTGAAGGCCCACGGGAATCATAAAATACAAACGAAGTTAGGCACAAAATTTCAAAAATATTTTAAAAAATCATTTTTCTATGTTTTAGAGACTTATTAGAGGTAATTTACAAACAAGGTTCTGAAAATTTGGAAAATAGATTCTGGGCCTTAATGGGTTAAAGTGGCAAACGTCAATGGGGAACATACACTTACCACCTTGGAGATCTCAGCGGATTATTTGTCTCTTTCTTTCATTTCTTTTTTATCTAGAGTGAGAAAGAAAGAAATGTTTTAATATTGTAACGAGTAAAAGCAGAGAGGAGAGATTGACCGATAAAACATCTCATTTCAAATAAAGAGAAACTTTGTTATTTAAATGTTCTTCCCTTTCCCCTTTTTTGTACCCACTGTTTTTTTCCTCATCATCTAAATACCCGAATACTTTTCATATTTTGCGTCATTTTTTTTCACCCGTTTCTACATTTCCCGAGCAATCCCTGTATCCTCTCACTCTTCATTGTTGGCTTAGCTCCAATGTGAAACCAACCCATTCCGCTGAACTTTGCCCTTATTAAAGGGAAAACTATGCCACAACAAATCGATTGGTCGATGAGGAGATTTGTTCTCGTTGGTTGAGGTGGAAAAAGGACGGAGTCGTGGAAAGGGTTTTTCCATAAAGGCCCAAACTGAATTAAAGGCAAAAAAAAATGTTTCGTTGATAGAAAAGGCTGACTGTAGACTTGTTTGGTGGCAATGTAGTAATATATAATTCGTAAACCTCCATAGAGATGGCTGAGGAATGATTGGTTCACAAATATTTTAGGTGTGTGTGAGGAAACACTGAGGGTGTTTTCTACAATAAATACCCAGAAAAGTTAGGACGCCATTTTAAAATGGGTCACCTCATTAATATACCTTCGAGGTTTTGGTTTGTTCTTTGAACATCTGCTTACCAACGTTTTCATGCGAGAAGTCAACCTCATCAATTAGCTCTGTTCACATTTGTAACCAAATTTGTTAGTTTGTGTTTTTACTTACTCCATGATATTTAGTTGAATATTAATCATCGATGGTTGCTTATCCCTTGCAGTAAGATCCCGGATTCATTCCAATTGATTCTGAGTCGAACAGTTACCTGATGAAAAATGCTGCAAATTCATTCACAGGGCTCGGTTATTCCTCGGGCAAGAAGCATGGAGATTCATTCCAATTGATTCAGCGACCAAAATTTAGTGGAAAATGATACCCCACAAGCCTAGACACCAGAAATCTCGAAAACACACATTCAAAATAGGTGGATAGATATCCATTTTGACCCATAAACGCTTCCAATGAGCTCAAAACGTTCCGGGACCCGTCTCATTGGATTTAGCGGCTTAAATTTAGTCAAAAATGGTACCCCACACGCCTAGATCGACGAAAATCTCGAAAATCCAGTTTTCGAAGTAGGTACACATCTTACCCTACCTCCCCCAAATTTGGTCCGATCGGGCTGAAAAGTTTTGAAGAATCTGCTTATTTTGATCTAAACACCTTGAAACGCCCAGAAAACAATTTTCCGGTAGATAACCAACCAAAAGGTATGTTGTTGGTTTCGACCAATCTTGACCACAAATCTAGAACTAAGAGGAAGCGAGTGACTCGGCCCCTTTTTGAATCACACGCGAGCATTAATCACATTTAGGGCCTCGATCAACATGTGTAGAAATTTGCATTTATATTGAGCCTGTCCGAATACGTACTTTTATTGTTGAGAGAGGAATGGCACGTTGTCAATCGGCCGACTCGAGTTGCCAAAATATCGAGTCCGACATCCCAACAAGGTTGCGATCACGAAGATGTTAATGGAAAAGTGGATGGATCTGCAAATTGAGTTTATATTTGATTCTAACGCTGCAGGCTTACGGAAGTTAGTTCGATTTAATTGAATTAAGAAAAGTTTCGTCATTTGTTTGAAACTCACATTCAGGAAATAAAACAAGGAGGATTGTTGCAAGCTTATTTACGAAACTCCAACTGAGACTGAAATTACATTTAACGTTTTTTTGCTTTTAAAATATCCTTTCAATTCACAAGAACTCAATTTCGTTAGTACACTGCACAATATAATATATAACGGGGTTATTTTTGTTTTAATCATAGCCAAAGCATTTTTTAAAAATATTTTTACTTCATTTGAAATACGGAGCAATCTCAATTACATTTACATTACCATTTTCCACTAAATTTCGGGCAGAATCCATTGAAATGCCCATTGGAGGTGAGTACGGATCAATATAAGTACCTACGTACCTATTTTGAAAATTGGTTTTCAGGATTTTTTTGGTCTGACCTGTGGGGTATCACTTTTTTGATTTATTATTCATTGGAGCATGAGTATGGGGAGAAGAGTTAATGTCCAGGGCTCATTCCAATTGATTTATATCCAAAATTTAACAGAAAATGATACCCCATACGTCTAAGTACTCAAAAATAGGTACTGACTTTAACCCATACCCACCCTCAGTAGGTGCTAATCGGTTTTGGTTTATTATTCTGGAATAATCAACCAATATTTGTATGCGAGAGATCAACCTCTCCGATTGGCCCAAAATATTGACATCATGTCATTAATTATCGATGATAATATTAGTTCCCAAAATTTACCGGAAATTGGGTATCGAAAACCCATTTTCACCCGTTCTCTCCCTATTTAGTTCCAATCGGGCTGAACCCAAGACCAACTACAGCCCAAAAGAGACTTGACCAAATTTAAAATTTTTAGAATTTAATTTTCTGCCAAAAAACGGAGCGGACGGCGTACGGTGGAAGGACATTTGGGCATCTAAACATCATGAGAAAAAACGGAAAATGGCATACCGTTTCAGCCCGATCAATCTAAATTGGGAGGAGGGAGGAAGGGTGAAAAAATCTTATTGGAACTGTCCCAAGCCCACTGAAGGTGGCGATAGGTTAAAGTACCTACCTACTTACTCAGTACCTACCTACTTACTCCCAACCTTTTTTTTATTTTATCTTTTTAGTTGTAGGTACCTAGCCGTGTGGGGTATAATTTTCTATTAAATTTTGGATGCTGAATCGATTTGAATGATTCCTGGACTAATAATAAATCTAAATCAAAGGGGTTGGTTATTCCACGATCCAGGAGCTTGATGACTCATTCCAATTGATTCAGCGTCCATCATTTAGTGGAATGCCATGCCATGGTACTAGAAATATCGAAAACACACTTTTGAAATGGGAACCGTTCTGGGACCCGTCCACTGGATTCGGCGTCCACAATTAAGTAAACATAGATACCTCACACGCCTAGATCTTCAAAAATCCATTTTTCGAAAAATCCGTTTTGATCCCCATCCCTTCCGGTGGTCCAATTGGTCCGGGACTGATCTCAATAAATTCAGCGTCCGAAATTTAGTAAAAATGGCACTCGCATAAATGGCTGAAAATCTCTAAAATCCATTTTTTTAAAATCACCTCCCTAATTTGGTCTAATTGGGCTGAAAGGGGAGCCGGAAAAGAGTCCCTGACCAAGATTTCAGATTTTTAGAAAATGCTCTACTACTAAAAATTCCGGCGTTTACGGCGGACGGACATGGCACCTTCTTTTGTAAAATAATGTAACACCTTTCTCATAATGTAACGCCCAGAAAGAATGAAAAAATAATTTTGGGCCTATCAGAGATGGTCAATCCCCCATGAGCAAGGAAAGTATAGGTTGATTATTCATGGAATAACAAAACGAAACAGCGCCGGTTCTTGACGTCGGCGTCGACACCACCTGGCGATGGCGACAGTGGCGGTCCACAGTGGCTGTCTCTTCCGCGCTCTTCTTCAGTCCTCTTCCGAACCCCCCCAAGTGCAGTCGAGCTCCCCCACCAAGTCGACCGCCTCTCCCCGAACATTTTCTCTTAATCGCAAGGTATTGAATTTTTGAATGTGTTACAAATTACGTTTATTAATTTCACTCAGAAAATCGACCTTCTAATGACGGAGGTTGACAAAATCAAAAGTCTGGTCGCCATCATATTCAGGAAATTATTAGTTTCCCTATTGAGCCCATAATGTACGCAGGTACTCGTCACTATAAGATACGAACTGAAATAATATGAATAAGACTCGATCATGAATTTGATCTGTAAAAACATTTTTACTGGTTCAAAACAACCAACGATTTTTTAAATTTTTTATTCATTTGCAAAACGAACCGGATTTGACGACAAATAATGTACATTACCTGGTTTAAATGGTTTGGCGAACTGAGTATATTTCTCGTTTCATTCTTTTCAAAAATTCGTCACAATTTTTAGGTATAATAAATGCGTTTTTGACGATTGATCGTTACTTATTAGCCCTCAATTAGGTATATTTCGAATATGATGAATGTAAAATGTTTTAGCGGTCATACTTGGACCCGATGGTCCCACTTTTAGCAAACAGATCCTTTTAGACCGTAAAATCCGGGCAGTGATTTTGTAGAGGTGAATTTCATTGAAGTTCGTGAGATCACGTATACACCGTTCTAAGTGAAAAGGGAAAAAAAATCATTCACAATCGTTTATCATTCATTAGAACAGGAGTATGAGGACAAACAGTGAGTTGTGGAGTGTCCCGGACTCACTCCAATCGATTTAGCGTCCAAAATTTAGTGGAAAATGATACATCACCCGCCTAGGTACCCGAAAATCTCGAAAACCCACAGTTGAAATTGATACCCATTTTGACTAGGGCCGTTTGCCGTCCACGCAGTTTTGGTCAGGCACGAAAATCTGAAATTGTGGTCAGGAATCTCTTCCCAGCTATAGTTGGTCCCTTGAAACTTTTCAGCCCAATCATCCCAAATTTGGGTAGGGTATGGGTAAAAATTCGTTTTTTGAAAAATCGATTATTGAGATTATGGCGATTTAGGCGTGTGGGGTATCATTTTCGACCGGCTGAATCCAATGAGACGTTGAATCTGGAACGATTGGCGCCCATTGGAAGAGGTTATGGGTCAAAATGGGTATCTATCTACCCATTTCGAATGTGTGTGTTTCGAGATTTCTGGTACCTGGGCGTGTGGGGTATCATTTCTCACTGAGTTTTGGACGCTGTATTGATGGGGTGAGTCCGGAACACTTGTCACACACTGTTTTCTCCATGCTCCAACCAAATGTTGGAGGTGCCATCTGCTTGTTTTCGTTCTTGTTTATTATTTACTAAAACATCTTAGGAGAATGAAAACTCGACTCGAATTTCTGATTCGATCCTTTGGGGATAGAAAAATAAACCTAATCACTACTTTTCGGAGTAAAAGGGTATTTTGGAAGAAACATCCCGAAAACGAGAGACATGATTCGTATAGAGAACGGAGAAAGGAAATGTTTTTTCACTAATCTCCTCTGGCGATCAGAAGTAACTGAGTTGGAGAATGATTTTTTTTTTAAAAGTTTCAAACTGCTTTGAATTCTTATCGGATCGCAACTCTTTTGCCTGAGAGGTCAATAAAATCGAAGGTATCCTAAGCTACTGAACTTTTCAATCGACCTCCTCGATAACTCGCTTGTCTGTTCTGCTGGAGTAAATACCAAAGCATGCTCTTAATAGGATTCGCTGAATATCTTTTATTTATAATACATATCAAATAATGATATGGTAGACTCCTCACTAATTTGAGACTTTACAGAAGATTGTCGACAGAGACAGAGCGTCCGAACCATGAGGAATCGTTTTTGGCTATTCCTTGAAAATGAAATGCCAAATTTTGGACGCTGAATCCAATGAAACGGGTTCCGAGATGATTGGCACCCACTGAGAGAGGTTATGTATCAAAATGGGAGTCATTTAAAGTGGGGTTTCAAGATTTCTGTTACCTAGGCGTGTGGGATCTCATTTTCTACATGATTTTAAATGCATATCGATTGGAATGAGTCTCCTTGCTTTCGGTCCAAAGAATAACCAACCCTTGTGAAAAATTCGCTCGTTATTTAACGAGTAACACCGTATCTTTCAGCTTTCATCCCCTATTTTCTCGAAAAATCTTCTTTTTCGTACGCTCTTAGTTTAAATAGATCAGTACAATAGATGAATACATGTCCTCGGAGATCAGGTTTAAAACAACAACCGTATGCGAAATATATTCTCCTCTCTTGTTTAGAGCCCGTACCGATCCAACTTCAGCGATCCGTTCTCGACACACTTCAGACTTGTGTCTGGGTTTGAATCACTCCAATTGATTTATTCTCATCGTTTTTTTCACTACGTTGTGGAAAGGGAAACATTCTTTTCATTCAGTGAACTGTGACAGTATATTGCGAGCTATAATCATTTCCGGAAAACACTGTAAATTATCACAAGTTAAGGGAAACGGGGAAAATTTGGAGGATGTAAACATTTTTTGGTTGATTATTCCAAAATTTCGAAAATTCACTATCGAAATAGGACGTAGGTACCAATTTTGACCTCCAGTGGGTACCAATCGGTCCAGTGCTCACCTCAATGGATTCAGCGTCCGAAATTGGGTGAAAAATGGTACCTCGCAAGCCTAACTCCCAGAAAGTTCCGAAAATTGAGTTTCGAAAACACATTTTCACCAACAGTCTTCTAAAATTTGACCGATTGGGCTGTTGAGTTTCAAGAACCAACTAGAACTGAAACAAGATCGCACCTTGGAAAAACAGAAACAAACTTTGAAATTAAAAAAAATCTGGCTCTTTCGGAAATTTTAGCCCAATTAGCCTAAATTTGGGGATTTTCCGAAACTAAATTTTTGGGATTTCTTCGGAACTAAGCATATCGGGAATCATTTACCTCTTACGTCTTGAAACTGAATCTATTGAGATGGGTCCCGGGCCGATTGGTACCCACTGAAGGTGGGTTCGGATCTAAATGAAAACCTACCTACCTATTTCAAAAGTGGATTCCGAAATTTTGGCTACCGAGGCGTGCGGAGTATTATTTTCTACTAAATTTTGAAGGCTGAATCGATTGAAATTAGTCCGGGACACAATGTTTTCCACATACTCTTCCCCTGAAGGAATAATAAACCATTAAGGAATAATTTTCATTTTTTTCTCAATCGATAAAAATATCGATTTATTATTCTAATTTAAAAAAATATAATGAACCAAAACAGATAGCGGCGAATAATATTTCCGACAACTACTTTTTTTGGTTGGTCATTCCTCGAATAATTAATTTTGAACTCCGAATCCAATAAAATGGGTCCCAGAACGATTGGCGCCCTCTGGAAGAGGTTAAGGGTCAAAATGGGTTACTTATCTACCCATTTCGAAAGTGTGTTTTCGATATTTCTGGTACCCATTGTTTCCCCTTTTTCCCCATGACGACATTTTTGACGACTTAGGCGTGTGGGGTTTTCCACTAATTTTCGGACGCTGCATCGATTGGAATGAGTCTCCATGCTCCTGATCCGAGGAATAACCGACCCCTGTGACAGAATTTGCAGCGTTTTTTATTCTTGTCCGTTATTCATGTGATTTATTCCTCGAAATTTGGGTTAACAGAGGATGATTTGGCAACGGCAAGCAGTAGTTTTCTTACCATTTGTGGACCTGTGCAGGGCACGTAAGATGGAAATTTAGTCCCAGAATCCACAGTTTTTGAAAAGTACACGGTACTGTAAACGTTGCTGAAAGGACCCTGTCCGTCTGTTGCGTTCCTCTGTTCACTATGATCAAGAGGGTTGGAAATCGACCCCAAGGCGGGTTGCTCTGATCCACCACTTTCAGCAGCGTAGGACACTAATCCTTAATGGGAATACTTGGGCCTCAGGTCGCCTTTTACCCTAACATGTAGGTGACAATCATAAAGCTCGAAGGCGATTTGTGCTGCAGGCTTTATGACATTCAACTCTTATTTCCCACACGCTTCACGTTATTTATTTATATATATTTCACACCGATACAAGATCATCTGACGTTGAATCCCCCGATGCACTTTAATTCCTCTAGTGGGTCTTTATAATGCGGCCTATCAAAAATGTGACGCTCTTGGATTGGTCAAGTGAGCGATGGACGCATCATCCATCACCCGTGATACACTACTGTCCGGACGAACCGAGCAGGTTGGAAAATAAATGGCTTTTATTCTTCAGCATTGTCGTGCAGCCGCCACATGGCAATATTTTTACCAACCTGAATCAACGGGTAAGGCAGAATATTTAACCGGCACGTTCTCATTGCTTGCGCGAATGGAGTGTTCTTTTAGCTTACGTTCAGACTTGTATGTGTAATTGATGCGACAGGTAGAGATTTTTCTATGGAACACCATTTTTCGTGACGTCATATTTATCCAAGGAGGCCGAAGATGACCATCGTACCAATAGCGGAATCAAAATATAAATCAGAATGGTTGAATAGGAATTAAAAGGAGTCTTGGAGAAATTAAAGTGAATAAAACTGCATCTTCTGACATCCAAGGATCCAACAGTTTTCCCAAAATTATGGATAACTTTCACTCTGCCACCTGAGTAACATAATGAAAACTGACCGCTGAGCGGTGTTTACCAGGTTGTGTTCCGGAATTCCCTCGTATTTTAATTGAAAAAATCCTCGTCTAACAATCACTTATTACGTTTATAAGTATGTACTCGTAGATTTGGAATTAAAAAGTACAGGGTGCGTCCAGAAAGTAGTAGGACTGATTGTAACCTATGTAACCATGCCTGGAAAATTTGGTCAGAGACCCGTTTCTGGCTCTAGTTGGTCCTCAAATTCAACCAGCCCTATTGGCCAAATGGGAGGGGGGAGGGGTTCAAAATGTGTTTTCCCAAAACTGGATTTTCGAGATTTTAGGCTATTTAGTCGTGCCGGGTATCATTTTTCACTTTCTTTTGGAGGGGTCTCGGATCGATTGGGCCCGCCGGAATGTATGGTATTGCTCAAAAAGGGTACCTATCTACCCATTTTGAAAGTGGATTTTCGGAATTTTCGGGTACCTAACCGTGTGGGGTATCACTTCTCATTAAATGTTGGACGCTGAATCGATTGTAATGAGTCTGGGACCCTCTATTTTCACTGTTTTCCCACTTCCCCGTGCTCCTAGTAGAATTGTACAGTTTCTTTCTCATTTTTCTGCTCATTCCAACTGCACAGTAAAACTTGAGAGTACACCCAATCGTTGGTCTGTAGAGCAGTCATATTTCTTTTGTAGCTCCGGTATTATCTCACCAAATAACGATATTACGGTGGGTCCGCATGTTTGAATATTTCCCCGACGCGTAGGCGTTCCTTCCGCCAAGTTTCTGAAACATCCATTCTAAACTTGGCCCATTTTACAAAAGAGTTGGAGAAGCAGGAAGCACAAGTTGAAGGATATAGAACCGGCAAGTTCACATTGTATTCAGTTAAAAACTTGCATCTTGTTGCGTATAATTGTACGTTATGTATTTGCACCTTGTTAGCAATTCTATCAGGTCATTATTTATTATTATTTATTCTAGCACGTTGCTTATTTTATATCTCAAAAGTTGTAGTACCTAATCTTACCTCTTCGTTTTCTCTCGGGTTTATTTTATTTGATTGCTGATAGCCTCGATATAAGAGCGAGAAAGAGTACAATAAATTACAAGGTCATTACTAGGTATTAAACCAAATCCTGGAAGCTAAATGGTTCAATATTTCATACATCCATGTGGCTCAGTATTGTAGTCAGTATACTAGAAGCATGTGACATTTCCTCGGGTGGAAGCTTCCAAGTTGTAAGTTAGATTTACATCTTTCTCAACTGTTAAGAAGAATTTCCTGCCTAGTCATTAATCTAAATTGACAAGTGTCTACTCAGTCATTGTTGCAATACGTGCTTCAGCCCCTGACAGATCCGTCATTTTTCTTTCTCGGTGAGACAGGTGAGCTTAAGATGGCTATGAGTAGAGTATTGATCTAGCAGTTTGTAAAGACATTGCAGCTAAGATGATGGAGGAAAGAACGCGGGCACTTTTCCAAGTCGAGATATGATGGCCATACAGGAAACTATTTTTCTTGAAGCCCTACCAAACGGTTCACAAAATAACTCGTGACTTTTGTCAAAGGACTGCGGCTGTGAGGTGGTTGAATTTGCGATCCTTCGATTCCAATACGAGAATCTCTACGAACGTAAGATATAGCCGATGGCCTAGCCGACCTCGTCGCATGGGGAAAAGGGAATATAATAAGAAAAAAAAAAAAAAAAAAAATAGTTCTCCGGGGAAACAAAATATTGCTCATTGGGGGACATTGATACGGTTTGAACACCATTCATACCATCAATTGTAATCTATTAAATCGTCTAAATCATTGCTGATCCCTAGGAATGTAGGTACGATAACTGTCGTCAAATGGCGGTATCAGGCTAAACTGCACTTCGAAGCTGATCAACGACCGAGTCATTCATCATCATTACTCCCGTCTCGATCCCATCAGAGGTCTTCCTCAATTCATTCTCTCCTCACTGATGGGGAATCGAAGAGGATTGATCAGAATTAATGATAGGAGAGATTAAATCGTTTAGGTTCTCTTCCATCATTTCTCGTGAATAAAGACATAGCCAATAGAACAGAACTAGGAATTGAGTTTAGTCCATTTTGTACTATTGGGGTGCATTTCATCGTTAACGAGTAAGCTGATTCACGCCCTCGGCCCCCCCTACAAACATGGCAATTGTAGTGATACTTTATGAGGACGGAGCGTCTGAGGCTGTGAGGGTCATAGAACTTGCTGAAGTTATGACGAAGAGAAATGAAAGGGAGAAGAGTGAAAGTGATGAGGGGAAAGCAAGAGCTGTATCTTGCTCAACAGCTATGACCTCTGGAGCGCTGTCAGAACTCGGTAGAAATGGCGAAATATCATACGTATGAATTAAAACAATATGTGCAAATTACTTATTTTTAGCGCAGGGTATGTAAAGGGAAACGAGTTCAGCCTTGAATCGGTCCATTAGGCCCACAAATTTCGAAATCACTTTGGGAGAGAGTGCCCATTTAGAGGGCAAGTGTCGGAAAGTGGGTTCATCTTTGTGTAAATGACCCCAATACTAATTCCAAAGATTTTTCAACGAGAAAACATTGCCAATCATACCCTTCCTAGATTCGGGCGATAGGCTAAAAAATGGGAGAGAGAGAGTCGGAAGGGTACAATTCACATTTTGTTACTGCGAAAATGGACGTCGGACGGCGTTTTATTTTTTTAAATCTAAACAATAAACTGACAATTCTGGCACCAATCGGAAAGGTTGGAATTACATAAGTTAATTGTTCGAGGAATAATGAACCAAAATCTGAAAATATGAGCATGCGAGTATCGGAATATGGGTTTTAGTACTATGCGACCATCGGGAAGACATGTCCACTAAGCCTCTAGAATAACTTCACGATGGCAGGAGGCGTTGAAACCTTCCCCCACGTCCTCACTGCGTTCAATGGTGTTTCTACCTCTGTGTCTGGCTCATACTCTCCTACATACCGAATTAGAATTTCCCATTTGTATAAAGGACGGATGAATCCTGTTCAATAAACCGCATCATCCGAGATGTGGGGTTGAGTCTCTGCTGATAAAGATGAATGAGTGAGAAGCGACAAGATATTTTTTGGTCTGTAGTGAAATTTCATCTAATTTTTCAACTAATGAGGGGAAAACGCTGTCTTGTTCATACTGGCCCACATTACGATTTTGGGAGTATCTCAAGGCCATCTACATTTTCATAGTTAATTCACATCTTCCTGACTGGTAGCGACGTTGAAGATAAGGTCTTAGAAGGGGTTCGTTGGCGGCCACGAGTTTGAGCCAAGATTTATGGAAGGCGATAATCAAACAGGAACCATCAATAAATTGCCGTCCTATTCCGCGCTGTCAGTTGACTGAGGGAATACGGTCGAACTGAATTCACGACCTCGACGAACGATAGTTTTATGAACCTAATCGTACAGTGGAGGAAAGATCCAACTTTATCGACACATATGGCGTGAGCTTCGCTGTCAGTCATGTCAACGTAATGCTTCCAACCCTTCTTTAGACAAACATTGAGAGCATTTAAGCCGACCGGTTATCAATCGACGTCCTTTCAAGTTGTGAAACGAACTACCCACTTGTTTGTATTGCCATCTATTCTGGCGCTGGTGGAAATAGGTACCTTTTTGCTACGTGCGAGTCGTGTCTTCATCAATAATTTATCAATTTCAGTGACTGAGAAAGAGTTCAAATTACTCGTAGTTTTACCTAATTACTGTTAATATTACGTTTCCCAAGTGGAAGCGTTTGAAATTGACGAGAATATTTCAGTCATTATTACTGAAGGTGCCAGACATTTCATATTCTTCAGTTCAATAGTGTCGTTCATGGGCGTTCATGGCGTTTGATGAAGGGAGTCTAATTTGTAATGAGAGGGCACGTGATGTAAATTGAAACCAAGAGTACACCCTGTGTAAGTACGCGAAAGGAATGCAATCAATATAAACGGAAATCGTGATTGACCACCGCTTAATGAGGAGGCCGCAAAGATAGAATTATTCATTCCACGATCGGCAGGGGCAGTTGCTGAGAAATTAACAGCTTGTTTCAGATTGACATGGGTTCTGGGTTGAGGTTTGGCTGGGTTTGAGAGTTGGGAGTAAGGAGTTGGCTGCCCCCGGCTATTCTCCCAGAATTCAAACTCCAGTAAATTCTCTTTTTGCCTCCTTTCCTTTGGCTCTTGGTTGGTTGGGAAAGCCCCCCCCCCCCTCTCCGTGTTTACATCACAAGCAGTCGATCACCCCTTAAACAACCTGATCTATCCTGCAGTGGGAACTTTGGGCGTTTTTCGTGGTAGGTACTCATCGATATTTGTAGTGTTAGCGCAATACTATATGAAATGCATAATTTTGAAAATAAGTTTTTCGAGTTTTTGAAGACCTAGGAGCGTGAAGTAATGCTTTCCTATGCGCTGGGTGTCGGACCCATTTCAACGGGGAAATTGCTACTTCTACTGGATTCCTGAAAAAAATTATTATTACCATCGTTGTCATACCACTCTATTTCTCCCTGATTAAGTAGAATTCACTTTGATGCCTCAATGATCTACAAAGTAATAGAACAATAAACCGTTGTGAAATAATTTTCAGTGTCTTCAATCAATAATCAGTAATTGATCGACGGCGGATAAAACCTTCATTAAAACAAGGAATTACCTTAACTGTGGTTAACATTAAGAGGAAGAGTTCATTTCCGTTAATCCCCCCCCCCCTCAGCATCGGGAATGAATTGATACAAATTGAATAATTTTTGATAATTGCCTTAACCATTATTCAGATTTGCATTTCAAAAAAAGAATTTTCGACTAAATTTTGGACGCTAAATCCAATGAAACGGGTCCCGGGACGATTGGTGTCCACCGGAAGAGGTTATGGATCGAAATGGGTGTCTGTGTGTATTGAAAGTGGGTTTCCGGAGATTTCTGGTACCTAGGCGTGTGGGGTATCATTTTCCGCTAAACTTTAGACGCTGAATCGCTGGGAACGGGACATGACACACCCACTGTTTTTTCCATGTTCGATATTCCCGACGATTTAGGCATGTGGGGTATCGTTTTGGTCGTTGCACCGATTGGAATGAGTCTCTGTGCTTCCTATCTATAGGAATTACCAACCGCTGTTAAAGAAATCGTTCCACGCCTAATACAGGTTACGCAGTTATTACGATTTACGAATAACTGTTCTTCCTTTCCTCTCCTGTCCTTCCCAATGCTCCTATATAGATCAACTCCGTTTGCAATCATCATCCTGACGCGCGAAGGTTCTACTCTCCAAACAATGGCGACATTTTCAATAGAGCTTGAACCTCTTTATGCTCGGCTGGAGTCCTAATGGATTGGTCCCTTGAACCAACTCCCGGTGGGAGGCGTTCCAGGCTCAGTTTGCCGTTTAGGAAGGATATCGATGAGGAGGTGAACCCCTCTGGAGATCTCGAAATGGTTTTTCTTCTTCCAACCCACCAACGATAATGATTTTGTTTTCGCTTATTAGAGAAAATCGTTCGGAAATCTCGCGTTCTCTGCGGACGCTGATTACGATTAAATTGAATGTTTATTCAAGATTCTCCCGTAAATTTGATTGGATATTGACAGCTTGGCAGCATTCGAACCCGTTCATCCGTTAGTTTACCGAAATCCTCAAATTTGCCTTGAGAAATGTTTGTTCTATTTACCACATTGGTGCTGCGAAGGTACGTAGTTGGAAATTGGAAAGATCTTGAGAGACCCTCAGGGAATAACGTAATATTTGTTTGAGACGCCGTAATACTCTCCATCTATACTATATTTTGGCGACAGTATTCTGTTCCTTATTCACGTCTGAAAGTGTTTCTCGTAACGTGAGAAGAACCAGAGCGGAAATATGTTATCATCATTGAGGTTGGATAAGCATTATACGAACGGACGATAATAATACGCCTGAATGTGAAGGAGAGATTCCACCCTTGTACGAGGTCCAGTTCAGATGGGGTAAAGTTCGAAACCAAAGGCTCTTAGTTTTGACTGAAGTCTCAAACGAGGAATTTCGTATGGAACATCGCTGAGAAGAATCTAACATTTCCGCTAAATTATGATAGCGTTTACCGTGGGTAGGCTGAATGGAAAATATGGGAAATGGATGTAAGAAGATGTTCCTTTTTTAGGTTGCCACGATCCATAATCCATCTACAGTTGGAATTTCCGAAAGTTTATACGAATTATGTGAAAAGTGTGTGTCGGCAAAACGTGAAACACAATCAGTATTATCGCAGTTAGGTCTTAAAAGACGATTATCGCGTTTTCCACATCTGGAATCTGTCCAAGTCCTCGACTAATTGACGTGATTGGCTATATCAATGTACGTATCGGAAGTTCTTCTTCATTGAATCACTTCAATGTGGTCTTTCAGCACGATTCCAAGGTCTTTTCCACGATTTCTCTAGTTGTCACCTCCACGGGGCGACCTGAGCGATGTGTCGATGCATCTTATGTGCTTGTCTGGCCGAGTTTAAACTGTTTAACCCACTTTGTAACAGTCGAATATTCTGGAGCAGAGTATTTTGGTGCACCACGTATTCCGTCAATAATTTACGTGTTTGTGAAACCTTTCGAATGGAAGCATTTAATCACCGCCATCTCTACGTTGTAGCCGCCAAGTTACCCCTGCCCACCCTCGCACATAACACCAAGACACAGAGTCAGAAAAACATTTTCAGAAGCATTTGAGCTTATGGAAATAGTTTATCAGAAGAGGGGACTCGATGCAAAAAAAAAGCCTATTGGGGTCGAATAACGGCAACACGAGGGTGAGAACTGTACAAGTACACAACAAAGCATAACTATGAGCCTTATTCGACAGGTCAAACACGGAAAGTTTCAAAGCCAGATTGGTTTCATCATTACCAGGAACATATCAGTTAACTACCATACATCCAGGTAGAAGATTCTTATGACTTGAGTTCAGACCACTCGCCCGTCATTCCTACATTAGGGGCATCCATGCGCTGAGCATATAGGCACTTGTTTATAAAGGCTGCAAACTCGAGAATGGAGACTCATTCCAAAATTCAGCATCCAAAATTTAGTGAAAATTTATATCCCACACGACTAGGTCCCAGAAATCCCGAAAACACACTTTCGAAATGGGTAGATAGATGCCAATTATGACACATAACCTCTTTCGATGGGCACTTATCGTTACGATACCTGTCTCATTGGATGAAAATGATACCCCACACGCGTAGATCGCCGAAAAATCTCGAAAATACATTTTCCGGAATACAAATATTGAACCTGACCCCCCTGCCCCCAATTCGGAACGATTGGGCTAAACAGTTTTGAGATCAACTGAAGCCGGAAACTAGACCTTGAAACGTCAAGAAAAAAAATTGTGGGCCGAATCGGAGAGATTGACTTTTTTTAACTGAAAACACAGGTTGATTATTTAAACCATATCGGATTGGGGCAACCTAGGGGAGTAACATAAAGCATGTAACGAGGCTGAGCAAAATAAACAGCGAGTTGAAACTGTTTTCACAATAAACAGGTAGGTACTCCCAAATCATACTCGTTTTGAAATGGTGTGAATTCGGGGTCGCACCGCACAACAAACCAGTCTTGAAGGAGAGGTAGGTTCTAGTGCCGTGTTTTCTCTTCAAAATGAGGTAGGTTCTGAGTCCGGCTCTGCCAGTCCAGGCTTCCCATTTGGTTATTGACGTCAGCACAGCAACTGATTTTTTTGGGCTGATTCCAGCCAATCTGCCGTATGAGTCGGATACTACAAACTATCCATGACATCCGAAATCCAACAATATTGTAACTCGCTTAAAAAGAATCCCTTTACCCGTTATTCTAAAAAATAGTGAAGTACATGTAGATACATTCATTGAATTGAGAGATTGCCGAATCTACACAACCCTCAAAGGAAATTCGTATACAGTAAAGGCGAGCCATTTATATTCAGCGACCAACTACTTAAGGACGCGTTTCAGAGGGCCAAGAAGACAAACGGAATGCTAATACATGTATACCTAGTTCCTGGTTCGTTAATGAGTTGGAAATTCACTTTCTTACCACACTTCATTTCCCACTGGAGCGATCTTATTGCATTTGATGACTGTTTATGATTATTTTTTAACGGCATACTGGCTGTTGTTTTTCAAAATTTCTTGAATTTTGCATTCCAACGCTCTCGGCAATTGTTTGTTTGCTAGACTCAGAAAGTCGAGTTTCCTTCAAGTTGTGTTTATCCTACTCACTTTGGTCGTTGTTCGCCAAACCTTGAAGCCCAAGAAATTACAATATTCTTGCGACTCAGTCGCTCACTTCTCTCGCTCCACTTTTGGAAGAAAAGTCGCCAAATGGTAGAGTTAACGAATAAATTAGAAGATGTTCTAGAGTCTGGCAAGAAACTGATCATAATATTTCTCTTGGATTTTGGATTTTACATGAACTCAAATAATTATTGAAGGTGAACTTATTGAGGGAATCAAATTCATTGTGGGAACCGAGAAAATGGCAACAAAAGTATTCGCGATTAATTCAATTTATTTCATCCAACGCGTTGCCCCCCCCCCCCCTAAAATCGTCCAAATGGGAGGAAAGAAACACATTTTTTAGTCACAATATTTTTTTTCAAGGATCTTAAATATCAAAAAGATAATGCAATAAAATTGTTAGTAAATAAAATAGAGGGGCAGGTGTTCGTTTCGTTTAAAGGAAAACGGAAGATAAAGCGAGCTAAATTTTATTTAGGTTCCAATAAGGTGCTGAAAAAAATGCGGGTTTATGTCATCGTTTTTCTGCCTGCAACACCAATTTCCTGCTGGTTTTCCACCTGTTTCTTGAGTTGCCGTCTAATAATCGATCTTTATTCCTCGGACCAGACGCATGGAGACTCATTCCAATCGATTCAGCGTCCAAATTTTTCTGGAAAATGATACTCCTCACGCCTAGGTACCAGAAATCTCAAAAACCCGCATTCGAAATAGGTAGATAGATACCCTTTTTGACCCGAAACCTCTTTCGATGGGCACTAATTGTTTCGTTACCTCATTGGATTCAGCGCCCACAGGAAGAGACGCCAATCGTTCCGGGACCCGACTGATTGGATTCACCGTCCTAAATTTAGTCGACAATCATTATTTTAATTTACGCCTAGATTGCTGATAATATCGAAAATCCATTTTTCAGATAACACATTTTGACCCCTGCCCCCCCCCCCCTCCCAAATTTGGTCCGATTGGGCTGAAAAGTTTATTGCGGGTCCCTGATCAAAATTTCAGATTTTTAGTGAATTTTCTTCTACCGAAAAACATGTTTATTATTCCTTGGGGGTTTAATATTCCCGATAAAAACTTACGAATAGTAATTTAACCAACATCCCTCGTAGAGCTTCAATATCGTTTTGAAAAATGCATAATGTGATATTCTCTCTTTGAACTATTGGCATTGTACCAACGATCGTTGCCTTTTTGCTCATTTGCAACTGCTTCGCGACCCTGATTCTTCCACCTAGAAAAGTGAAAAGGACCTATGAAAACCCTCCGACTCCTGGGTTCAAGAGGCGATCTTCACCGCTATTGTTGCCCCTCGAATGACCGCTTCACGTAATATGAAAGGAACCCGGGCGATTAACAGCTGCTGTTATAACGATGAGTCCCCTTTTGAAAAGCCCGAGCAGTCGCGGGTTTAATGATCCAACGGGACCATTGCTAATACTGGTGTGGTGGTGAAGGGGGTGGTTCTGACCGGAGTTTGTTGCCAGTGGCTACTCCTGACTTTCCCTCTCTCTCCCTGACGAAGTCCACTTCTTCCCCACCACAGTTTGTCCCGTCTCGAACTCGGGTAAGTTTTCAGAGACTTTTCTGGGCCTTTCGCACTTTTCTTAACTCTTAACCGCTTCTTGTCAAAAAATTCCTACAGTTGTATGTAGTATAACAGAACGATACCCCTATTTCAAGTTATTTTCTTCCGTCGAGAAAGATGCTTTATGAAGGTCTCCCGTTAGAGTTGTTTCTTTTAGAAAAAAGTTTCGCGTCCTTGTTGATTTAGAGTTTTTGCGTCATCCCCGGCTGTTCTTCTCGGATTTCACCCCTCAGTTGGATGGTAAGACCTCCCGCTAGCTTCTCTAATAACGCGGCCAAAAACTAGAGAACCCTCTCACCCCTTTCGCATTCCAAATTCAGATTTCATTTTCTTCTTCAACTCGCGTAACCGTCTTTGCTCGCTGTCTGAGACTTAGAAGTGTTGGTTTTCCACCTCTGGCATGCCCTACTACTATACTGTGGCTATTTAACGAATAACCTCCTGTTTGGTCTTTTAGTAGGCACGTTTTAATTCATTCGTTCATTAATTGATCGGTTTTGTATAAGACCAGCTAACTGGGTCCGATCAACAGTAGTTGATCTCAGCCTCGTCAGTGGTTTCCTTACCTCAAATTTCATCGTCTTCTCCGGGCTTTTGGTTGCTTACTGACGATTGTACTCACAAGGCCTCCGTTAATTCAATGGCTCAATGAACGGTAAGTCGATTGTTAGAAAACGCCCGGAAATTCGCCAATTTAGTCACCATTGAATCCCCAATCCTATCTATCCAATCATCGGTGTTTCGAGACCATTCTCCTCGTGGTAACGTCTTGGGGAGCCCGCGGTAATTCAAATCACGCAGTTGAGTGAGGTTGGGAGCGGAACTGTCGGTAGACCCTTTCATCGAGGTTTCCGATTACGGCTACAAGGCCTTTACGAGAGCGCTTTCGAAACTAAAGGCGACTCTCCAAAAGATAGCCACTAAGCCATGAAGAATAATGTGTATTCCTCAAAATGGGGTTTTGAGATTCTCAGTGATTTGAGTATAATTTTCTACTAAATTATGGACGCTGAATCCAATGAGACGGGTCTCGAAACGATTGGCGCCCACTGGAAGAGGTTATGGGTAAAAATGGGTGCCTATTTACCCATTTGAAATGTGCGTTTTTGAGATATCCAGTACCTAGGCTTGTAAGGTATCACTTATCTGTTGGACGCTGAATCGATTGGAATGAGTCTGGGACTCTACACACTCACTGTTTTCCTTCATTTTAAATAAGTACGCATTTTCGCTCATACCCTGTCTCCATTTGCAGCAATCGGGCTAAAAATCCATTAGACATCGAATGAGGTTGGTTGTTTCAACAAATTTGAATCATTTTAAATGCTTTGTACAGCCGGCGGAAAACGTACCCGTATTTCGAATCCACACGATTGGGAAAGTATGTGATGAAGGTGGGGCAAAATGAAGAAAATTTTGTCTACACAAAGAAGTATAATGTTTCTCATTCTCCTCCTGTTTTTCCCGTGAATCATAAAAATGATAAAACAAGAAAAATCCAAAGAAAGCTCCCAGGAGTGACGCAACTGAAGTCTCTGCGGTTGTTGGGCAGTGACAAGATCTGAGAATTTGTCCCTCAATTCCTGGCAATTGTTGAATTTGAGTGAAATGTTGATGCTCCTTATTTAAGAGCTGGATTCCGAATGTTCTCTTGAGCATTCCTCAAATATTAGTTTTTGGACTTGCAAGGATGCAAACACGATTGAAGAGGTTTGAGGTTGTACTCTCACGCACTTCGAAGTCAAAGATGAAATCCATTCCAAACAGTTGAAAACTACACATTTTTCGCCACCTCTAGAAAATATCATTATTTTCATCAACAATAGTAGGGTCCAGTAAAAGGACCTCAGCTGGAACCCACCACCGCTTTGGGACAACCAAACCTCGCCACAAAGACCGGACCATACGCGCACGTAGAAGGAATGCTCTCTTTGTCACGGGACTGAGCCCATATTTCCCACAATAAGGCCTTTCAACGGGGTCATAGGGGCTTTTATTCCGCGGTTTTCTTTACTTTTTTTGTAGGACGTAACATGCGACGTATTACACTCGATGAAAGGACGATCGAATATTTTTCCATAATACGTCCCTTCTCTAAAGGAGTGAGTTACACGCGAGACAGTGGCGTACGAGTACATCACAGGGTCGACAACCTCGACTGATATGAAGGTTTGCTGTTGAACCTCAAAATGGTTTCGGGCGTGATACTGATTTTTTTCCCCAATCCTCATAAATCTCCAGCGAATATCTAGTGTTTTCAATATGAAGCTTCGTTCGGGAGCCCAACCGCTCTTCTATGCAAAGACTAGGGATATAGAAGAATTGGTTTGTATTGTGCATGACTCCAGCTTATGAATTATTCACGTCTTCCGTCCGAAGTTCCGTTCCATGCGAGAGGAACGCCGATGAGCAGACGAATGGCTTGGTATACACGTTGAGATGTACCTACCAATCGTTGTATGGAAATACCCAGAAAAGAGAGTTCTCTTTGAGGGCACGGATCTGGTGAAATATCGGCGGCTCACGTAAATAACACTCCGTTTGCTAAACTGGTGAGTTCTCCGAACTCTACGTTCGATTTTTTCATCAAGGGTAGGCACTGCGAGACCCTTTACCACGGATTGAAAGATCAAGCCAATTAGTTGTATTTTGATCCAAAATCTGAAACGATCCATTAATAAACGTTCTACGGATGCTGGTGCCTCAATGCCTTGACTGGGCCGTCGACCAGCTAAAACCCTGCAACTTATTCAAATAGCGTTTGATGTTATGGGTGAATGTTGCTCGTGTGGGTAGATTAATGTGGGTTCAGCCTTGGACGCGGAGCAAAGATTATCGTTAAAAAACGTTGCAAATTCTTTCACACGGGTTGGTTTTTCCTCGGACCAGGAGCATGGAGACTCATTTCTTCAACATGGGGAAAATGGAAACAGTGGGTGTGGCGGGTCCCGGACCAAATTTTGATCCTGCATCTAAAATTTAGGGGAAAATGATACCCCACACGCCTAGGTATCAAAAATCTTGAAAACACCTATACAAAATGGGTAGATATATACCCGTCTGGGACCCATTTCAATGGATTCAGCGTCCAAAATTTAGTAAAATATGGCCGGATCGGAGAGGTTGGCCGTTTGCAAGAAAACATAGGTTGATTATTTAAGTAATAACCAACCAAAACGTGGTTTTTCTCAAGCGAATAGCACCGTTTCTGGCAATCGTTTGTATTATAGGTTTACTTTCAAGTCAAAAAAAGAATACGTCAAAATTCATGGATCTTGAATACCGTTTATTGATGTTTTGTCAACCAAGTGAAAGCGCTCGTTGAAGAAGGGAATCGACCTCATTGAAGCAAAGGAGCTAACGCAGCGTTATCGTGTTTCCTCAGTCTTGAAGCTGGAACCTGACTAGCCGCCTTGACAATATGGAACCCAACGCTATTGAAATCATAATGGAGAACGCTGCAAATTTATTCACAGGGGTGGGTTATTCCTCGGACCAGGAGCATGGAGACTCATTCCAATCGATTCAGCATTCAAAATTTAGTGAAAAATTACACCCCTCACGCCCTAGGTACCAGAAATCTAGACAACTCTATTTTGAAATAGGTAGATAGATACTCATTTTAAATCATAACCTTTTTAATTTCGTCAATCGCCCCGGGACCCGTCTCGTTGGATTCAGCCTCCAAAATTTAGTGGAAAATAATCCCCCACATGCCTAAATCGCCAAAAATCTCGAAAATACATTTTTTTTTTCGAAATATAAATATTGATCCCTACCCACCCCCTCCCACATTTGGGGGAAATTCGCCGGATGTTCGGCGAACAAATGTTTTAATATTTCGAATTTGGAATCGGCTCACTTAGATGCGTAAAAAGTGGTAGTTATCGGTAGACTTCTTTTTTTATTCATACGGAACCAAGGGTGTATAATCCCAGTAAGGTATAAAACCCTTCGTCTCTAACCACTTCAGACTCTGCCATTTTCTTAAACTGTTTTGAGCAGTTTTTCAAGTTGAACGCCTGTTTGTAGCCTTTTTTCTCCGGGGAGAGCTTCTGTTCCCAAGTGCTATTTCATAACCAAGCCCAAGTAGAAGCACAGGCAAAGCCATGTCCAGACGACTCAGGAAACGAGCACGAACCGTAATGTCAAAAGCGGCTTTTACCGCACTACGTCTTCGCTTTTACAACTTGTTTCCGTTGGTAGAAATTCGTTCTGACGACCAATATTTCACGAAAACGCTTCTCGACTCGCCTTTTTGCCAACCGAGTTGACGGGGGCGAATTCGACGAAACTTTGTCCACTTTTCCACTCAAAAAGTTCAGGCGTCAAGCCCAACACAAGCAGAAGATCCATTAAAGTGAGGAAAGAGGAAAACAAATGGCGAGAACCGCGTTGGCACCGGATATTCCTCGAAGTTTTAAATCAGTTCAAACGTCGTGGTTAACCCTTCCACCTGGGATCTCGTTTCAAAGGGGATCCGTCTCGTTTTCACGCTCACCAGAGCATAGAAACAAACACTGAGGTACATTTAAATGTATAACACAACTACAGATTCTGTTCAGGAACCCCATTCATCCATCATTTTTATTCGTTTTGATTTATATAATTTTTTACCACCGGTCTTTCACTGCGTATCAACGCTTCACTGAACCTAGATGTATTTATCTCTTCGTAAAAAGAAAATGATATTCATGGGACTGTCACCCGTCTGACCGGATTTGACGTTCAACCACTCTGACGGGCACAAAATGGAGGGAAGAAAACATTCATGTTTACTCTTCAAATTTTCGACGTTTGATATCTGATGATGAGTGTGTAAATTTCGCTGCTGCTATGGATGCTACGAGTATTTTGAAGGTTGAAAACGTGGTTCTAGTGCTGATGTTTCGGTGAAGTGCGAATGGAGACGGATTTTCTATAATTCAACTTATGGGCCTAAGATGAACTAATAGATTACTCCCATGCAAAAGTGGTATAACCTGCTCGCCACCTTACAAATGGAAAAGACGAAAAGAACTAGAAAACTCAAGATTTTCCAACAAAACAGCTCACAAAATCTCCTGATTTCATATCGAAACGTTTGTTTTGAAACAGTCCGGAAAACAACATGGCAGAGGACAGCAATGACCAAACGCCGATACCTTATTGAACCACATTTTTGTGCACCCCTGCAGTGCTGCTACCGGTGGTTCTCCACCATCCTTAACAAGAGGGGTTGTTTCGTCTATGATGAGAATGATCCACCTTGCAGCGTGTGGGTCCCGCTAGAGCGCGTTCGTGAAGGTTCCCCCCTCGTGGATCATTCGTACTTCTATGACAATCCCCCTGCTTGGTACCGTTCGAAACGAAAACGTCAAAATCGCAACGAACGCTAATATGTATGAACCCCGTTGTATCTCTTTTTCTCCGAGGATGACTGTCAATCCAATAACTCCATCACAATCAATAAAATATCACAGCACCAAATCATAGTTATTGGTTTTTTTAAACAAACACAAACCATTCGGTTGCAAGGTAGAATGAATTTTCTATTTCGTATTCTGCACGGTATGCCCCTAAACAGCAATAACTTGGCCTTCCCACCCTCTGGGGCTGTTCGGTGAAAATCTCTGTGACTACGCACTGGTTTTAATTCACCTTATTGATAGCACCCTGGAGATAAAATGATTTCCCTCGTATAATTGTCTTCGCTTTCCCCTTTTTTGTTCGTTCCAGATTCGCTGTACGCGCGATTCCAAATAAAACGGGGAAATTCACGATAAAATTGGATCGCGATATAAATGGAGACACCCGGTTCGACTTTTATTGTCATGCGACGTAGGAAATTGTAATATTGAGAGCAACTTGTTACAATTAGCTATCCACACTGTAATAGCAACTACTTCCACCATTGACGGATGTATCGTAGGAAGTCATCGTAAAGGGATGAAAAATTATCCGTTATTTTGCTCTCGAGGGCCAGTAAATGGAAGATGTTTTCCAAAATGGGCTCGCAGTATTGGGAAAAGTGTTATCTCTGAGCGAGCCGTTTCACAAAGTGCTCCTACGTTCAAACTACCATCGATAGAAGTGATATTGAACAGAGCGCGTTCACACCACTTGTCATCGGGAAATTATGTGACCATCAGGAAACAAGTCCACCAACAGAAGGCTTTCTTCGATTGCTCCGTTTATGGTTATACCGATGAAATATCGCGGTTGTTAGATGCAGTTTGTTCGAAAAATGAACTCCCATTATTGAACAAATGCTCGATATTGGAAGGATTCATTCCATTCTTCACACCTGCTTGTATTTTTTACTCCTGCTCACTATTTCTAGCTTTAACCATCGAAAACTTCTCATATTAGAAACTTATGCGGACTTGAGGGCGGAGCTGATCAACGACTATCCTCATCAGTTCAGTATACAATCGGGAATAGTTGATTGATTAAAGAAGAGGTTGAAAAAGAGGATGGACTTTCGATTTTTGCACGCATTGCACCATCACCTCTCCGAAGCTGTTTCGTTGTAGTCGAAACCTTTTATAATGAGGTTGAATGCGGTTGGGGGAAAAGAGCCGTCGAGGGAAAATTTTCATGTGCATAAAATCATCCACATGATGTAGTGGTTGGTACCTCCGTTCTTTTACGACCGTTCTTTATTTATTCAAGGATTGACAGTTCCCTTGTGAACTCTCAAACCTTTACTGAACCACAATTCCACCACGAAAGAAGTATAATCCACGCATATACCGTAGCTCTCTTAAGAGACCACATGATGAGGGTATCAGGTCCAACTTTCATCAGCCGACAATAGTGTAAAGTTCTCCCCCCCCCCACCACTGTGAAAAATTGTTATATTAGGGATCGTTCAAAATGACTAATTTGTGGAGCGCGTGATTGCACAATCTCTCTACCTTTTTTTATTTCAAATTAAATCCAAAATTTTCTCCACGACTTAGGATTTTTATAATAAAATAAAATTTACGCTGTTAAAAAAAAAAAAAAAAAAACCGGTGTGTGGATTGCTGTTGTAGTTTTTCCCATTTTTGTGTCTTAAATGTAGCGTCACTTGACATTTACACGGGTTGTGACGTCACCGTTCAGCGGTTAGCTTTTTTGAAAAATCCATTATCCATACCATTTCTGATGTATCGGACACCTTTTACCCATTCATAGTTATGGACAGCATAATTGGAAAACAAAATGTCCAGTTAAAGACTGATGGGTACACCCCATTTTAAGAAGGATGAGTCCCCCCTCCCTCTCAGACTACATCCTGGCTCTCAGCAAGCCTAGGAAAATTGCGAAATTTCCGACAATTTTATCGAAGGGGGACGTTTTGGGGGACACCATATTGAAGTACGCATATTCATTTATTTCCAAAGAACACCACTTCTTGCATCTTGTATCGTATTTATACCACTTTTTATTCCTTCAAATTTCACATTTGGGGCCATGAGACTCGTCGTAATTTTAAATTTTGGGTCGGATATGATGGCAATGACCAATTAGGTCGGATCAATGATTCTACATACACATGATACCATTGATGAATTCATGGAATCCTTATTGGTAGTCCTCTAAACGAGGGTCACCAACTAAGCAGCTCTTTTCACTGATTGACATCAAACGGCAGGCTCGTTCAAGAGGCCTCTCATGTTAATTGAAGTATTCACTCACGAAATGAACCTTTGGCAAAGTTGTTCCAAATTAGGTATCCAATTTTTAGGTCTTTTCAGCATGATCGATTTCCCTCGACTAGTTCGACTTAGTTGCTCGTGTGTATCATTAAAGCCTTTCCTGATTGTTTAAGGTAAACGCAAAATTTGTGAGGTCGCAGGTGGTGTAGCAAGGAGACTGGTTCTAAGATAATTATCCTACAGCTAACGTTTGCGAATCTGACCACAACCTTTCCTCTTGCATAAATGAGTTGTTTTCTCATCACGCTTTGCCCATAGGGACCGCGGGGGCGCTAAATATCGGAGAGATTTTCCTGGCTTTCTCATTAACTGCCTACGCACATTTTGTGGTTGGGAAGATAATTACAGGAAATTTGGTTTTAGCACAGATTGATGACGCTCAGGCAATAAGTGTAAAAACATAGCTATAAACCGACATTGCTCGGTTGGGTTGCTGTTAATCAACTGTGCTTGATTTCGAGGCGTGTGTGAGTGAGTCACTTCAATTTTTTGGGGCCAAGGGGCAAGGGTGAAAATTACGTGGTAGTTGTAGGAAAAGCTTGTAGTATTATCACATATGCCCAATTAATCTTGTGCAAATGACATCTTACTGATCAGACTGATTTGCTCTCATTGGGGACGCGCCATTTGTGGTAGAAGAAGTTTTTCATAAAATTGGAAAATTTGGTATGGGACGTCCTTTTGGCTCTAGTTCGTCCTCAAAACTTTTCCCTCTGATCAGGCCAAATATGAGGAGGGTGTGAGTGAAAATGTGTTTTTTTGAAACTCGGGTTTCGGGGCTTTGAGGAAACTAGGTATAGTAGGATATCATGTTCCACTACATTTTTGACGCTGAATCCATTGAGGTGGATCCCGGACAGACAGGCGTACATTATTTTAATAAGAATAATAAACCAAAAAATATGACAGATGAAGAAGGACTAATAGTTCATCCTGTCACTTGAGAAAAAGTGGACACAAATGTGGAATGAACAGCGTGTTGGGCGAGGTTTTTTGTTGTTAAGGACCTTCTTTAATTGCTCCTTCATCAATATAACCCGCATCAATCACTATATCCACATTGAGTTGTTGAGAATTTAACTCCAGTGAGATGCCACTTGGTCCTCAGGGATCCCTTTGTTAAATCTCTTCGCGGTAGAGGTATTAGCGAAGCCTGTTGAACTTGAGTTCCCAACTTTCGACTTTCGGCCACCAAAAGTGGAACGAGGGTGGAGCGCCCCGTTTCATAATCCCTGAAGACGAAAACACAAAGAGCGTTTTGAATTCATTTGGGAGCAACTTCGAAACATTTTCTCATCAATTTATTTCACTGAATTATTACCAACAGCTGAGTCGCTTTAAACAGGGTTTTTGACCCGATTTCTCTCGTAACTTGATTAAAGTTAACCGCACAAGCGACCCAAATCCGCCTCTAACTGTTTCATCTGCTCCTTTCGGGGCCGGGCACATTTCGGCTAATTGTCGTTCTTAGTCGGTCCTGACTTCCGTAATGTAATTGGGCTCCGGAATTAGGTTCCTTACACCAAACTTTACCTCCAAAACCTCTTCGAGTCGATAAATGAAGAGGCAAACTGCGTTTAAGCTAATCAACTTTCTTTTACCCTGTACGATCGAGAAAACGAATTGATATTTTCATCTAGTGTTTTCTTAAAATGGATTCTCGGAAATTATTGTTTAATAGCTGCGTTGTTGGGAAAATGTACGAATAAGGGTTCCCAGTGTTGTATTATCTTATTTTGGTGAGCTTCTGGGAGAAGGCCAAAGGGCCACAAGAAAACCTCCGGTTTAGCTAGTGTAGATATAGGTACGTTTGCTGGGCGGAGTTAATTAAATTTAAAGGTAAAACCCTCCCAGTCTAAAATATTAATGCCCCTCCGTGCGTGACAAAACGGAAGAACCTAAAGTTCCAAAGCGGGTCTCACCCTCTAGGGAAACTTTCTTGAATTAACAACAAGCAGCGAGGACCTAACTGAAGTTGGAAAGTAATTTTAACCAATAAATTATAGTGGGCACATTGTGGAGATTGAAACCGCAATAGTTTTTTGAAGAGTGCACTAAAAGTTTTCCACTAATGTGAATTCTGTTTGGCCAGAGAGCGCTCGAGGAATCATTCATCAGTGAAGTTTTTCATTTCTGTGTGCGCGTTGTGGTTTTGAGGTCTCTTTTGATTCAGCCAGTATGGTACTGGAAACCCTTTTGTGAAACTGGTAGGGTTATTTTGGGCAAAATCAACAAACTGATAGGAGAAAATAAATAAATGATAATGAAAAAAATAATATGAGCTGTGTTGTCTTGCCCTTGAAAATGATGAAAAACAAAGTGAACATTAAGATCAAAGTTTATTAGTGAAGCAAGTTAAAATAACTGATCATTATGTTGGTCTAGGTCAGGTCACTTTTCTGATTAGTACTGGCTCGGGTTGCATTCTCGAGTTTTGATAGTAAATTTATGAGAGTTGGGCCAGTTAGTGGGTCAGTTTTACAAATTTTGGTATAGTAGGCGAGCGCTTTCAACGTGAGGACGTCATAGTCAAGCCAACTGATGAGGGTGAGGGAGATTTTAAGGGTTTATTTGAATAAGGGCTCAAGGATGTTCGTTAGGGGAGGATTAAAGGAGGGTGGGGTCTTGGTGAAAGGAAGAAGGGCCAAGTGGTTAAATTGGGGTAGGTAACGGGTGGTGAATTGGTTACTTCTAGAGCAAATAGATGATGTGTTTGTGCCTATCCGTGAACACATATATAGGTTATGGGTAATTAATTATGGTATAAGTGGCTCAAAATGTATCAGTTTTTCCTGAGGCCTCGAGTATTTTTACTTTCAATATTTATTCCGACGATATGAAATAATGTAGGAATTCTCTGTTGGTGGATCTAACTCGTTGATTTTCAATTCGTACGAACTTGGTAGTCTTGTGCTGAAACATTTCCCTCATTCTAATGTTAACAGTATTTCCACACGTTGATCTTCGTTGGTCACATGGCTTGTGTAGTTTGTTTACTGTCTTCAAGTGTCAAGCACTTGCGCAAGCGACCAACCCGGTCAGGAAGTCTCTTCCCATTGATGAAACAATGGCGACACCCTTTCAACTCCACCATTGAAATAACCTTCCCTACCCGCATAAAGCAAACACTTTGCTCCCAGGAGCTGAGACAATTCTCTCTCCTCGGGAATTCCTCGAGTCGTTCTTAAAGGCTTCCTGTTATTTGTACTTTCCTTCCGAGGCTCGGTGTATTTTTAGCTCTCGCTTATATCTTCCGAAGTCTCTGAATTAAGGGAGTTCTTGAAAATGAGACCGTATATCACCCGTCTGGTGGAAGAAAATTCGGCCCACAAAGATGAATGGATTACAAAAAATACACCCCACTCGACAAGGTTGTCGAAAGGTGGAACTTTGTTCTTCGTTTCTTTTACTCCAACGGAAAGCAGGCCCCGCATAAAATTACTGTACATGCCAATCAAATTAAGGGGACACCATTCAGCTTATCAGCTTATTCAGCCCTATCACTATCGTTCTTCATAATGTAGAAAGTTGATACGTTTCTCGATGGTCTAGACTAGCAGTCTGCGCCCTCACTGCCACCGAATTCAGCTCTACTACCGCTAGAGCGCGTGAGAATCGATGACCCATTTCCTATTGGCTAGATGTCCCTCTACCAATGTTGAGTGACTCTGATGGCACTACCACTCAAGGGCCTTCTGAAAAAGTGGGGGTAGCCTTGTTGCGGTGTTACCCCCTTTGGATAAATGTTGCATCCTGAGAGAGCAGCAGTGAAGGCTTCACCCTGTTGCCTGATTGCTTTGGGTTCCTTGAAGACTGTGAGCTGCAGGCAGGGGTCTGCTTACAGTACACAGAGTTGTAGAGTAAAGGGTACCCTTAACAAAAAGAAGGAACAAACAATACCTAAGCAAAGAATAAGGACCAAAAAGTTAAATTTAGGCGCGTTCTGACAGATTGGATTAAAACCAGTTTCATCAATTTTCCTTAGTGGGTTCAAATCAGAGATTGATGATGGGCTGAACTGAATCGATACTACACTGAATGACAGAGGTTAGTATGAAGGAGTTGATGCAGGGACTCTTATTTCTGTTTTGGGATCTGCTCCTGGTTTTGTAATGACTCAGTGTATGTGTAGGGAGTGTCTCCCACTTTCCCACCCGGCAGTCACTGCAGGAGAAATGCGAGTCCTCAGATTCGCACCATATTTTCAGAAGAAAAATCGATTAGTGTAGAAGCCCGAAATTGAAAGGTTACGCTGGGAGGTTCTCGTGTCCCATTTTGGTTGAATCTCTTTTCATTGTCAATTTTGCCAAGTCTTTAATACTGGTTAAGGGAGGAGGGGTTGTGGTGCACTCGATTCCACAGCCACGGTACGGTGTATGTACAGTATAGCTACTGAGCAGATATATGCCTGTCAAACATCCGTGATTGAGCAGGGTCTCCTTCTTACCCCAGAAGACCCTTGGATATATCAGAGGTGTATTAAAATGATCATTGTCAGGAATAAGAAACGCAGGTATTGAATGACCAATGTATGATCCGGGGGGCTTAGGAGACTGTTGTGCAAGGTTCTGATGTGGAAGACAAGGGTTGGCAGATTCTCAATGATACTCGTCCCTTATTCACAGAGACTACTTCGATTTCCATCAACTCGTTTCCAGGGTTGAAGCACAAAGACCGTCTTATTCACCCACAGATGGAATCTTCCATTTGATAAGCGGTTTCGCATACCTGTACGTCGAACTAAACTTCCAGTGTATTACGTTTGTGTTTCTATCATCGCTCTAACAAGTAACAGGAACGTAGGCGGATTAATACTCACTGTCCTCGACGGTTTTCATGTGATTGATGAAGCGCTGGATTCGGAGAATTGTCCCCGAGGGGGTTGAATCCATCCAGCGGCCTGTCATTAATTAAAAGCGCAATTTGACGAGCTGCCACCGAATGTGACAAATTATGTAGCGGCGGTAGGTCGGATGGTTTGAGCAAAAATGGAGGTGGGACGATTTCCTACCTGGAAAATTCTGGCCATTGTTTTGAGGTTGAGAAAAGAACAAGATTTGGAGGAAGGTGCTGACCAAATATAAGGTTTATTTTTGCTTTTACTTATCAGAAGTGTACAAGTTACTCGATAGAAACGCCGCAAATTTTTCATAAAGGTTGGTTATTCCTCGGACCAAGAGCATGGAGACTCATTCCAATCGATTCAGCGTCATAGATTACTTAAGTGGTTAATAATACCCCGCACGCCTAGGTACCAGAAATCACGAAAATGCACATTTGAAATGGGTAGATAGATATTCATTAAGATCCAGAACGTCTTCCGGTGGGTGCCAATCGTTCCGAGACCCGTATTCAGCCTTCAGGGTTCAGCCTTAAAATTTAGTTGAAAATGGTACGCCACACGCCTAGATTGCCGAGAATCTCGAAAATCCATTTCTCGAAATACACAGTTTGGTTCAATATTCCATGGAAAATCAGTTATCACGCCAGAGGTCTTCGATGCTCGCCATTTCGTCAAATAAGGAACTCGTAAGAGTTGAGATGGATGAGTTTTCTATCACATCTACGGAAGCCTCTTTTTAAAATCCTGCTGTACAGCCCAGCAACTCACAGACCAGATGAAATTGAAAGGTCGATGCGTTTGACAGGGTCGAGTCCATGCCTAGGGTCGAAAGGTCGAGTACATGGCCCATCAATATTCAGAATAGAAGCGAACGTCGAGCCTTTATGGATTTGTGGATATGAAACTAGTTGCGATTCAGATTCACGTGCGCCGACCATACTGGCTTGGGTACGTGTGGAGTCTCCACACAAACAAAGAAAAATGGCGTTCGAGTGAATGGACGTTGTCCAAGCATTAGTACAATGACGTCACAGAGCAAAAAGCACGTTTGAATGGTATTGGATCGATAACCCAACCACAATGCTGTCATCCACTGATGTTGGAATCCCTTCAAGTCGGCCGTGATTGCTTGGCCTTCCGCTTCTGAGTTCGTGACCAATCTCTTGCCGTTCCAATTCCCCAACTGGACTAGTCATTTTGACGTTCATTTCTTGGGAAGTGATTTTGAATTTTCTGTTTGTTATAAAAAAAAAACTAGTTATACTTCATATTTCTGTTGCTGCTTGTACACTTGGGTGAAAAAATTAGTTTTCCGCCGATAATACACTATCCTTCTCATGTGACACCTTGTGTAAGTACTTACCTATCAGAAATGTGAGTTTTTCAACGTCTCTTAAGACTTTGCTCATTCAACCTTGAATCTTCCAACACGAGGAAGACGACAATAATGAACGGAATAGCGGCAGATGACAGTTCCAAACATTGTTTCGAGGCTCAACTTTACCAATAAGCCGGACCCCCTCTTCTTCCCGAACTGAGCTTCTAAGTACTGCATCGTTCTAGAATTAATCCGGTCTGATTAACAAAGTTGACTCGTTTCGAATTACTGATATTGAAGGAGCTCGGAGGAATTCGCTCAATGTCAAACAAAAGGCACAATTGCGCCTGACGCACCAAGTCGACGAATGTTTCAAGCGACAGATTCATGAATAGAAGATTCTCCTTTCTAGAAGTACTTTCAATTCAATCCGCATTCTCATTCCCTTCTCACTATTGAGTTATTTTCTAGGAGTTAGCCGGGTTCTTCCTTGCCTCTTCAAATAGAGACCTAATTGGTTCTGAGAGATTCACTCATTCAGCATACAGACGGCTGCAATAAGAACAGCATCTCATGTTTGGGAGATCTATTGGAAACATTCAGGTTTCCTAAATAACGAAGACGATTTGGGTGGAGTTCGATGCTTACAATACCAGCAATAGAATGCACCAGCCTGAAGAATTGGTCAGAATACTGGGTTCTCTTAATATGGTTTTGAACAGATTGAAGTTTCAGGTTCATAATATTATTTGCAGCATTTTGAATCTGGAATGATTTCGTAGTTTTATTAATTTATTTATTAGATACGAACGGGAGGAGCCCAATTACATAAAGCAGGCCACGAAAAGAGAAAAAGTAAAGTGGCACGAGTTCAATATCGCAAAGGAAACACAACCAGTGAGACGAGTCCGAAGAGAGCTGAGGGAGATCGAGAGCTGGTCTATGTCATGCTCGGCCGACAGCAGGTTAGCCATTCAAGGATGTTGGAAGAGAGGACGGGAACGCATGTAGTTGGTGGGCGAAAATGGTGTAGCAAACAAATCGCAAGAGCGCAGGCCGACTCGGGGCACTCACTGGCCAAACTGGGCAAGCAAGGATTGGGTATCAATGCGCCCAGAGAAGATGCCGTGCGTAAAGGACATGGCCGCGAGGGGCTGAGCGGGTGAAACTGGAGACCCAGCACTGTAGTCCACATCCTCATGACAGAACACAAGCTTGAAGGTCAAGGAACATACGGTACACCTTTCGGGAAAAATGTTGAGTTTCAATGTAGTCATCCTACCAACCCTTTTCCTACTGCTTGATTAGGGCCTACCGGGACCAAACTCGACGGAGGGTGCCTTTTATCCCTACGAGGAGCACCCTCTAGATGAATGCCAGTTTTGAAAGTAAGGCGCGGAGGAAGTTGTTGAAGAGATTCTGGGCTATGGTTGACCAGGCGCTGGTGCTCATCTAAAGCAGCTTTGGTGTTAGTAACGCAGATGTCGCTATGTCTTAGCTACTGCACCTGATGGAATATGACAGGGGCTTTAGAGGGCGATGACTGCTTCTTGAACTGAGTTTACACAGGTATCCGGGGATGTCCATTCTTAGGTTCATGCGTCATTCCTTCAACTAATGGATTATTGGACGCGTCAGCATGATTTCTGAGGTTAACTGATTTATACGCGATGAAGTATGTGTGACGTAAATTGTGTGGGTACCAAGCCATTCGAAACGAAATCACTTTCAAGCAGTGAATCCCTTTTATGCCGTAAGAGTATACAGGCTTTCACGCGTTCAATGATCGGAATTCATATCAAACTGTTTACATTACGCTGGTGACAAAGGGGCTATGCAATGACCTGGCTCGATAGCGTTTTCCCAGAAGGGACTGGACGATCCTGAAAAGCACATGCTCTCAGAGGGTTGGACGATGCGGATTTCGGCGGAAAGGGGTGAAGGGTGAATTGATTCACCATCCTCTGCATCATCCCTTTCATGGGCCAATGGCACGGTGGGGGATAGTCGGAAATTATGCCTCTGCCGCCCTTTTCCTAGCACTTAGCCAAACGGAGTGAAATAACGGCCAGGATTCTCTAGTCAAGATCGGGCATTCTTTTTTGGGTTTGTGCCGACACTGGAGCGAGAATTTGTTCAAAATAACGTTGTGAAGCAAAATGGTTAAGATAAGCTGAGTGAAAGTCAAACTGATTCACCTTTTGATAACATTGGAAACTTCACCCAGTATAGGTGGGAACGTTGCAATATTACCGGTATCTAAAAGTATCGATCGATACCTTTGTTCCATTAACCGATATTTCCCTTCCAATAGTATCCTAGTATCGATATTTTTAACCAGGTAATACTGATTTTTGATGGATAGACTAATTTTGATGGATTTGTTTGAGCTGGGTGGGTCATCGTACACAGATGTTCATTGATTGAGCCCGGACAACCTCTACAGTCCACAAACCAAGACACCAGTGTTGCTGCTGTTGACTTCGGTATGCTTCATGTATGCTCCATTGTTTCTCCGTTTCTCTATGGTAACTCTATTGTTCTATAGCTCCTGATAAAGGCAAAAAAAAAAATGTTTTCTTGAAATTTAGTAATAGAAATTAGTAATAGATATTCTCAATGATCGATATTTTTTCTCAATTTGATATTGATAAAGAAAGAAATATGATATTTAGCTATATCGCAACGTCCCTAACAGGTGGATGAATGGTTGAACTTGTGAACTTCGCCTTATTCCAACACCCTGAGTGAAGGCTCGGCCTAAGCCATCATTCCGCGTCAATTGGCTAAAACCCTACAATTTACGTCAAGTTCCTGAACAATTCTGATCTAATTCCGCGCACGATTCGAACTGGCGGAGGTGTCCTGCTTATTTGGTATTGATATTTCTCGAATAATCAACCTATATTTTCATGTATAATGTCCATCTCTCCGATTTGGCCCACACATTTTTTCTGGGCGTCTCAAGGTGTCTAGATCAAAATAAGCAAATGTCCGCCCACGCTGATTTTGTTAGTAGACAATTTTGTAAAAATCTGAAATTTAGGTCATGGACCCGGTTCTGGCTCTATTAGGTCCTCGAAACGTTTCAGCTTGATTGAACCAAATTGAGGGGGTAGAGGTCAAAATGTGTATTTTGAAAAATAGATTATTCGGTGATTTAGGCGTGTGGGGTATAATTTTCCACTAACTTCTGGACGCTGAATCCAATGAAATGGGCCCCAGAACGATTGGCACCCACTGGAAGAAGTTATGGGTCAAATTGGGTATATATTACCCATTTTGAATATGTGTTTTCGGGATTTCTGGTTCCTAGGCGTATCATTTTCCAATACATTTTGATAGCTGAATCGATTGGAATGAGTCCTCATGCTCCTGGACCGAGGAATTACCGACCCCAGTGAATGAATTTTTTCAGTTAATTTATTGATAAGGTATTTAGGCAGACGAAATGAATGTTTTCCAATACGCAAATCAGGTATGAATGAAAAACAAACCAATTTTACGTGAAATTATTTTTTAATGGCCAGAACGACATTGCAAATTTCAGATCGTAGTTAGAATAGTTTTTGGAGTGTTTTACCCCAATTGATCAAAACGGAAGGAGGTTATTTTAGGAAGTGGCTTATCGATTTCCGCTTTATGTTTGATGCTGAATCGGATGAGATGGACTTCTGACCAACATTGTTTAGGTACCACCCTGTAGGTACCAGTTAGGATATTAGTTTCCAGCCATTGGCTCTCCAACTATGTACAAATTCATTCTTTTGAGAAGTTACTGTTCGCTCGTTGTGCTAAAGAGTTCGCCGAACTGTTAACTCTTTGTAAAAAGTCATTGATTAAACATAACACGAAGTCATACAATGCTTTCAGATGAGGATTCTAACGATCTCTATTGTTCATTCTAATTGGATTTACTCGTAATTCCCTGCAGAGGACAATATTGTTTCCACTGCCGATTCATTTTGATCCACGTCTGTTGAAATTACCTCTCCATTTCGAATATCAATCCTCCACGATAGCTCGTCCGAATTTTCTTCGCTCGAGCTGTTTCTAAACCACTTTGTTGGATGATTTTTCTGGATAATTGCAGAATTGAAACGAGGAGGGGTAGTCGTCTTCCTGTGTGCCACTGAGTCAATAGCTCCGAGAAGAGCACGGGCTCGGAAATCCATAACGGAGGATATTTTGTCCAAAAAAGAAGTACTCGATGGTGAAAACAGGCCTTGATTTCGGTCCGATTCGGTCAATGTCATAAGCTATTAGCCGGCCATACGTTAAACGTTTTGAAAAGCAGGTGTGTCAGTGAGCTTCTGGACGTGCTATGATATTTTGGGGATGTATTAGGGGACGATTATTGGAGGGATCCTTCTGAAAATCTATCTATATGTGACTGTCCACAGAAAAACTTACCTTAGCTTCCGGATGCAACATTTTCAGGAGAATGAAAAATCGAAGAGAAGGTAAAAAAATCGACTTTTTGGGTTATTGTTAATTAAACGTAGTTTCTGGATCCGTTAGCCATTTTACGAATCGACTACTACACATTACATTGATGAACAGCAAAAAGTAACGAGCGGAATAACGTGCCTTAGCTTCCTCGGCTTTTTCGTTTCGCGAAGAGTTTTCGAAACTTTGATCGCGTTTTTCTCAAAATCGATTTTTTGTAATACAGAGGTTCGAAAAATGATAACTTTCCAATGGATTCAGATATATTATCGACATTCTAAAAACGCTACGAGTTCAGACACTTCCCGTCGATCAAGGTAAGCGAAAACCCCTTCGAAATCCGGTAGCAAATTTTTCTTTTGGACGGTCTCATACCTGTGATGGTGAGACCCCGCGCCACTCCAGGTTCGTCTCAATTTCGACACATTTTTCGGAAGTTTTAACCCACACACAAACCTTCTTCTCCTTACAAAATCATGTGCCGCGAAAAATCACTTGTTAAATTAAGAACGTGAGTCTCGTTAGTGACTCGACAAAGATCCATTGTGAAGTATTGAAACTGCTTCTGGAAATTGTCTTCTGACAATACAAAATTGGGTAAGCAACGACATTAAATTATTAATTTTTGCTGTTCCGGGCCGTTGCAGGAAAAGTGAATTCATGTGAATTCATGATTACGGCCGGAGGTTCCTTCAATTCATTACGGGACCGATCTTTGTTGAACTTCAGCCTTGACAACCTGTTAAGTGATTGCTGGTAAGTGCTCGGGAGTTACATGTGGCACCTTGTAATTTGTAAGGAGCTCGGCAGAAAAGTTCCTCGACTATATGGGATCCGCGTCTTCCGCAAAGGTATGACAGAGTCGAGTAAATCCTTTTTGGCAAAGGGAACCGACGGTGAAATGGAATTGCAAAGGGAAGAACACTCCGTTCAAAGCCAAAACTCGATAACTAGGAGAGGAGTCTTGGAAAACACCGATGATGTTCAGTCGTCGGTCACATTGACACTGCGGGATGTGAAAATACATCATTCTATTGCGATCAATCGCGACGCTAGGGGACTTTGGCAGAATAGCATGGGAGTGCATCAATCCAGAATAACAGGGGCCTTCGAGCTGAGAGATGGCATCTCCTTAGAACAACCTAGTTGAGTGGAAATATCCACCCTTGATTTATGAGTACGAGGTGGTTCGAGACGTTTTCATATCTCCGGCACTTTCATGAACACATCTAGAGCACATCTGCGGCTCGAGCCAGTTTTTCTTCGAAAAAAACCACCCTTTCCTCGACGCTCCCTGAGGGGCGAACTTATACGTCTACTACACGTTGGGCAGAGTCGCAAACCACTTTGGCCAAAGCCAAAGGAGAACGAAAGAAGCTCCTATATAATATAGCCCGGGGGGAGACCCAAATGTATGAAACCGCTAGACGAGCAACGAGGCTTGGCGCGGGATAAAAACTGCTCGCTGGAGTTTTTTTTTTTTTTTTTTTTTTTTTTCATCGCGAAAATGGGACATGTTTTTGTGTAGTTCCGCGATGTTCTCGTACCTTGAATCTTCAGTGAAAAGACTCTTAACGACAATACAAGTCAATTCAAGTCAATGTAATACAGGGTTTCCCTCGTCCCGAATCATGACGAACAAGTTCTGTAACTTATTATCCTCCAGCCATCGCCATAACAGATGATCAAATAATATTACCAAAACACTCGGGATTTCAAACAATCAATAAATCATGGTTTATTGTTGTAGATATGGATCTCGCTCGTGGGAAAAAGCGTTGGTATCTTTCAAATCGCCGGAAATAATTCGATTTTAAGACGAAAAACAATAGCTTTTCGGTATCATTCCCGTACTAGAAATACCCTGCTTGGCCTTACAGGGATCGTTGATATCATTCTGCGGCGATCGATCTCAATGTCCAAAATTAAGTGATCGTGTTACCCTACACGACTAAATTCCCCCAAAATACGAAAACCCTATCCTTCGAAAACCCGTTCATCAGTTAACCACTGTCCGGGCCGAAGGTGGCCTATAAAAGCTCTGATGACATTTCCTACACATCTTCCATTTGGGTATTTTGATAATGGAATAGATTTCGAGATATTCAGGGACTTGAGTATGTGAGGTATTATTTTCCGCTACATTTTGGTCCCTGAATCAATATATAAAGGTCAAGGACCGAATGCCGCACACCGGAGAGGGGGTACCCGAGGTTTAAAATGTATACTTACAGCAACAAAATACTTATAATAATATTCTTTACATATTCTAAACACGTTGAATAATGAGGCGTTTTTCGTGGGGCATGATTGGCAGCCAAGGGTAGATGTAAAATGATACATAATAATCCACCTCCAGGGACATGGATACTGCAGCCAGACTCTGGGTTTTGGCTAAATATTCCTTGAATAATCATCCTATGTCTTCACGCCAGAGGTCAGCCTCTCCGACTGTTTGAAAATTAGACATATTGCATTTCAATATAGGTAAACATTGCAAATTCTTCCTCAATGGTTTATTATTCCTTGGAGCAACAGTATGAGGAAAACAGTCAGTGTTTAGGACGCATTCCAATCGATTTAGCGTCCCAAAGTTATAACTAAATGATACTCCACCTACGAAAAAGCGTAGGTATCCTTGAATTCGACGTTTACAGTGGTTAGTTATCTCTCGGATTAACAGCATAGAGACTCATTCCATGGATTCAGAGTCCAATACATAGCGGAAAATGATACCCCACACGCCAAGGTACCCAAAAATCTCGAAAACCCACTTTCGAAACAGGTAGGTAGGTGTCCAATTCGACCCATACCAACCCCCAGGACAAGGATCTGTCCGGGATCCATTATAATGGTTTCGTTGTCTAAATGAGAGGTGAATGTTACCCCGCATGCCTATTTTCCGAGAAAAAAAAAACCGGAAACCGTCACCTACTTTCAACCCAAAAGCGACATTTTTTCCCCCACGGTATTTAGCAATATTCTTCCCACATTTGGTACGATCGGGCAGGAAAGAATTGAAGACCAACTAGTGCCCTAAAGAGGTCCCTGACTAAAATTTTAAATTTTTAGAAAATATTCTACTACCAAAAACAGCGCGGACGGCGGACGAAGGCCAACTGGTCCAAATTTGCATGGGTATGAGCAAAATATTTTTTTTTAACTCAATTTTTCGTGAATTGGGCTTGTGAGGTATTATTATACGCTATGCTTCGGGCGCAGAATTGATTTGAATGACCCCTGGACACTGTTTCCCCGTATCCCAATAATAAACTAGCGTTTGCTGCGTTTCTTGTTTCGATTGACTGCATAAAAAATGTAAAACCAAACCCTAGATGCTTGGCTGGTTTCTTCTTCTTCGTCACCAAATCTAAAATAGATAATATTTAGACATTAAAAATGAATTATTTAAGCTTCACAATTACAGCCCAGAAGTAGATAAGAAAAGTAAGTTCACTAATCAGCCTCGCTTATTATGTTCACGACGCAGCTATACGGTTACCTATTCAGTTTTATACCGCTTGACGCACTCCCGTATCCTACGGGGAAATGTATGATAACAAAGTTAATTTAAAAGAATTCTTCCTGAGAGAAGATTCGTTCCGCTCTCAGTGGAAAGTGATAAGAGTCAGAAGAGGCCGATTCTACCGAGCTCCATCTCGCGAGATCTTCACTCTCGCGAGAAGACCGAAATAAACAAACCGGTAGCGAGTAATTCGCTCAACTTTCTTCGACCGAGTTGGATTAGATTAGCCTCTCCGGGGAGCCGCGGAATCAATCTCCCCTAAACCTGGAAGCGTCGACTGGGGAAAGATTGTTCTGTGCGGTATTGAAACCTCTAAGGAAAATTAAATATTAAAAATTTGACGTTAATGTTCTCGAATAATTATTACATTTATCGGATAGCTGTTCAGCCGTTGATTCAATCAGTGCGGTGGATTATTGAATGTGTCAGTGATTAGGGCAGGTAAATAGCAGCTATCTTTTATGAGGGTTTACTACTCCTTCTAGCAGGATTATGGGGGAAACAGTGAGTGCGAATGGCGGACGGACATTTGGGTTTTATGATCTAGACATCATGAAGAGAGACATCATTTTTTAACTCTGGCATGAAAACATTGTTATACGAATCAAAACTTTACATAATTTTACGAGTACTATCCACAGGATTGGTCCCAGGATTGGCTGCCGTAACTTCAGGAATCGATTCTACAAATAATTTATACAAAAAGTCTCCCGTAGTTGTTTTCGTAAAACCCCTTGATTTTCAGAGTATTTACACTTTTCAGAATTTCATTCGTGTATTCAACTTTATGTCAATAAAATAGCCATATCTCAATTTATTTACACCGCGAAATCAAAATTGAGGACACCGTTGGGATAAACGTTTTTTCTTTGATCTGGGCGGTAAAAAATCCAATGTGTTTGCAAGCACCTGCTACCGATAATATGTAAGCCAATTTTTACCGACCGTCCAAAATCCACGTGTGTGCAAATAGATTTTTGATCTTATCGGTAATTTAGGCGTGTGGAGAATCATTTCCTTCTGTTTCCAAAATTACTCGGTCCTTGAAACATTTCAGTCTAATCGGTCCAAATTCGGAGAGGATGAGTGTAAAAATGTGTTTTGTGATAATCAGTTGTCGGAATATTTCGGAAGCTAGGCATGTCTGCTCTATCTAATAATGAAACTTTATGGATGAATTTGCAATTTTTGATCTAGATATCTTGAAACACAAAATGTCAAATTTAGGGGGCAATTTTTGACTCTGAACCCATGGAGATGGGTCCCAGACCGATTTGCGCCCACCTTATCTGGGTATGAGTACCTACCTACTTATTTTGAGAGTGGTTTTTCACGATATTTGGAGACCTAGGCGAATGAGGTATCATTTTCCATAAAGTTTGGGACGCTGAACCGTTATTGATGCGCTTCGGACACTCACTGTTCTCGTACTCGTTACCCTTCTTCTAAGGAATAATAAATTTTTGTGCAAGAATACGCAACGTTTTGGTATAGACATCTTGTAATCCCCCCCTGTATCTCATTTTTTAGGAAAGATAACTCTAGTCTGGAACTATGACCTCTCTTCAACACAAGATTTAAAAACGCTGCAAATTCCCGTCCCGCCGAGGTACCAGAAATCTCGAAAACCCACTTTCGAAATAGGTAGATAGATACCCATTTTGACCCATGACCTCTTCTTATGGGCTCCAATCGTCCCGGGATCCGTCTCATTGGATCCACCGTCCAAAATTTAGTCGAAGAAGAAATATAAGAAACATAAGAAATTCTGGCCCTAATCGGAGAGATCAACTTTCTGCTTGAAAACATAGGTTGACTATTCAAGTAATAACCAACCAAAAGCTTGCCCATCGAAATCGGGGACGGTTAGTTGAACGTTCCACCATTAATTAACTCCCACGAGTTCGGACGAGCGCCCTTGGGGAATGACTCCTTGATGTCAATCAGTGATCCGGTAATTCGCGTCGGATTAGAGGGGTAATTGAACAAATAGTCAGCGTTCCAAGCCGATGACTACCTGATGCTTGCTCTCTAAACTGCACAGAATCAAAGCCCCCGAAATAGTTTGCATTTGGTCATTGGCATGCTAATGCCAATTAAACGGAAACTAAATAATTTGAATACTAATTGTACAATGCAACTCTGAGTTCAGTTATTCAACGATTCCCGATCTAGTTGATTGCACACAATGTGAGAATGTGGTGCACATTTTGAGCAATTGCTGGGAACAAGGGCAAGTTCACCCCTCATATTCCCACCCAATAGGTAACCGTTTGCGTATTCCGCTGCCACCCTCTGATTTTACCCTAGGATGTGGAAAATGATCCTTTCGCAATCACGGCATCGCCTAAGGCAACTCGTTTTGCTGTCTCTGTAAACTTTTTTCTCCCCCACCTAACGGAAACGACTATTGCGAATCGGGATCAAAGTCGAAATGAGTGTTGGAATGTGGAAGTACTGCGCTTTTTTCAAGAGAAACGTTCCAATTTGTTGGGACTTGGAGAAGCAGGCTTTTGAATGTCTCTCTTGGAATTTCATCTGCTATTGAAACAGGTTTTTATATAAGTCATCTTCGTCATCCTAAATTACTTGAGAAAAGAAAAAAAAATGTTTCGTCGTCCAGGCTTACGTATTTCTTTCCGTGGCCGCCGAGTAATACGAATTCACCGTGAAAACGAGTGCTTCGTTATTGTAATTACGAATCCTCATTCTGAGTAAAACGTCATTTTTGCAGCGGTAAATTCCTTCTCTTTGCCATTATTCTCTGATGACTCTGGTAAAAACATGATGTACCGCCTCTTGTGCAGGCTATCCCTCTCGAATACCTCGAATCTCATCGCATCGGCTCTACAATCCTTCTGCGGCCAAGGGAGGGGGATTACACAATTGATTGAACAATCCCTGCCCTTTTCTACGACCATAATTGAATCGACGTAACTTATTTGACAGATCATTATAAGAGCGGAGGCTTAATCCGAAAGCCCGACTCCCCGACTAGTTCAGGGAATGAAAACCACCCTTCTCGTCTGAGGACAATGGGAAACCGATTTCAAACTTGATTAATGTTCTGAACTCACATTGTGGAGTCTAATTAAAAACTGATATTTGATTTGCGGCGTCGGAAATGGGATACGTTTTTGGCGAGATCCGGCCCATTAAATGGCTTGCCTCCAGATTGTTTGTGATGCCTCAACTACCTCGTATGTGACATTATTTGAAGACTTATGGGTTATGCTAGCTCTGTAGGGGAGCGGCTGGCTGGCTGATAAGATCTGGCTAGTGTGTAAATTCGTTTAGGGGGTTGAAAAATGACATACCTTACATAGCAAGACGGCCCAAAGCGGGCCTAGAAGTCTAAAGACTCACTACTTGCCCTATGCAAAAATTACCTTCCGGGAGCACATTAGATAACGCAGGCACGACGGCAGCACTATGCAGGCTAATAGCAAGACCATGACCTGGCAAGAAAATGCTGCTGATATCAGTGGCCAGTTTAGTCATGCTGTATGGAGCAAGGACATGGGCAGAGCGCTTAGGTTAGTAGAACGGTATCGGAGCCAGCAGTCCGTGTATATGGGTTTATGGTAGGAGAGAAGACCTGAGGAAAACAACAGTGATCAAGGAGGAACTCGATAAGACATTGAACGAGTGGCAAATCAGTTGGGACAATGAATTGAGAGGACGATGGACAGCGAAAATGACAGACCGCACGGGTAGGTAAAGATTCATGAGGAAGGATAGAAACGCATTCCAATGATTTTTGCCCTCCGAAACCAAATACTAGTTGGCTTACTCCCGATATATTAAACAACTACGTACCTATATGAGCAGTTCTTTTTAAATTATCGGCAATAAGATGGTGTTATGGGCACGTGACCGTTTCCCACTTTTCTGAAAGTCAATGGAGAGGAAAGTTAACCCGTGATGCTTAGTTACGGTCCGGGGAACACCTCAGCTTTGGTAATGGTTGACTCTTGAACTGCATGCATATTTATGTGGGTCGAACTTGTTGAGGTTCCGAGCCAGGCCACCACCTTGATTCACTCTCCAGTTGCCGGAATTACGAGCCTCTCCATATTCATACACAATATATAATTACACAGTTCTTGCAGGAGAGGAGATTCTAATTAGATTGACAATTCGAGACGAGGCCGGGACAAATCAGATATGTGAGTTTTTAGAACAGTTGTGGGGGAGGAACCAATTTTGGCTGATAAAGTAAATAGCAGTGAACACATGACCTCCAACAGCAGCCAAAAGATTCACTGTGTTCATATCTATCTGCTCTATCTGCAAGACCCAGGTCAAAAAGGAAGATGCAGAGAGTTCTTGACAGCCCGGTGGTATAGTACTGGGGGAGTCTGTCAGGATCCGTTATTTGGGGAACGGGCTTGTACCCCACGCCAACAACCTGACCAAGGGAGGGTCCCTAACAAGAAGGTACAGGGAAAATAGGACAATGATGCGACACCGAACATTATAATAACAGCTAGGTACGAAATGGACAAAATATTAAAAGACAAACCAGAGAGTGGTTCGACCTTAAGGGTCTCTAAAGCCTTCCTGTCATGATTCAAGCGCATGGAGCGAGCGCGAGTGAAGCTTGTGAGCCGGTGGTACGATATTCATCCCTTCCTCTGGCTCCTGAGGGATGATGTATCTGAGCAGGGATATGCGAGGGACTAGACTCAAACAGTGCTCCCAGGAGATGTCCTGGCCTCGTCCAGATTCAATGGCTGAACCGTAAACTTGACTAACTTCAGCAAAGCTACCAGCAGGCAACAGAGTAGTTTGTCAGGACTGCTCTGGATGTCCGAGGGACTAGACTCAAACACTGCTCCCTGGAGATGTCCTGGACTCGTCCGAATTCGATGTTGTGTGAAACGAAAACCTGACTAACATATCAGGACTAACATATTGAGTGAGGTAGCGACGGATTGTACCCTTCTCGTTTTAGAACCGAAATTTCAGGTATTTCATTTCAAGGTTCTAACAACCTACTTTGCTTTGTTAAAAAAATTAATAATAATAATAATAATAATTTGATATCCCAAGAAGTACCTGATTCCTCCATATCCCTCTTGATCCATAGGCAACCTTTTCATCCCACCTCCATGCTAATTCACGTATTGTCGTTGGTTTTCTAATTTTTTTTCTTCCGATTTCAAGAAAACTCAGCGAAAAAAGCCTTATTTTTTGGAAATAGAAAATTTCAAGATATTTTACACTGAATCCGAATCTAAGGTAAGAAAAATGTGTGGTTCGGAAATGAAAAGAAGTTGGCGTGCCCTAGGCCGAATTGGTCGAACCTCATCCTCATTTTGGACACACGATCCAAGATAGACTTCACGATCAGGTAGACTCGAACGGTAACTGCAGCGTAATCCCAATAGTGATAAACTTGGTATGAACTTGATGGACTTGGTGAAAACAATTCAGACATCAATAAACTACAACAAACAGGATGAGCCGCAAGAATAACTCTTCACGACTCAACTGGAGAAAAACACCGGTTGTTCCTCTGACTGGGGTGAAATGCAAAGGAGAACACAGATTTGCCATTAATTACTGCGGACCGCCTCCTCTCGCCACAAAGTGAAAGGCCGCGCACAGACTTGGAATTCTATGAAAATTCCATTCGAAATTCCTTCTCAGATGACTCAGATTCCAAGAGATGTAATTGACTCTAATTTAACATCGCTGCTAACGATTTTTCATTTATCTTTGAAATTCCACGCTCGTTCTTCATCTCCAATGCCATGTAATGAGGACATAAAAGTTTAGTAATACCCAAACAACCAACTTTCCAAACGAAACGACGGGGTATTTGGGTAAAGCCGATTATGGAAGGAACAAGATGTTGCGTTCATTCTCAAAAGTGATGTTGTCTTTTTACTCTTATTATAAGAAATGGAAATTCTTCGGGCTCTTTAACAGAAAAAAGCTGTTATACTTGAGGAAATTCAGGGAGTGCCCCTTACTGGCACTGACAGGCCCCTAACTATACCAGGTAACAACGAGGCGAGAGATACGTATTTATTTTGCATTTCAGAGCTACGAAAAAGGAGTTGAATTGGCTTTGTGGATACGTGAAAAAGTTCAATACACTATTTATTATCTCTTGCCAAATCAGTAGGAAGGACAGGAATAAGGCAACTTAGGCAAATAAATAAATAAATAATCCACTCATCTATCCCGCCGGGTTTATGACACCGTTGTTTTTATAAGTTATAAGGTATAACGCTGACAAAAATCAATTCTCATTTACTCTGTTTAATTAACAACCGCGAACTTCTAATAACGCTTGCACAATCAGATTGAACACTTAATCACCGTTTTTGACACTGAAATTTCTTCACCTTATCATTCAATCTTGAAGGAAGTTGGTGGTCGTAGTGAGCGCTTTGTCGTTCACGTTTCTCCAACATTTTCGCAGTCCCTCATTGGTTGAACTGAATGAAAGAGCTGACGCCGGCGCGAAGTCACCGTCGACGGGGGTCTATTGTTAAGTTTGCGGAATAAAGGGACGCGCTCAATGGCTATAAATCACTTTGGTAAACAATTAAGTTACAGCCAACAGAGTTGAAGAGATAGGTATTGTAAATTTGTTGGAGAAAAATGCGGACGAGAGAGAAAAACTCATTGTTGTAAGGCAATAAAATAAATCTGAACGGTTCATCTTTTTATTCAAAGTTTTCGTTCTCAAAGGGATATCAAAAGTATTTGAGAAAAAGAATCGTCTTTGTTATTGGTGGACCCGAATGGAGTCTATACGCAAACATTTTACATTTTATGGAGCATGTCGAGCGTTGTTTGCCCCAAAAACCGAATGGATATATCGAAATTCAAAACTACCCACTTTAAAACGTTAAAAACAAAAAATCAAACATCAAAAAAACAAAAATCTAGTTTGGAAAGGTATATGTGTTTTCTTCCTCTTTCCTTTTGTTTGATATCAATAGAGTTTAGTTTGTTACGCCAATAAGTAGGTATATCGTAAACACAATGCAGTGTTGACTTGATGAGAATTGGCACATTTATCCAATTTTATTTTTCCAATGTATTTTATTTTATTTCTGTTCAGGCAAACTATTTGAATAATTAGAGCAACAGTAGCTCTCCACAGTACACTTGAACAGATGGTTCACTCAATGTTAAAACTTACTTCAGACTTTGCAGCAATCCTGGTGGCTGTCCACTGTAACTAACGCATATGTCCTGGGGCCTACAGATTTTGTACCGATGTACAGATTTTCTGTAGACTGATCTGTTTTTGTAGGCCTTCATTGTGTCTTTTACTCACTGATTTGCTATCAATGATACAGTGTAAATAGTTATAAGAATGGTTCAACTGGATTGGTTATAAGAAGAACACATAGTAAAGGGCAATGAACTTTATTTACAGAAAGATAGTACATGTAACCATTCATGTTACATGTTACCAATGTTCTTAACTTGGGATTTGTAAACAAAACAGTTCACTTGCAGCAGAATACCTTGTGATTGCAAGTTGTATTCTGTAAGTCAAAATGTTTGTTCATTTTGGAAACAGTTTGAAAAACAACATGGTGATGCATACTCAAGACGCTGATAGATGATTGTTCCAAATTTTTGTGCACCCCCGTAGTGCTGCTAGCAGTACTATACAAAAGTACCATCAATACAATACAGTGGGCTTGTTTCCTCTATGAAGTGGGCCAGCCCTGATCTTCTCTCTGCCAACTGTATCCCCCAACGGGCGCCATTTTATGGATGGGGATATTCATGTGTTGTGAAGCTTGAGAGTTGTGTGTATGTGATGCCATCAATTATAATGAACCAAAATAACACCTGGCGTTCTGGAATGCCCAAAAAAATTCCTGAAGCTGTAACGTTTGGCAATCGTGGAGGGCAAAATCCCTTACTTGGCGAACCTGAAACAATACCTCTAACCTTATTACATAGGTGGTAATCTCTGCTGACTACCGTGTTGCGATCACGTCTAATGATGTAGGCGGTATTTTGCGAAATGCTTTCCTTGCATCTGTCCTGCTCTTTAGACAAGTAAAGGTGACACAAGACTCGTTGCGATTTTCTTTTCGTCTTTAAAACTTCACTGGGAAATGCGCTCCTCGCGACGGCGTCATTTGTCTTGAAAAACATGGCGTTATCTCTGAGAGAACCTAGAAAATGTCTTCCACTAAAAAGCTTTCCACATTCCACCCATCTACTCCATCCCGTCGTTCTCATCTTTCACGCCGCCGCCCAAAATTAATTTATTTCGTTTGCTCTCTCCCTCCAAGAAAGTATTTTGCGGAACGGATAATTCTTGAAAAAAGGGAAAGATAACGCAACGCTTGGAAGATGCCGAATGTTTCCTCCGCAGTGATGATGCCATCTACACTACTGGAGCAGTGGAGGGTGGAAAATATTGTTTCAATAAAGAGAAAAGTATCATGGAAACATTTGGCTCCGTAGTCCAGCATACCATAGCAAATAATTTCCATATCAAAAGACAGTCAAGGCGGCTGCGATGCAATTCCTGCATGAAAAATTATAATGCTACAATTCCGTTTAGTAAATTTGAATGCTAACGGGAAGCGAAAAATCCAATAGGATTTTCACTTTAAACTTATCACAGCTTAAAAGTACCCACTTTCTACAAAACTCGTATTTTTCAAAAAAAAATTTTTTTTTTTTTCGAATTTGGAGCGCTGAATATCTCTAATTACGTCAAAAACCTTTTCTGATGACTCCATCTGGGAGGAAATTCATCAATGGCCTTCATCAATGTGTTTTCTTTATGTGTGTATTCTACGTGTCTGAGGTCGAGCTCCTCTACCGATCTACGTAAAACGTTGACATTTTGTGTTTCAAAATGTCCAGTTTCCAAAACCGGGTTGTCTGTCAGCCATCCACGATATTCATGGCAGAATGAATTTCTCTAAAAACCAGCGAAAATTTGGTCATGAGATTGCATTTATTCTCAAAATGGTCCTCAAAACTGTGAGGCTGAAAACGGAAGCGGGGTGCGGGTAGAATTTTGAATTCTGATTATTTCCTCACATTCACTAGAATTTTTTCCTTATTTTGTGCTCATCCACCTATAGGAAAGAGAGACATTTTTTTTTTTTTTTTTTTTTTTTTTTTTTTTTTTTTTTTTTTTACACCTCTCAATAATGCAAAAGACCGAAAACTCGCCTTTTTTTTTTTCTTTTTAATGTTTACTTTGTCCGTAGCCCAAATAATACCAGATGTGAAGGGCTTCAGTCACGTCCCAAGCCTCAATCTACCACCACCTGCAATTCCAGTCCATTTGGCTGAATTCGGTTCGATTTGAACCGGTTCCAAGATTTTCCCTTTATCTCTGAAGTTTCGTTATCGATGAGAGACGATTTTGATGTAGTGGCCGTCAGGGATCGATGAAGAGTTATAGCCAATGTTCTTGTAATCCGTTGGGTCGGTGTAGGTACTTCCGATGTGGGCGAGAACATATGGGCGATCGTAGACCGGATAACTACTCGTTGCTTTGGGTAATAGTCGGAGTTCAACGGGCAGAATTCGCACCAACATATCACGGAAAACTGAGGAATGGACTTGGTAATGAGAACGAGTAGAGAACGATACGATTCGAACTGAATGTTTTTACATTCGGAAAACAACAGGACTAAATCTTAAAATCGTTTATTTCCTTCAGGTCAACATCAATAACACAAAATTGAGGATGCAATTCGATAGTCGAAAACGTGAAAACGGTCGATGGTTTGCCTCCGATAATTGATAGTCAAGTACCGCAATTGTAAATAATTAAGCAAGTTGTATTAATTTTATTAAAAAATAATAATCAATCGTTCCGATGCAATCGATTTAGTATTTTTAATGTACAAAACAAATAATATAGAAATTAATTAAAATTAATATAGAATTTTTAAATTTCGAAGGAACAACTAAGTCAATTTAGTGTCAATAGATCAATAGAAATATATCAAATATCTTAGTTATATCGATATTGATCAATTGATATATTGAGGAATATATTGCTGCCGATATTGCCACCCTACACATAATGGATTTGTAGTTCACAACACTAAGCATGTCGACTGAATACTATAAACGTATTGCTAATTAACTCTGTTGGAACTCTCATTCATTCTGATAGTGATCTTTATTGCACTAGTTGATCTAGGTTCACATAAATTGATCACATTTGCACATTTGATACACAGACTTATACAACGGTTGGGGATCAAAGTATTCGGAAAATGATGCCCCGCACAATTACAAATTCAAGATGACAAATAAATAGAAATTTACAGAATATGTACTACCTATCTATATGTACCTAACCTTTTGCTCGGCGTTGGAGATCAATCAGGCTGAATTTTGAAAAAGAGGTACATCGATAAGGCCTCTACACTGGTTCAAAGCAGCCGGGGAAATAAATGAGGAAACATTTTTTCACTAAGATGAGGATGTATCAATAGTGACCTTTCTATTAAGACTGTAAAATGATTATTCCTGGGCAATCAGAAAGCCTCAATCAATCGCTCAATTAGCCTAATTGTTTTGTGTAACTACCAAAATATATAATATGACTGACCTAATTTATAGCTACCAACTCAATTTCTTATCGTTGCATAATACCTTTCCTGATAGCTCCACCTAAACCTTGTGAAATGGCTTTAAGGTTCCTTTGAAGTTTAACAAAAATATGAGGAAAATTACTTTTTCCCTCTCAAATACCCTTTGATTATTGAATGGATATTGTCTGGTTAAAAGTGGATATTGCGGAGGGTCCTTGACGTTTGTTACGTGTTAGCTCGCTTCGTTTATTATCTCTCCTCCGTTACATGCGATTCAATATCGAACAACACCAGATCATTGCTCTCAAACATCATTGTACATGAGTGTCTCATCGTATAGGTACCCCTCACCTAACTAGCTTAGAAAAAGCCCTCTGTTAGCTCTTCATTCCTCATATTTGTATCAATAGATTAAAAATAGAAATAAATGAGTGAAGCTAGAACCTAGACAAAAATATACTATCGTTAGATTTTTTTTTTTTTTTTTGAAATGTGTTTTTACAATGTTGTCGCTATTTTATTCGTGAGAGGTATCATTTCGACTAAATTTTGGACGCTGAATCCAATAAGACGGGCCCTGGAACGATTGGCGCATCTGTTGCAAGCGTGTTTTTGAGATTTCTGGTACCTGCGCGTGTGGGGTATTATTTTCCACTAAATTTTGGACTCTGAATCAATTGGAATGGGTCCGGGACACGCCACCCTTACTGCTTTCCCTATTTTCCCCATGTTCGATATATTCGACAATTTAGGAATGTGGGGCATCATTTTCCTATATGTTGAACGCTGAATCGCTTGGAATGAGTCTCCATGCTTCTGTTCCTAGGAATAACCAACCCCTGTGAAAGGAATATATTGCTGCCGATATTGCCACCCTACACATAATGGATTTGTAGTTCACAACACTAAGCATGTCGACTGAATACTATAAACGTATTGCTAATTAACTCTGTTGGAACTCTCATTCATTCTGATAGTGATCTTTATTGCACTAGTTGATCTAGGTTCACATAAATTGATCACATTTGCACATTTGATACACAGACTTATACAACGGTTGGGGATCAAAGTATTCGGAAAATGATGCCCCGCACAATTACAAATTCAAGATGACAAATAAATAGAAATTTACAGAATATGTACTACCTATCTATATGTACCTAACCTTTTGCTCGGCGTTGGAGATCAATCAGGCTGAATTTTGAAAAAGAGGTACATCGATAAGGCCTCTACACTGGTTCAAAGCAGCCGGGGAAATAAATGAGGAAACATTTTTTCACTAAGATGAGGATGTATCAATAGTGACCTTTCTATTAAGACTGTAAAATGATTATTCCTGGGCAATCAGAAAGCCTCAATCAATCGCTCAATTAGCCTAATTGTTTTGTGTAACTACCAAAATATATAATATGACTGACCTAATTTATAGCTACCAACTCAATTTCTTATCGTTGCATAATACCTTTCCTGATAGCTCCACCTAAACCTTGTGAAATGGCTTTAAGGTTCCTTTGAAGTTTAACAAAAATATGAGGAAAATTACTTTTTCCCTCTCAAATACCCTTTGATTATTGAATGGATATTGTCTGGTTAAAAGTGGATATTGCGGAGGGTCCTTGACGTTTGTTACGTGTTAGCTCGCTTCGTTTATTATCTCTCCTCCGTTACATGCGATTCAATATCGAACAACACCAGATCATTGCTCTCAAACATCATTGTACATGAGTGTCTCATCGTATAGGTACCCCTCACCTAACTAGCTTAGAAAAAGCCCTCTGTTAGCTCTTCATTCCTCATATTTGTATCAATAGATTAAAAATAGAAATAAATGAGTGAAGCTAGAACCTAGACAAAAATATACTATCGTTAGATTTTTTTTTTTTTTTTGAAATGTGTTTTTACAATGTTGTCGCTATTTTATTCGTGAGAGGTATCATTTCGACTAAATTTTGGACGCTGAATCCAATAAGACGGGCCCTGGAACGATTGGCGCATCTGTTGCAAGCGTGTTTTTGAGATTTCTGGTACCTGCGCGTGTGGGGTATTATTTTCCACTAAATTTTGGACTCTGAATCAATTGGAATGGGTCCGGGACACGCCACCCTTACTGCTTTCCCTATTTTCCCCATGTTCGATATATTCGACAATTTAGGAATGTGGGGCATCATTTTCCTATATGTTGAACGCTGAATCGCTTGGAATGAGTCTCCATGCTTCTGTTCCTAGGAATAACCAACCCCTGTGAAAGGAATATATTGCTGCCGATATTGCCACCCTACACATAATGGATTTGTAGTTCACAACACTAAGCATGTCGACTGAATACTATAAACGTATTGCTAATTAACTCTGTTGGAACTCTCATTCATTCTGATAGTGATCTTTATTGCACTAGTTGATCTAGGTTCACATAAATTGATCACATTTGCACATTTGATACACAGACTTATACAACGGTTGGGGATCAAAGTATTCGGAAAATGATGCCCCGCACAATTACAAATTCAAGATGACAAATAAATAGAAATTTACAGAATATGTACTACCTATCTATATGTACCTAACCTTTTGCTCGGCGTTGGAGATCAATCAGGCTGAATTTTGAAAAAGAGGTACATCGATAAGGCCTCTACACTGGTTCAAAGCAGCCGGGGAAATAAATGAGGAAACATTTTTTCACTAAGATGAGGATGTATCAATAGTGACCTTTCTATTAAGACTGTAAAATGATTATTCCTGGGCAATCAGAAAGCCTCAATCAATCGCTCAATTAGCCTAATTGTTTTGTGTAACTACCAAAATATATAATATGACTGACCTAATTTATAGCTACCAACTCAATTTCTTATCGTTGCATAATACCTTTCCTGATAGCTCCACCTAAACCTTGTGAAATGGCTTTAAGGTTCCTTTGAAGTTTAACAAAAATATGAGGAAAATTACTTTTTCCCTCTCAAATACCCTTTGATTATTGAATGGATATTGTCTGGTTAAAAGTGGATATTGCGGAGGGTCCTTGACGTTTGTTACGTGTTAGCTCGCTTCGTTTATTATCTCTCCTCCGTTACATGCGATTCAATATCGAACAACACCAGATCATTGCTCTCAAACATCATTGTACATGAGTGTCTCATCGTATAGGTACCCCTCACCTAACTAGCTTAGAAAAAGCCCTCTGTTAGCTCTTCATTCCTCATATTTGTATCAATAGATTAAAAATAGAAATAAATGAGTGAAGCTAGAACCTAGACAAAAATATACTATCGTTAGATTTTTTTTTTTTTTTTTGAAATGTGTTTTTACAATGTTGTCGCTATTTTATTCGTGAGAGGTATCATTTCGACTAAATTTTGGACGCTGAATCCAATAAGACGGGCCCTGGAACGATTGGCGCATCTGTTGCAAGCGTGTTTTTGAGATTTCTGGTACCTGCGCGTGTGGGGTATTATTTTCCACTAAATTTTGGACTCTGAATCAATTGGAATGGGTCCGGGACACGCCACCCTTACTGCTTTCCCTATTTTCCCCATGTTCGATATATTCGACAATTTAGGAATGTGGGGCATCATTTTCCTATATGTTGAACGCTGAATCGCTTGGAATGAGTCTCCATGCTTCTGTTCCTAGGAATAACCAACCCCTGTGAAAGGAATATATTGCTGCCGATATTGCCACCCTACACATAATGGATTTGTAGTTCACAACACTAAGCATGTCGACTGAATACTATAAACGTATTGCTAATTAACTCTGTTGGAACTCTCATTCATTCTGATAGTGATCTTTATTGCACTAGTTGATCTAGGTTCACATAAATTGATCACATTTGCACATTTGATACACAGACTTATACAACGGTTGGGGATCAAAGTATTCGGAAAATGATGCCCCGCACAATTACAAATTCAAGATGACAAATAAATAGAAATTTACAGAATATGTACTACCTATCTATATGTACCTAACCTTTTGCTCGGCGTTGGAGATCAATCAGGCTGAATTTTGAAAAAGAGGTACATCGATAAGGCCTCTACACTGGTTCAAAGCAGCCGGGGAAATAAATGAGGAAACATTTTTTCACTAAGATGAGGATGTATCAATAGTGACCTTTCTATTAAGACTGTAAAATGATTATTCCTGGGCAATCAGAAAGCCTCAATCAATCGCTCAATTAGCCTAATTGTTTTGTGTAACTACCAAAATATATAATATGACTGACCTAATTTATAGCTACCAACTCAATTTCTTATCGTTGCATAATACCTTTCCTGATAGCTCCACCTAAACCTTGTGAAATGGCTTTAAGGTTCCTTTGAAGTTTAACAAAAATATGAGGAAAATTACTTTTTCCCTCTCAAATACCCTTTGATTATTGAATGGATATTGTCTGGTTAAAAGTGGATATTGCGGAGGGTCCTTGACGTTTGTTACGTGTTAGCTCGCTTTGTTTATTATCTCTCCTCCGTTACATGCGATTCAATATCGAACAACACCAGATCATTGCTCTCAAACATCATTGTACATGAGTGTCTCATCGTATAGGTACCCCTCACCTAACTAGCTTAGAAAAAGCCCTCTGTTAGCTCTTCATTCCTCATATTTGTATCAATAGATTAAAAATAGAAATAAATGAGTGAAGCTAGAACCTAGACAAAAATATACTATCGTTAGATTTTTTTTTTTTTTTTTTGAAATGTGTTTTTACAATGTTGTCGCTATTTTATTCGTGAGAGGTATCATTTCGACTAAATTTTGGACGCTGAATCCAATAAGACGGGCCCTGGAACGATTGGCGCATCTGTTGCAAGCGTGTTTTTGAGATTTCTGGTACCTGCGCGTGTGGGGTATTATTTTCCACTAAATTTTGGACTCTGAATCAATTGGAATGGGTCCGGGACACGCCACCCTTACTGCTTTCCCTATTTTCCCCATGTTCGATATATTCGACAATTTAGGAATGTGGGGCATCATTTTCCTATATGTTGAACGCTGAATCGCTTGGAATGAGTCTCCATGCTTCTGTTCCTAGGAATAACCAACCCCTGTGAAAGACTTGTCTTCCTTTTACGACCCTATATGGCATAGGCAAAAATTCTACTTATAAAAATGGGTGTTCGAAACTATTTTTACTTTTTTGTGGGTGAAATTACTCATAGGACCGTTTCTGCTAGTGTCATCCCTTCGATTATAAACTGACTTATTTTTTTTTTTTAGCCGATGTTCAGATTCAGTCCCTTATTTCTGGCCTCTGGGATGTTCGGTAGGAAGATGCTAATCTAACGCATAAATTATGCTCTCGACAGCGATGATTTAGTATTTCGACCTACCTAATCGATAAGTCGAGTTCGACGATGGTCTATTAAGTCTAAGTAGGCTGTTCGCCCGCCCTTATTCCTTCAACAATCTTATCGGGGGAGTGAAATGGAGTGAAGCTTCTAAATTTTCTCATGCGCGTAATGAATGCTATCAACTTGTTAAATTGAGTCATCATAGATCGAGAGCCATGGACGTAAACTACTGGCATTTCATGCAGGAGCAGGGGCGTAGGGGATGCTGAATTATATCGAAAACACTTCCACAGAAGTATAGGAGATAAATTTTCATTCGAATACTTGATAGTCGGCCTATCCTAAATCGTCATGATTACGTATGTCTCCGAAGCTGATATTGAGGACTGAAGTCTGAACGAGTAGCTCGGTAACCTTCTTTTACTGCCTATCGTATATGCTAAGTACTTCCCTCTGGAGAGGCTATTCCCCGTGTTTGAGTGGGTTCTTATCGCGGATCCAATGTCGAGGGCACGGGTCCATTGATCCCCCGTTTGGAACCGCACGTTTGAATTACATTTCAACGCAGCTCAAGTCTTGTCCAATGTGTCAATCGGCTCAAAGTTCGCGAAATAGACGAAACTCCAGTTAGAGGGCCGTTACGCTGAAGGAAACCGGATGGAAGATTACTACGGAGCGGAATCTAATTTGATTCTAGGTTCCTGTTCGTGACAGCGAGAATCCGAGCTTTTAATTGAATAATTAACGGCGCTAATTACATCAGGAACGAACCATTTTGTATAGTTTTCATTGATAACGAGTCTCACGTAATTCTAACCGAAGTAGCCAATTAATTTGAAAGAAGTTTACTTTTCAATTCCCCTTTCTCGTGTTTATGTAATGCAGGACATCAAATTCATTTGAGAGCATGCTACAACAACAACACCAATACAAAAGTGGTTGGTTATTCCTTGGAGCAGGATTATGGGTGAGTGTAGAGTGTCCCGGACTCATCCCAATCGATTCAGTGTCCAACATTGATGGGAAATGATGCACCATTGATTCAAGGAATAACCAACCAAAAGTGAACTAACTGTTCTTCATTTTCTCTTGAAAGAACGTCAAACTGAGCAGCTTCATTAGGTATCTTTTGACAATCCCCTTGAGCTCTTACACCAATAATTCATGTACGTATCTAGTGCTGAGCTATTGCAAAATTATTCCTGGGTAGTCATTGATTGACTGAAAACCTCCATTCCACAATAAAAATCAATTGATTTATTTTGCGGTTGCTCACCCTTTATTGTATTTTAAAGGCCTCATGGCTGATTATTCCGATAATAAACTTTTGTAATCATGCCAGGGGTCAACCTCTTGACTCGATCGGCCGAATTCGGGGAGCTTATGGGTAAAAATGTGTTTTGGTTGGTTATTCCTCGAATAATCAACCTATGTTTTCATGATAATGGTCAACCTCTCCGATTTGGCTCAAAATTTTTTTCTGGACGTTTCATGATGTCCTGATCAAAAAAGGTCAATGTCCGTCCGCCGTACGCCGTACGCCGTCCATGTTCCGCGCCGTTTTTGGTAGTAGAAAATTTTCTAAAAATCTGAAATTTGGGTCAGGGGTCTGTTCCCTGCCGAGATGGATCCTCGAAACTTTTCAGCCCGATCGGACCAAATTTGGGGGGGGGGGGTAGGGGTCAAAATGTGTTTTTTGAAAAATGGATTTTCAAGATTTTGGGCGATCCAGGCGAGTAGGGTGTCATTTTTCACTAAATTTTGGACGCTGAATCCAATGAAACGGGTCCCAGAACGATTGGCACCCACTGGAGAAAGTTGATGGAATATCTTATACATTCCATGTAACATACGAACTACATATTGCTCTCCTTAGACTGTTAGTGGTCATGAGGGTTTGCAGCTCTGTTCATTTAAGTCTCAAGTCACTCCTTCTTCTAGAGTTGTAAGAAAGTGAGTACATAAATATATTGTTCAAATTGTGATCCGCGAGTTATAATTCCCATTTTCTCACCAAGAAAGTTCAAGAGAAGTAATGGGTCAAATTGGGTATTTGTTACACATTTCGAATATGTTTTTTCGGGATTTCTGCTACCTAGGCGCGTGGGGTATAGTTTTCCACAAAATTTTGGACACTGAATCCAATTAAATGGGTCCCAGAACGATCGGCACCCACTGGAAGAAGTAATGGGTCAAATTGGGTATTTATTACCCATTTTGAATATGTGTTTTCGGGATTTCTGCTACCTAGGCGTGTGGGGTATAGTTTTCCACTAAATTTTGGACGCTGAATTCAATGATGTGTGTCCCAGAACGATTGGCAACCACCGGAAGAAGTTATGGGTCAAAATGGGTATGTATCCACCCATTTTGTATGTGTCAGGATTTCTGGTGCCTAGGCGTGTGGGGTGTCATATTCCACTAAATTTTGAACCCTGAATTGATTGGAATGGGTCTGGGACCCGCCACACCCACTGTTTCCCCCATTCGAGGAATAACCAACCCGTGTGTAAGAATTTGCAGATTTTTTTGAAACTCCATTTTCGGTATTTTTTGGAAATTAAGCTTGTGGGCATTAGGCATTTTCTACTAAATGATGGACGCTGAATCGATTATAATGAGTCCTGAGCCCTCAATGTTTTCCCCATACCCTTGCTCCGATGAATGAAACTGCAGCACTTTATATTTTAAAAATTGTTTGTCAATTCTTAATCACATAGATTTCCAACTATATTGTTGTTTAACTCTGTACGTCAACTCTGTAATCCTCTAAAATACACTTCCTCGAACTCGCGAAGTTAACCTATAACCCTGTGAAATAATTCGCAGTGTTCCTGGCATCAGGTTTCTGTATGATCTTTCTCTACAAAAATTTCTTATATGAACTGATATACTTACGTGGAACCCTTCATCAGACAAACTCAGTTGGAATTCGAACTCTTTCGACTTAATCACTTTTTTTCAAGCCTCGCTTGATACCATACTTTTCGCTATGCACTACGAAACTCGCCTTGTATAGTCAAAGGAGGGGATGGTAATAGAAATAGCGGGAACTAGGATTAACTAGGAAAGGTCACCACCCACCAATCTACCTTTGTTTAAACTCCTCTAAAAAGTTAAAGTTATTCATGAATTCTCGGACTTTTTCTGCTTTTTTTTTAAAGATATTTTCCACGAAGGCCACACTCGTCCCAACTTGAAATTCTCCGATCCTCGTGTTTGTTTATTATTTACGCTGTCGCGTCAACTTCTTTATTCCGCGTTCCTAACCGTATTTCTATTCTCTGACAAGGTTCCGTCGCAACAGGTTTATTCCCAGTCGAGGATCTGTTCAGTTCAGTGAAATGATCTTCGGACTCGCTAGGAACAAAACGATGTGAGGGCTCTTTGAGGTGAGTTATATCATTTGAGAAACAAAAGTACAATAATGATCGAAGTTGAATTTAACATTAGAAAGAATGAAAGTTATAAATCATTTCACAATATTCACTTGTTTCCTGGGGCCTGTTTATCTGAATGTTCACGGTAAAAAGGGAATAAATGCTTTTGATTTCAATAATTAGATACTCCATACTCTCCTGTTCTGTCTTCATTTTTCATCATTTCTTGACGTAGTAGGCTTGCCAGGTTCTCCAGTTGACGTCACAATCCTTAGGCTCAACTCAGCACTACACAAATATTCCTCCGCAACTGAGGTAGCAGAAGACCCCTTGAAACGGCGCGGAAAAGATGCCCAAGGCAACTATGATGAAGAAGATCCGCTTCTCTTGGGTTGTCTTGTTGGGAGGATGCATAGTCAAATATTCGAAATAGGTCGATGGATGCCCATTTTGACCAATAACCGGTGGGCAACAATCGTTCTGGGACTCGTCTCATTGGATTCAGCTTCCAAAATGTAGTCCAAAATAATACCCCTCACGCCTAGATCGCCGAGAATATTGAAAATCCACATTCCGAAATACAACTTTTCTTTTATTTCTTGTGCAAACAATGCGTATTTACGACTCACTAACTTTAGGAAGAATAAGTACTACTCACCATAAGTACACAGACGCGACCTAACTTGTGGCATCTGGATGGCTACCAAACTTGTAAGCAACTATAGGGAGTAAATGTCCCTAGTGGCAGAACCTCACACTATACGTTACGAATGCGTTAAAAGTTCACATTTCTGACAATGCAGAGTTAGAGAACGCTGCAAACTCCTTCACAGAGTTGGTTATTCCTCGAACCAGGAGCATGAAGACTCATTCCGATCGACTCAGTGTCCAAAATTTAGTTGAAAATGATACCCCTCACGCCTAGGTGCCAGAAATATCGAAAACACATTCGAAATAGGTAGGTAGATACCCATTTTGACCCATAACCTCTTCCGATGAGCTACAATCTTTCCGGGACCCGTCTCATCGGGTTCAGCGTCCAAAATTTAGACGAAAATGATATCCCTCACGCCTAGATCGCCGAAAATCCCAAATATTGGTTTCCAAAATAAATATTTAAAAGTTAATTTAATTTTCTTTTGGAATTTATGAGTGCGAAGTACCTTGCAAAGGTTAGATCTTACCCCAAACAGCAAATAAAACCTTTGATTGATTAATTTAAGAAGCCCGACATGCAGCCTAATGAAGTTCATGCCATTTTTAAACGTTTAACTTGCAAACAACCTCAAGAAAACGTCACTACCAGCTGTTATTTACCTCCCTCCCGAGAGAAGCAGAGGAATGTACGGTTCTAAACAAACCTTGAATCAAAGCTCTTCAATGTCGGCTGCTTTCTCTTTTTTCCGATGCTCCTTGTTGTATTCCTTCATTTATCAATAAATATTCGTTTCTGACCCCAATTTTTTATTACAAATGTTGCCTTTTAGTCTACCTAACCTTAATCCACGCTGTTTGCAAATCATTGTATCACAAGTGAGGGTTACGGGTTCTCAGAAATATATGACAATGGATTAAAACACTTTTATTTCCCCCAGCTTGAGTCTGTTTGAAATCATTCCACTCATTGCCTACCTTATTAGTCTCTTGGCGGGGTTCCTTAAGTACCTAAACAAAAGGACAGCAAAAATTCAAAAATGTCCTTTAGAATCCTAAGGAGAGTTGAGTATGGATTCCAAGGAGTGCTTAAAGTCGCTGACAATGAGAGCAATTCATATTAGGTTCTCAGGCAAGAAGAAGAGGAAACAAGAAGAGAGTGTAATAAAAGTCATTACGGCCAGGTAAATGGAACAGAGCGTGTCTTGAAGGTGATTTTCAACGCCCACGAAGACTTTGCATCAAGTCTAATGGATCTTACTGTGGGAGGAAGGTGAATCTGGATGGAAATTGATATTGTTGATAGTATGCAATTTCATCCACCTCTTGTACATTCACGCTTGAATATTCAATCTCTTAAAATCGCCACAAGGTGTTGAGGTTGAACAATTATAGCGGTCGGCGATGTGATTTTCAGTTCAGAGAGAAATTGAACAGTACGACCACAAGGGTCGAGAGCCTATTAATTGTTGCCCCACTATTCATAAGACCTAATAAAGTGAAAATGGCCCTTGACCCCAGGTGTAGCGTTTTGAACCCCGATAGCCATTTATTATCGAAATTGAGTCTGTCATGAACAAGGATCTACTTCGTCGAGTATATCAGAGCATTTGGTGGTTGAGACGTGTTCCAGTGATTCCAGAAAGTACCTCTATTTTATCGATGTTAGCTTATGACGTTTTTTGGGTGGTAGGGGGGGCTCTAGAGAGGCAATCAACTGAGGTTCTTCTTCATTGACCAGCTTTCGCCAATTCCAGTTCTCTTTGTTCGTTTGGAGGAGCATTACAGGCACCTACAAGGCTATTCTTAGGTTTCTCTATAACCTAATACATCATCTCAGTTTGTTTCTATCAACTACTCTTCTTCCCTAGTTTCAGCTGGATCTTATTTCGACCAGTCACTGCTGAAGTGTAAAACTGCTTTGCTACTCTATGGTACAAGTTGAGATTATTGATATTAAGATTATAATATTATCTACATCATATTATGTACATCATTGATGTAGGGAATGTTTTTATATTCAATTTTCCATTGAGAGCAAAATGATTTGAATCACGGATTCTCAAGAACCCCCAACACAAATAAGAAATTCACACCAAAAAAACGAGGGAGATTACTGCTTGTTTAATTAGCTATCTAATGATCCCAGACACGTTGAACCAATTGCCCAAATTTGTTTGCCCAAGATTGTAACAAAATCGAACTTGATATCTTCCGCTAACGAGCACCCCATTCAAACTTCAACACCTGGGAGTAAAAAACGCTGCAAATTCTTTCCTGGGGTTGTTCATTCCTCGGACCAGGAGCATAGAGACTCATTCCAAACTAAAGTAAAGCTTTCAGTAATGTTCAACAGTGGGACGGAACGGGTGAAGAAAAGCTAAAAACATAATAAATAAATTACTACAAACGATGGCTTAAGGGCGAATTGGTCGACACTTGGTGCGATGTAGCAGTCCACACGAACCCTTCCATCAAAGAGCCTCTGTATTGCCTCTCTGTATTCAATATTACAACAATATCAAATGTCAATATTAAATCTTCAACTAAAACTACCCAGCGGTGCACTGAATCCCATGAAGGACCTCAGGGTTTGTATGTGCAGACAACCCTCATTCACACAACTGATGAGCTCAAGTTTTTCGTGACGTTGCACGAAGGGGGAAATCATGGAACTGCCCTTATCGTTACAGTCCTATCGTCAACCCAGCGCCGATGCGTGTAGAATCTGCGATAAATTTAATGTCGCGTCGGTTCTTTAAGGAGTAGCGATTATGGAAGTTCACTTCCAATATTCAAATGAGCTATCCCACGAAATCCACGTCATGAAGAATAGTAAAGGAGATTCTTTTCCAGGGAGCGTGACACTCATAAAATGTCAGATATGGAAAAAAATGTAACTGTTTTTTTACCAGGGTCGGTGGGCGTCCTCGACCATCTCACGTGTATAAAGTTCCCTCAACGCATCGCGTTTCTGCGCGATATTTTTACATGTTTCTAGGTTCGTACCGAAGACTTATACATCACGTGGAGACCCACCACTTTTCCAACGTTTATATCCCAAGTTATTCCAGTAAATAGTATCGCCGAGGACAATCTTCAACCCCATAGATTCCACTGACAGTGATATATTAGGTTGGCTTGACGTCCGAAGTCACAGAGGTTAACAGAATGAAATTCCTCAGAGCTTCTTACTGCTTCGGTATCCCTTTCCGCGCACTGCGCTGGTCGACTTGAGGGATTTATTGCGCCCGTACAATACCTTCCAAGTGAATCCAAGTTGAGACCATTCGTTTGGTGACAAAACGCGGGGAATTTTCATTACGAATGACGATAGGTGGGCTCACATTGTACGAACAAGATCCTTAAATCATTTTGGTTTATTCTCTTCGCCATCTGGGCTGAAAAAGCCCTTTTGACTGCTACAAAATCCGAACTTTTGCGCGCATATACTCCGCTTAGGATCAAGTAGGTCTCAATTAGTTTTCAGCCCGATCAACGCTAACGAAGGCAGTGGGTTATCACCATAACAGGTATTTTACGGATGGGTTTTCGAAATTTTCGGTGCAGGCTCGGAAGTAAATTATTTTATTCCATTTCAAAGACCCAAAAGATACCCTTCCCACCTAGAAAGATGAGTTTATAATGGTTCAATGCCAATGTGAACCAAATAGCCGCGTTTTTATATAAATCAAGTTAATAAAAAGTTTGCCACTTGACTTTGGAAAATTCTTTTCTATCCACTCGATCAAACTTGGTCCTTAATGCCCTTTTACAGAAGAATAATTTTGTTAGGGAGTTTGCACCATCTTGTCTTTCAATGAGACGTTCTTCGGAAGCGGCGAAGGGACGGACTGAAAATATTATATTCTTTGCCATTTTTCCTCTCAAAAGAGTATCGGTGAAAGGGCTATTTCCTAACTTCAAATTCAGTGAAGAGAGCGGTAACGAGCAAACTCTGAACAGACCGCGGCTAGGCTGCAGTTTCGGGGGCGCGTCGTTATATTGCCTGATTAGATTCGATATATATCGAATATTTATCATCTTCGTAGGAGCGACGTCGGCCAGAAGAGAAGTTTATTATTTCATCACTTCATTTACCATTAAAAATACTTTACATCATCATTAAATATCATTAGTACGCAGCATATATATGCCGATTATTTCCTTTTTAGGTATATCGAATCCTATCAGGCAAGATGGCGACCCACCCCTGACACTACAGATTCACCCTAACCTCAACGACCCCGTAAAATATTCTCATTTTCCACTGGGAACATATTTAACTTTCTATTTGTTTTCTCGTAATATCATCAGAGATAACAAATTGGACATTTATTCACGGAACAAGAAGGCTGTCAGCTATTACAAATGGCGAGAATTGCTTCCAGCTTTGAAATTTCAAAGGACGAAGTTTAAGAGGTCTTTTGTTACTCGATTTTGAGAATCGATTATTCTATCACGAACCATAAACCGAAAGCGCTCTAAAGAAGGACCGGAAGGATGTGGACAAAATTCAAAGGGTCGAATAGTCCTGAGTTTACCCTTCTAGAAGTTTCTCCCGTTTGATTGAGACTCTCCAATCTTTGATGAGACAATTAGCAATCGGCTAATGGTCCGTGAAAGCTTGATCGATGCACAAAGAAGGTTTTATGAGGCGGAAAGAAACTTGAATGGAATATCATCTCGTTGGAAGCCGGTTCATGAACGATCAATCGACCGTTGACTCTTTTGATGAGAAAAATTGAGAGGGACGCCATGAGTATTTTTACAGAATTGCTTCTTAGAAGCAGAGCTTAGTACCGAATACCAAAGTGGTCTGAAGGGTTCAATTTCCTGGTGGGATATTTATTTTTCGTTCTTTTGTTGGGTTTTTGGTTGGTTATTCCTTGAATAGTCAACCTGTGTAAAACATGGGGATCTTGGGGTATCGATTTACACTAAATGTTGCACATTAAAGCCATTGAGGTGGGTCCCACAACGATTGGCGTCCACTGGAGGTGGCTATGGACAAAAATTAGTAACTACCCACTTGTTTTGAAAGTGGGGTTTTCAAGCTTAATGACTACACAAGCATGAGGGGTATAAAAATGTTGGGGGATGAACCGATTTGAATGAGTTCAAGACACTCCACTTTCAATCTTTTCCACATACTCTTGCTCCAAGAAATAATCAACCATTGTATAATAATTTGCTGGGTTTTTTACAAATTCGTTTAACGTTATATAAAAAATGTTTCATGAGGAGCGACAAAGGGAGCTAAAATTCCTACTTCCTCCGGAAGGTCTGTACAATTTTTTATATATACTCCCAAATTCACCATGAGCCACTTCTTGGACGCAATTACTAGAGATTATGGTGGCGTCAAGTATGATGTTGGAACTCAGTAACTTCCTAACGCGTCTAACAGCTCAGTAAATCGCGGTAACCATCAACAACGTATCGTACCTCAAGCCCTTGGAGACGACAAGGATCGAGGCTTTATGGTGGTTTCCCCTAGTCATCCCCAACGGAGGCGGATAAGCTCTCAAACAGGTATACCGAGCCAGCGCTGATCCTGAATTAACCTGTACCGCTTGAAGCATTATCTCATCAACGCTGAGCGCTCGCGCGAATCCAACGATGGTAATTTATTATACCTACACTAATATACAGGGTGTAGGTACTATGGGACATCATCCCTTTTCTACAAATAATTCACTACAAGGAGTTGAAAAAGTTAAAGACTCTACAACGATATTTCAATTTTAAGATTCTTTGGTGACTTCTCATCACTTCACAATAATAACCACAGCGCCATCAATTCCACATAAAAGTTAAATGTTTGTTACACTATTTAAAATAACGTTAAATTTTCTATCTAATATCGGATAAAATGTTTTTAATTGAATGGGAATGATGGCAAAAATGACCAGTCTGAAATAGAATGTCTAAAAACGCAGTTTTTCGTCCGATGTATCTCCGTCAGCAGAACGGAGAGGTTTTGATGGGAATGTCGATAGAAAAAGCTGCTAATCCTTCAATGATGGTCTATTATTCCTTCAAACAAAGTTAAGGAGAAAACAGCGAGTGTTTTGGGCTCATCCCCATCGATTCAACGTTCCAAATTCAGTGGAAAATGATACCCTACTCGAAACCCCTTTTTGAGCCATACCCTCCCCTAAGAAATATTTGATTTTTCACTGTATTGCATTAGTTATGCGCCTCTTGAGGACGTATTACTCTAAAATCACTTCCCGAAGTTTGGTGCTACTATTGATGGACATCCTGTATATGTCACTATAGACCATTTTGTGTGTTTTACGTTTGTTACGTCACAATACTTTTATTGCTTTATCTGTTTTCTGTTCTAGCGCTTATCAGTTTTGAGTAGGTATACGTGATAAGTAATATTGTGAATATGATGTAGCTAAATCTAATCCATTAGCAAAACGGTACACATATCAAAATCAGCCAATAATGGCTGAGCGGCGACCATCGGTTTTTAGGTATTACCTGTAAGTTAAATGATAATAAATTTGTTCATATTTGAACTAAGAATGAAAATAGAAATAAATAATAAAAAACGAGCAAAAATTCCGTCTAATACTCGTAACTCTTCAACAAGGCACCCTCTTTCTCATCAAAACACACATTATAGAAATATCGTACACCTGTTTCCCAACTTTCTTCCCTTTATCCAGTCTTTATCCAAAACTCCTTAAACGTTTTTTTCGAACTGGGTGGTGGATATAATGGCCCTGAATGTCGGAATAAATTATTTTAACGTGTGTTTTGGAAACTCTTTTGGATACAGGATGCGATGAACTGCACAGGAGTTGTTTTCCACTGAGCAGGCCATCATCTCGTGATGGAGATCCCGTGTCGGCGTATCGCTCGAGCACACCCCCCGTAGTTGCTTGGCATAACATTCAACTGTCTCAAAAGCTTTTCAATGTAGCGTGTTTATAGTTTTTCCGAGCTCGCCCATGAAAACTCAATAGACGAATTCGGTGCAGAATCGTTGAAGAGCGAGAAATGGCTTAAGAGGGTGTCCGTTTACTTGATTTTCTTCCCTTATCTGCAACTAGTCACTCGACTAGGTTTTCCGGAAATTGAATACGAAACACCCGGAATCCAGTTCTGCACTCTCGTTGAAATGGGAGTCACCGGAGAAAATTAAGCTGTTTTCTCTCAAGACCAACTGGTGTCCGTTCTGAGTGGGAGAAGTCGGGTGGTGGCACGTTCAGCAAACACCTTATCTCCCAACAGGTGAGTCATTGGATACTTCTCCTAGTGAGGATCGATGGGCGGAATCTCATTCCGAAGGTAATGTACCGTGGCTTCAACAGCTCTGGGTATTGCTTTCTTTTCAAGTCAAACGTCTCCTTTTCTGACGGGTTTTCGCACAATGCATTCCACCGGTTGGTAGCGACTGGGAGTATTACGGTGGATCGAAGATGAAAGGCGCCTGCCTAAGAGTGTCACCGTCTCGAAAAGTTCGTTTTATGGGGACCATCGTTATTGGTATGCCTGGGAGAATGCCGTCAGCAAAATGAACCAGCCTCGGAAGGAATGAAAAAGCTAGATAGGCTTTACATACTGTTCACTGCAGGGAGACCTGGAACGGATTTTGTCCTAAAGCAAACATCCCAGGACGTTTCCAGAAAAGGCATCCACTGCGGAGTTAGATTCAGGAAATCACAAATTTCAATCCTGTAACAGACCTACTTGCCTACCCTGTTGCATGGGAGGAGGAGCTCTCAGAACCCTGCTCAGGTCATCTGTCCCATTATTGCACATCCTGTTGGACATCCATTACGTAATGTGGGGGATGATACCACGTACCTTTGAGAGTGATGCAGTGAGAATTCAGCCCACAAGTAGACAATATATCTTGAGGGGGTATGGGAAGGGAATGTCAAGCTGACGGTATTAACTAAAAGGTCCCCCTGTTCTAGGCACGTAATGAGGGAGGAGAGCACAGAGGCATCCCTCTGTAACCGTCTTTGGCAAGACTTTTCAGATATTATTTCAATAAAACAAAAGTTGATTCTGAAATTTACAGCAACTTTTAATAACACGATTTAATATAGTGTAGGTGGTACTGGGACTCCCTTCGGACGTGCAAGGCAGGACAAATTTGTAGGTTTTCTTGAGAAAGCAAGTTGCCAGGAACCATGGAAATCAGGAGTTGGTTTTTCCTCGGACCAGGCGCATGGTGACTCATTCCAATCGATTCAGCGTCCAAAATTTAGTGGAAAATGATACCCCACACGCCTAGATCGCCGAAAATCTCGATAATCCATTTTTTAAAAACACATTTTGGGGGTCTCCCCTTCTGGAGAAATGGGGGTAGCCTTGCTGCAGTGTTACCCCCTTTGGATAAGGTGGTATCCTGGGAAGGTAACCCTCTGGCGGTCGTCAGGGAAAGCTTTGCTCTGTCGTATGCGCGCCCTGGGTGGCGTTCCTAGTAGGCTGTGACTGTGTGCTGCATGCAGGGGGCTGCTTACACCTGCAAACTGCAAACAATCGATAAACAGAAATGAATCAGGTGGAACTTAATGCGAGGAAAAAACCCTTCCTGTGCATTTGTATGGTTGGGACTAGTAAGTGAAAGTGTTGGCTAGAGGGGGAAAATAAGGAGGGGGGATGAATTGAATTGGTGAATGGTTTCACAGTGAGCAGGCAAAGTGGTTTTTTCAATGCTTTTTGTCATTTATAATAACGTGAATGATACACTATAGTTTACCTTTTTCGTTTTCCCTCCCATATCGCTCCTTCCATTATTGTATTACTAAACAGATTGTATTTTTTCTAGAATAATATAGAGCCCAACTTTTGTCTGGTTCTTCTGCAACGAACCTGTTTGCAGGGTATTACAAAAGCTGCTGCCACGCGAAAAGGAGATAATCGAATGAAAGCCACGCGATCGGCAAGAACTCTTCCCCCAGAGAGTACAAAAGGGAGTCCTCGTTGACCTTAACTCGCGTAAGGAGCTTGAGAAGTTCCTTAGGGGAAAGCGAAGATCGTATAAAAAGAAGTAAGCAACGCTATCGCAGTGGAAAGGGGTTGTCCTTTGATTCAACGCACTGCTACCGGTGTGTGACATCACACACAAACATGTTCCTACAATGTAAGGGACTTCCTTGGTCGAAAGGAGGGGAAAAACAGAGTTTGCTTGTCTTTTTTCAAGGAGGAGCATAATGCATAGGGTTAGCTGTGGTAAAAGCAAAGGCACTTACGATCCTCCTCTGCTGAAGAATTCATGACGTTAGCCGCTGAGGTCGTCGAACACCACATTATCTTCTTTCATGGCCATTCGGCCATGGAATATTCCATGCGTCACACCCTGAATGAATCATTTCATTTCACGTTGATGTAATTTGTTAGAATTTGTCATAAAGGTCAGACAGGAGTTAATTAAGTGAGTACTCAGCGGCTGCTGCACGAGCGATCCATTTCCACTTTATGGGGTCTTATTACGTTCAAACTGAGGTACGCATCACTCTTTAGGATGTAGTCTTCATTATTTGAATTCAATGTTTATAACCGTACTCCCTCAACGTGTGATGACCATCCATACATAAAAAAATCAAAAATTTGAAAGTATCTCGGAAATTTAACGTCATCCACATTGCAATTTCTATCCTGATTTACTTGCAATTTAAACCATTGCTATATTTCGTCCGAATACTTGTTTTTCGAAGTTTACTACTTCAATCCAGCCCCTGTCTTTCTTCACCCAGCATGGGGAATTGGAATACGAAAAAGACGAGGGGGATAAGAGGAGTTTATTTTCAAGAAAGGAGGTCAATACAACGAAAGAAAAGTAAATACAGAGGTAAATCTCAATTACAAATACGTATTCGAAGACAGCGACTGATTCGTCCGGTCTCAAACCCCCGTTTGGTCATCCCTTATCCAGCCCAATCTGTGCCAGGTTGGAGTCGAGCACAATCAAAGCCTTGATTTTAAGGTTTTTTCGAGTTAGTCTCTCTCCCAAAGAAAGTTGAATATTATGAGTGATTTTTCCTACCGAAGCTTTTATATTTTACGTTTTAATGAGTTTTGATTCCGAATCCAAAATGTTCGACGACCAATACCTTCCAAATGCTTGAAAAATTGAGATTTCGCACTTTCTCTCCGTTTGGGTATTTGGTGTGCCTTCGAAAAGAGGCAGAGGATGTTTCAAAATTGTTTATTTTTAAAACGGTTTTTCGTGATTTGGTGGGAGGGGAGGCATTGTGTCGGGTATTATTTTCCACTAAATTTTTGCCGCTTGAGCCATTGGTTTCGGACCAAGTCCTACCAAAGGAGGCACGATTCAGTTGAAAATATATATTGAGAATATCGGGGACTTAGGCGAGTGAGGTACCATTTCGATCTGAATTTCGGGCGCTGAATTAAATGATCGTCTCAAAACGATTAATACAGTTAATTGTACGTGAGGCAAGGGTGGAAATGAGTAAAACCTGTATGTCAGAAAGTGTCACTATCTATCTACACGTTGAGGTCAAAATGCCGATATTCTTTTCAACAGGCAGTCACTATATTTTATGTCAATCCTTCGCCACCTTTCTCTCTGTGACGATGGAGTTGTGCAGGTAATTTCATATCACCTAATATCACCTACCGTTGATGTTCCAGGTCGTTCGAGCTGCCGAACCGATCAAGATGGGAGTGAACAAGGAGCGTTCCGGAATTCAATGGACGACCGATTATATTGAAGAGACAGACGGGAATGGTCGGAGAATATTCGCAAATATTTGAAAATGAGCTTCACCAACGAAACTAATGAAACGGCCGACTATTCCGATTTCGACGACCCGACGGAGGAGGAACTTCGGGCGGAAATATTGTACGAGTTCATCATGAACGGCATACTCCTCAACGTCGTCGGCGTCCTCGGCATAATGGGAAATGTGATTTCCATGATAATTTTGACGCGTCCTCAGATGAGATCTTCGATTAATTATCTTTTGACAGGACTGGCGCGCTGCGACACGGTCCTCATCCTCACTTCGGTCTTCCTGTTCGGGATACCGGCCGTGTATAAGTACTGCCGGACGCCGTTCCTCGTCGGGTACTATTTTAAAATCTACCCGTTCCTCTGTGCGGTCGTGTACCCTGTGGCGTTGATGACGCAGACTGTGTCGGTGTATTTGACGTTGACGGTCACTTTAGAACGTTTCGTCGCCGTCTGTCATCCTCTTCAGGCCCGGTCGCTGTGCACGTACGGTCGAGCGCGGATATACGTTGTACTGATTATAGTGTTTTCCATCATTTACAACATCAGTCGGTTTTGGGAAGTGTCTATAGAAGAAGACTACAATCCCGAATTAAACATGACCATCTACACTCCGGTACCTTCACCGCTGAGGAACAATCATCTGTACATATCAATCTACATCCACTGGCTCTACCTATTTTTCATATATTTCTTCCCCTTCACCTGCCTGGCTATCCTGAACACCTGCTATCTACCGTCAGGTGAGCAAAACTCCACACTCTCTCGTTCATCAAATTAATATATTCACTCTAACCTAAATTATTGTATCAACAAGTAGGTGTGTAATCAGTTGTTGGAGGCCATTTGGGTATGAGTATGTTATTGAACGTCCTCCGCAAGTCTAATTTCGGCAGACATACCCTCACATATCCAGCTTTCGAAAGGCAAAAAAACATGGTACCTATTGGGAACAAGTAGGTAAGCGGGAGAATGGAGAACTGTTATTTTCATGCTTATGTTTCCAAAACTCCAACCTATGTTTTCATGCAAAAAGTCAATCAAGGTGTCTAGCTAGATCAAAATGAGCAAATGTCTGTCCGCTGTCAACGCCGGTTTTGATAGTATAAAATTCCCGAAAAATCTGAAATATTGGTGAGGTTTTTGACTCTAGTTGGTCCTCGAAACTTTTCAGCCCGATCAGACTAAATTTGGCTGGGAGAGTGGGGGGGAAACGTGTTTTTCGAGAATTTCAGCGATCTGGGCGTGTGGGCTATTATTTTCGACTAAATTTTGGACGAAGGAGCCAATGAGACGGGTCCCGGAACAATTGGCACCCACCGGAAGAGGTTATAGGTCAAAATGGGTACCTACTTAACACACGGATTTTTTATTATTTTGGTCTAGACACAATCAAACGCCCAGAAACAAAATTTGGGCCGAATCGGGGATATTGTTGATTATTAAAGGAATAACCAACCAAAACTGTCGCCTATACGTACATAGTCAATCAATTTTGTCAGAAATGATACTAAAACAGGAAAAATATTGTCCTGAAGTAGAGTTTTCACGACATTTTTGTAGTAGAACATTGTCATGTCCATGGTGGGTATGGGATGAGGAAAAAGTAATTTCAAAGAATATTACAGCGGACGTACACAAAAATAAAGAAAAAAAATCTGACGAATACATTAATAATTTTTTTTTCCTTCTAACAACCCAAGTTTATACCTACAACGACATTCAACTTGTAATTTCATTTCCGGACCTGTCAAATAAACAACGCGAAAAGCGCCTCAAGGCTCGAAAAACTTTCCTTCTTTTCTTCGGCCTCTGCGGTTTTTCCTCTAACCGGGTCAAACACCTCAGAAAAGGTGTCATAATGCCCCTAAAATCGTGAATAGGGCGGAAAGGTCCAACGGCGAAACTTCGGCGTGAACGGCACGCTCCCAGGCGAATAGGTGAAACGAAGTTGAATGAACGGATAATAATAATAACGAAGTTGCTCGGCGTGAAATTAAAGTTGCGAATTTCATTTGACATTATCATTGCTTTGTTCGCCTCTTGTGACTACTATTTCAACTTGGAACTTCGACGCCTCTTCAAGGGTTGTCCTGTAAAACGCGTTTCGAGTAGTCGAGAGGTTACGTTGAAAGAGTTTTTATCTCTGCGATACGAGACCAACAAGACTTTGGTACGACTTCAAAGCCTTTAATTCACGATTTCCCACGAAAACCCTCGTCTAGCATATTACCGGATTATCTCACGAAGGACCTGAAATTCAAAATGACGTAATTAAAACTAAATTATGTGTAAAAAATGTAAATTACCGGCGAATTTCCCGGGAAAACGCTGCTGAGGGTCCACCGTGTGTATTAGAGAAATCTCGAGAGGAATCTATTATAGGTAAAACTCGGTATGAGGATGAATAATGAGGATAGTCTATCCCATGTTCAGCGAAACGGGTTGACTGTACGCTTAACATTCCCTCGTGAGTTAAATTCCAAGAGTAAACTAATATAACAGTTACTTATGAAAACGCTGGAACTGAAACTAATAATATTTGCCTAAAATATTCCAATATTACTGAGGTTGATAACCGGTATATTCTACCCGTCTGGGGTGGAAATTAAGTCCCACTCGTATCAGGGGAGTTCGCGGGTATTTTGCCGGGCTAGAAAATATTCCCCGGCCTCCCATTTGGCCGGCTTTTACTCCTAAAATATCGTCTCGCGACATCTTCCGCACCCCATTTTGTTGCCAACGCCCGGGTATGGGTAAGCCCGGCCTCATTTCCTGTTCTAAACTTAAATCGTAATATTCATCTTCCGAGATAAATGTGAGAAGTGAATAAATGCCGAGAGTTTCTCTGCAGTTTCTTATTTAATTCGTAATCCGCACAACGTCTTATGTTTTTATACGCGTTTTTCCGTCCAGCGCGTCGAGAAAATGACGTAATTCAGTAGTACGAAAATGAGATGAAATAGAGGAAAGTTGATGAACAATTTTCGCAAAGAAATACCACTGTTGTACAACACTTTTCATCCGTGAAAACAGAAACTTCTCCTTTCCTCATGTATCTAGACACATTATCAGGTGTATAATATTTATTATATTATGTACCTGCGCGCAATCGCTCCCTTCTAAATTGAACGGAGAGCTATTTACACATTCGCTGGACTGGATGGATGGTGAATGGGAGACAGTAGCACAGAGAAGACAATACATAGGTGGAATGAATTCCACCGAATCTGTTTGAGACGCGTGTGGCTTCCTGTATGCCATTCAATAAAATGTTTGTTAAATATAATCACTTATTACGATTTGTCAAGAAGCAATTAACACATTTAGCATTCAAATGCAATTCAAATCCTTCTGAAGAGCATTTGAAGTTATTTTGTGTTTCGAGTTGTTTGGATTCCGATACCAAAAATTTCGTTTTTGCAATTCAGTTCAAAGAATCCCCTCCCACACAAATCTTTGATTCCTATTTATTTAAGAATCTGAATAGCTGAATTTTCTGGTATACTGGTAATTCCCAATATTGACTTTGATCCAATTCAGAATTCAGTTCTTATCGGCAATAATCATCGATTTTGCTGAACAGCTATCAGGAATTTCCATAATACTTGAATAATGATGTAATCAAGACCTCCCCATTTAATCCCCCCCTCCCCCTGAAAGGAACCATTAAAATCAATGTCGGGTAATACGGGGTAGAGATGCAAATCATTTTTTGTATAGATACAAATTTGGATTTTTCCCCTCGGGTTTTCGATTTTTCGCAATCGATTGATCTGTCCCGATCCCGATCAATCCCAATCCTAATTGTAATTGTTTAATGTCAAAATAGATAACCCTTAAAAAACGTTAAATAACCAGTTTGTATATAAATAACTTGTAAAATAACACATTTGGGCTTACAAAAATTAATCAAATTATAAGTCGAACGGGAAAAATACCTACCTAACTGTTTAGTAAAAGATTTCATTGCTACATGAAAACCTAGTGTGTGGAGGCTGTAATCGTGAATTTCAGAAGTCCACATTTCTTACCTAATTGGTACATTATACTTTGTAAGGTATTAACTTTTTGTTAATCCAATGAAATTTGGGGGAGAAGGTGTGAATAAAATATATTTACGCTAGAAGTTGTAAATTTGAATAAAATTACTATGAATAATCACAACCTTATTTAAAATAAAGGTGAAAAGTGCATCATCAAACAGTGCATAGGCCTATCCACCTTAACCACTGTGGCCTCGTTAAGGTAATGTCAGCGCTTTTCGCCTGAAGTGAACAGCAGATCTGCGGTAGACAATAAAGATAAGTGTATTTATGAGCATCAGCAGCCCACAAAGTCAATAAAAAACTTGAGCTTTGTCATCTGGGTAGGTTCTACTATAACACATGTGGTAATATGTTTCATAGAGTGTCACTATTTGTGTCTTCTCAATTGGAATGGACTGGTGAATTCCCGTGTATGAACATTATTCCAATTTCACGGCAGGTACATCGGCCATAATTAACCTCAGTGAAAATTATTTCTCTTCGGTGTACAGTTTACCTAGCGGAGAACCGCTCCCACTTTACTACGTTTATGGTGGACAACTGCCTGGTTAGGGGCCCATCGACTGTCACCTCATTGGAGCACACAACTCATGGTGATCAGAAAGGCAAGGCAACGATAAAGCCCCACCGTTGGCGATACATTTGTTTCTGACCAGGTTCATACCGAGAATGCCCCGGGAGCAATATCGAATAGATGGGCTTCCCGCGAGAGGTTTATTTTCCATTGGATGAGTCCAATTCCACTCCTATTTAACGATTTCGATATTGTGAGTTCAGGGCACAAACTCCATCAACTATATTGGCCCACTAAGGGGCCAACAAACAAAAGTTACAAAACAATTTGAATTAATACTCATCTCTGGTAAACGTGTACTAATATTCATTCATTCCTCTCAGGGTTCAGCTATACCAATACTTCAATCTCCGGTCTTAAATAAAATGAAATCTGACAAGAGAGATTTTATCTCATTCTATGACTCAAAACTTGAAATAGAACAAATACAAATTTGAAAAAAATTGTCTTATGAGGAAAACAGTAAGAGTGAGGAGTGTCCCGGACTCTAATCGATTTAGAGTCAAACATTTAGTAGAAAATTATACCCTACACGCCCAGGTACCCAAAAATTTGGAAAAACCACTTTCAAAATAGGTAGGTACCCATTTTGACCCAAACCCAGCTCCAGTGGGGTACTTATTTCCATGGATTTAGAGTCCAAAACTATGTTAAAAATGCTACCCCAACATGTCCAGTACCCAAAAGTCTCAAAAGTCGAGTTTTAAAAAACAGATTTTTATCCGTACCCTCCTCAAAGTTGGGTCGATTGGGGTGAAAAATTTCAAGGACCAACTAGGCCAAATTTCACTTTCTCGGCGATTCTTCTGCTACAAAATACGGCATGATTAACTACATAGTGCTCACTCAGAACTTCAAATTATTAGCAAGTAAATTTGTCAATCATCAGATTTCTAGAAGTCACTGAGTTTCACAAGCTCTTTTACGACGAAAATTATGGTTAGGTTCGTTTAATAAAAATATTCCGAGAGAAAGAAAACTGGGAGCGCAAGGATTTCTTAGCTTGTAGGAGAACTAAATCATTTGGAACACAGCCATCTGAATAGATAGTCCTAAGTTACTCAACATTAAAAAAACTTCGAATAATGGCAAGCTATCTCACTCTGATAATAGTGAAATAATCCCTACAAATATATGCAGTATCACTACTAAGTAAAATACAAATTTACGATTTTACAAGGTTTGATACAAGTTCGTAGCACTGGGCTACCTCACATCCACTGACAAGTTTACTGTCATGACGTCACTGGAGGAGAGTAGGTGGTGGAGTGGGAACATGTAGTACACAACACATAGTTGATTATTCGAGGGGTAAACTCTGAAAATGCTTCGGATTCTTTCACTTGGGTTGGTTATTCCTCGGACCAGGAGCATGGGGACTCATTCCAATTGATTCAGCGTCCAAAAATTAAGAGGAAAACGATACACTACACGCCAAAATTGTCCAAAATATCGAACATGGGGAAAAAAGGGAAGCAGTGGGTTTGGCGTGTCCCAACCCCTTCCAATCGATTAGGGGTCCACAATTTAGTCGAAAATGATACCCCACACGCCTAGATCACACATTTTGACCCCTTTCCCCTCCTAACAAAAAAGGCTGGAGAACTAACTATAGCCAGAAACGGGTCCCTGACCCGAATTTCAGATTTTTAGAAACTTTTTGCGGCCAAGCACGACTCTGGACAGTTTCAAGTCAAACAGGTATCACTATTATTCACATCGAGTTTCGCAACATAAATACTTAATACTCTCTCCGCTTCAATAATGGAACTGTATTCGAGCTCATTACGAGCACCTAAGCAATCGGGAGTCTAAATACATTGAGGGGTCCTTTGACGATGTATTCAACGTTCGTTGAACCACGCCAATGTATTCAGCCCTCGTCTCTCTCTTTCAGTTGTTTTCAACAAAATCACGGGGAAATAATGACATGGCAAGAAGGAGAGAGAATGAAAGAGGGAGACAGAATAAAATGCTACATTGTGCACATGCACCGCTATTCAATTTTTTTTTTTTTTTTTTTTTCGTCATACTTCTCTCTCAATTTTGCACTCCTTTGTTCTTTGTTCCCGACTATTGAAAATCCAAGAGAAAATTTTTGCGTTAGAAGAGCTGCCCAGGTTATGGAAAATAATTGCCGGTTGAGTGATTTTGCCCGAGGTTGGTTGCAGTTCAATCGTTTTTTTTTTTTTTTTTCTTCTATATATCCATCGCTGTTTGCAAAAGGTGGCGAAGATCACGAGATACGGGCTCTTCGTTCTTCACTTCCATTTCCACGACTGCACATACGAGTAGTTTTATACCTTCCCTCATACAAATATTTTTTTGGATTCTGTCTCCAAGTTAAACCATACTATAATAACCATACTTTATCTATAACCATACTTCATCTTCCTTTAGCTGGATGTTTGGGAAACTTGAATAACTTTTCAACTCAAAACCACTCAACACCGAAGCTCCAAACTGTTTTCCTAAAATGGTTTTTACGGGCCATTTCCTCGTGTTGGCTTCTCACAGTTCCATTAGTATTAGTAGTAGTTATATTGAGTAAGAAGATTGGCTAATACGTACAGTACAGCAGAAAACATTGCCTTTTGCTCATATTTTCTCTGTAAAACCAATCACAAAATTTACCCTGTTGTCGTGCTGTTGACCACTGACCTTAATTGTCGACTTGAGCTCAATTCATTCAAGTTTGAAACAAAAATTTAATCACTTCCCAATCTTAATGGTGAGAATGTTACAAAAACTAGTTGAAAAGATAGTTAGACGCTGTTAAGTGGTGTAAAAACGAAAATATACGTGCAAAAAAATGGCTCTGACCCACGCCATTCCGTCAATAATTTATTGTAAAACATCGCTATGACAGACAGCAAACGCAATGATTGCCTAAAACCACACATTACGCATAGCAAGCGCCTTAATCATTATTCAGCATTATGGAAACTCCTGACAACTGTCCCACATTATTGACGATTATTACCAATTAGAAGTGAATTGGACCAAATTTTGTTGTGGGAATTACCACTACATTAAGGAAAATCCATATTCTTAGGCAACCCTATGGGTGGGAGTAGGCATGTACTTTCAAAATCAACTGGGAAGTATCTGGAGTGGAAGTATCAGGATCAGTGGATCAATTTCAATGAGACTGACAGCTGATTGGTCCAACTTCACATACACCTCAGCAGTGCTGCTAGCAGTGGCTGTCCACCATTACTGCAAACTGTGGGCTTGTTTACTTTATGAAGGGACTCCACCAACATATCCAACCAGCACAGGGTTTCTATACCCACTATATCACATCAACGCGAGCCAATGGGAAATAGGCTATTGATGCTCATGCACACTGGTGGTGGTAGGACTGAAGGTGGCGGCACAGAGAGCGCAGACTGCTAGATCTACTGTATCCTTTTGGCGTATAGAAACCTAGTACTTATCACTTACCTGGTGGGGAAAATGATTATGCAATAATATGGCAACTATAGTAATTAAATTAAAGGTTCATTGTACGTGATGATTGTGGTGTTCAGTCGTTGACTCTAAAGTTGAAGGCAGAATGCTGATGTTTACCTAGCCATCATTTTGGCTAATGATGGACTTGGTGCTGACACTTTGCCGGGTGTAGATTATTGGCCGATTCTCCAGATGTTGGTTTTCTATGCAAATACTTGGCAAGACTCCACGCCTACTACCCATGCTTGACCAAAGGTAAACATGTTTGGCCAGACTCTGATCCCCTTTTCAAACTACACTAGGGAAATGTACATCAGTTTCCCATTCCTTCTCTATATTCGACAGCGAATGGAGGTTAGGTGGCCATTAGTTTCGATCTGAATATTAAGAATCCTCTTTCTTACCGCACGTCCATTACCTTTCTTTAAATAACCATACGAAAGACGAGGGCTCAGACCCTTGAGCTTACCTTTTCCGCTCAAGAGCAAAATGCTATGTTCTCGAGAGGAAGGATTTCAACGTGAAAGTGCGCATAGGTATTCTCCCACGCACTGACACTCTTCTTTGGTGATTCTTGAATTCATAGAGACCTCATTTCGCATTACCCTTTTGGTACCTACTTGCGTGGGAGTCTATTCAACGATCGATTCACTTCACAAGAAAAGTCACAAAGCAACTCTCTTATTACTGAGTAAGCCACCCCCTCCCCACCCAACGCTATTATCGTCCGGATCTTCCTTTCATTCAAAGTTGTTCTATTTCGGGCGCAGCACAACAATCGATCTCGAAATAAACTTTGACGCATCTTCAGTGATGACAGCGTATCGCACGGAAGTCCAATTTACTTGGATTCGGAAATGATATTCCTTTTCTAACTATAACAAGGCTCCATCATTATTCTGATTCACAATAGAGTAAATCAACACTGCTGTAAATAGATCCGTTTGTATCCTACTCGGACCCTCCGTTGTCCGTTTCACAATCAGTGCCTCTTGTAATGCCCCAATAGGCATTGTGTCGTGAAGCCACGAGTTGAATCCTCAATATCATGTGGAAACGCATCAATTCTCACTCTGATTCCAACTGTGCGTTGATTATTGATCATATCTAATCGAGTTGACACCAACCATCTGGCTCAACCATTTGGGTAGTATATTGATTTGGGATTGGTATACAATGTCTACGGCCTGTATAAGTTGGTGGACTGTCAGAAATTCACAATCCGCCATTTCAGAGTGCATTGCAGTCTTTTCAGGCCAGTGAATCGAACCAAATCACACGACTTGGTAGTCTGGTTGAAATAAAACAGTGCATGTGACGTATCTGCTTCGCAACAACATATTTCTCATATGTATTACATTTATAAGAGATTTTAGCTGCTTATGCATATCTACAATAGGTATTGTAGTATGTAGGTGAAAATAGTGTTATGTATAAGCTTCACCCATTCAATGCCGGTCATAAGAAGTGTAACTGCAAATAAATCTCGGAAGAGTAAGCTCGCAGGTGGTCACCAGTACAGAGGCCAGGATGACAGCCACCGAGCACGACCCTTTCACTGCTGGAAATTCCGAGGGCTTACAAGTTGAATCAGATGGTGACACTTTCAGATCTCCACGGCCATTAAATGAGCGGTCTGAAGTACTTCTCCCATTTTAAGGGTTGAAGGGCGCTTCCACCCTGGAATCCGGGATTTACGAGGAGGTCTGAGAGAATCACCGTTCTATATGGTCAAGAGAAGAACATCAACTTCCGAGTACTGTCTGTAATTATTGTAAAATTGCGACCATCAATTCCTTTTTCCTTGCTGAAAATTCCCATCTAATGAGTTGGATACAAAATTTAACGCTATTGTCAATAGCAATAAATAGTGTCAGAGGCACTCATGTTTGGCGTTCGACGTACATTATGGGCATAATTGAAGTGTGATATTGGTGTTGAGGAACACGTAAGAATATTGGACTGAATTGAGTTGGTTTTGGAGAAGTTCGCGTTGAAGCACAGGGGAACACTCAACTTCCTGACTCACATATATGGTTTGGACTCAACGGATTTCGGTTGCAGACGTTGGCTTATCTGACTACACAATGTGCACACTAGCCCATAAAAACCTGGAGATTCCTCCAGCTTCTTAAGACATTCATGGCTACAGTTTGGCCACGACAGCTAATTTCTTGGCCAGTGAGAGGGGAAATTTAAATCATGAATCAACTTATGTTTATGTAGAACAATAAATGCAGAACTTATTTTGGGCTATTTGGTTACATGATCTAGTGATAGTGCGCACTAAGTGGACTGACATTGGCAAACCTGATCCCAGTCACCATAAAGAACATCAAAAAACATGTCTGTCTGGTGTCAAGACCTCAAAATACATGCTGAATCCACAGACGTTTACAGTTTGTAGTCAGTTTAACCACAGATCAGCATTTGGAGGGAAATTCAAACCCACAATTTCTCTGGGCTCTTGTGAAGAAAATCCTACGCAAGAGTGTCATGTTCATCTCCTTCACTTTCAGGCAAAAAAATTTCAGTGTAATGAAGTTGTAGAAAACGTCTCAGAGGTGAAAACGGTAATTATTTCAAAAAATAGAATTATATGTGCCATTTGAATACTAGGGGTTTTCAATGTGAGACATTCCATGAGCATAGAGGCTCCTATCAGAGACTATTACAAATATGGGACTATCATGTTGGCAAAACTGGCTGTCTCCAAGATGTGTAACTTCAAGTAACCCACTCTTGCATATTTGGTAGTCCCTGCTCCAACCGTGTACAGACTGTGCTTAGATCATTCTACCTCTTTAGTTTTACAAAATTTGGTGTCCGCTCTGGTCCCTTTTTATCAGATAAGTTCTCGCTATTCACATAATTTAATTTTGTATCCGATTTATTTACTCGAGTACCACTGGGAGCTCAGGTTCCGGTTGAAGACGTGGTGTGCGTTTATTTAATCGCCTGTTGACTATGCATTGGATTTTGACTGTAACATTACATTTGGAAACTAAAGCAATTAAATTTGAAATTTGCTAGATGCCTCTCGAGAATATTGTTCACTGAGTAATATATCGCCAGGAAGTGCTGCTCCATTATTTCAATATTTCTAAGCTTGATGGTAAAATCTTGCTTAAATTTCTACCTACCTCTTTCAGTTTTTTTTTTTTTTTTTTTTTTTTTTTTTTTTTTTTTTTTCATTCTAACATTACCTGGATATATCTTATAAAATAATTATCCAAAATTCTTCAAGTTATTTCTCGAGCCGATCTCAAGGTTTATAGGGAAAACCGTCTCCCGAGCTTAGAAAAGTTTTGCACAGCTCCGGCACTTCAGACACGATAAGCAGGCCGGTGAGTAATGCAATATCAGATTGATTAAATAACTGAACCCCATTTAAAAGTTCGAAGAACTTGTACGGATAAAAAGCGTTCTGATGTCATAACTAACTTTGTGAACATCATTGAATTATAATTCACTTCTGAAAGGTTCTCCGGGGGGTGATATTGCTGCGAACTTCTCTCGCTTCAATTTTACAGCTCTTTTGGGTGGTGATTAGCTTAATAGAGAGTTTTTGCAGCCAACGGGTGACGTTAACTTGAAGTAGCCCGTAACGTACGGTTAGGGCGAGCAAACGACTGATGCTAACGAAGAGTTAGCAGTTGGCATCCTACTCGAAGAGTAGGACGTTAGCTATAATATTAAAAGTGACGTCAATTTAGGAGTGACGCTTTGTTTACATTTTGACGAATGTAAACAAACTACACGGGACAAGTAGCGTTTTTAATTCGATATTTCTGATGAAGATTGTCGAAAACTTCATATAACTGTACGAGGCAGGTGTTGTGGTTGTGGAGTGAGTGGAAGTGGAGACCGCCTATGAGGCGTATTCCATTGCATCAGGCAAACGAAGAACGTCGAGAAGGAGGCAACAATTCGACACAGAGAGGTTCACTAACAGTGACAAACACCAAGTGAGATGTTGTTCAACATTTCGGTTCTAGCAAGAAGATCTTCCTCTATTGATGCGGTGCCTTTCGGTTAGTAAAAAACTAGTTCAACATGATTTATGAAAATATCGATGGGTCCAGGACTGTCGTGCATGCCCGACAGACCGAGAGGTTTTTCCCGGAATTTTAAATCGGACAGGTTGGACCCTTTTGTGCTGTATCAATTGGGCGGCCCGGCGGGATTTGCTGGAAAAACCTGTGGCTGTTGGAAAAAAACTATTGTGTATGGCCCACCTTATGTGCTGATTACAGCAATAATTGCTGTAACCCACTCTCATAAAGTGTACAAACTGACAAAAATAAGTGAATCATTCTCTTTTTTTCAGGTTTCAAACGAAATATATATTTCCGATCGATGGTATAGGCTACTAAGAATGAGGGAACCAGACTGCAATTTTGTAAAATATATCCTGACCAACGAATATATTCAGGCAGAATAAAATACTTATGACTGCTCAGAAGGTTGCATTTTTCTTCACTTGCGTTTTACTTACTCAGTAGATTCTGGTTCTGTTGTATACTTGGAAACTTGGCGGAGAGCATGATTGCTACTAGTACCTAGATATGTTATTGCATCACACGAGTACAAGTACAATATATTATATTTTTCTCAAAATGGTTTATTCTTCATTTAGACGATTATAGGGCTTGAATTTGTGCATCAACAAGTAGCACTTGGAGATCAACAAAGCACATTTCAAAAGACTATATGTATTAATAAGTATTTTTAATTCACAATATGTAACACGCAACAAGATCAATATGTTTGAAGAGAAAGTAAATCTAGCATTTTACAATTAATAATTGTAAAATTACAAACAGTTAGGGACAGGTGAAATTAACTTGGACACCTAGTGGATTTAGTTATAGAGTTAATTAGAGTAATTTATACATATTTGACAAATCGAACAAACATCAAACTTGAAAAAAGGAAAATAATAATAACTAAGAAGAGAAAAAAGATTTAGGAATCAGATATTTTTAAATATATGTTCGCGCATTAATGAAATTAACACTTTGTCGCATTGTTGCTGCTGCCTCATCATTTGGTTCTGACAACCCATCAAATACTGTAACTTGCTGACATCAAGCTGAAGTTTGCCTTCCTGTATTTTGGTCTGGAGAATATCTTGGGTCAAGCAAAAATAGGGTTGGTGCCTCTCTACCCAATTCGAATGTGTGTTTTCTTGATTTCTTGTAACTAGGCGTGTGGGGTATCATTTTCCACCAAATTGTGGAGGCTGAATTGATTGGAATTAGAAGTAACTAACCCCTGTGATTTTAGAATTAGTTTTCAGGATTTTTTGGACGTTGGCCACTAAATTTGGGATGCCAATTAACGTAGGTAGCAGAGGGCATCTGTGAAAATGGTTTCCTATTGGTGTTGAAAAACGCTGCAAATTCCTTTACAGGGGTTGGTTATTCCTCAACCCAGAATCATGGAGAAAATGGGGGGAACAGTGATTGAGGAGGACCTTTCTCTCTTCAAGACCAGCTTCCTCATCTGCATCAATGCATCAGTGGCCTGTTTTTTTGGCAATAAATGCCTCAACTGACTCATTCACCCCTCTTCTTCTTTTAAAGGGGTGCTGGGTACCAGTTGAACGTGCATCAGCGGCGACGGTTGATGAGGAGTTTGTGGGACGGGTGGTAGTGTTCGAGGTTGTGATTTCGACGGTACTTGCGCTGTCCACTGGAACGTTACTCGTAGATGCCACAGGCAGAATGAAGTCGCAGACAGGCACATTCTTCCCAATGACGGCGTCAGGTGATAATTGTGAAGCGGTAGGCTGAGGCAGAGGTGAGGAAACTGCATGGTCGTCCATCATCTCGTCATCAAATCCAACAAACTAGGAGGAGAGAAATATACAAAATTGTTAGGAAATAAAAGTAAAAACGCTGCAAATTCTTACACATGGGTTGATTATTCCTCGGACCAGGCGCATGGAGACTCATTTCTTCAACATGGGGGAAATGGGGAAAACAGTGCGTGCGGCGGATCCCAGACCCATTCCAATCGATTCAGGATCCAAAATTTAGTGGAAAATGATATCCTTCACGCCTAGGTATCAGCAATCCCGAGAACACATAATAATTGGGTAACATATACCCAATTTGACCCATAACTTCTTCCAGTGAGTGCCAATCGTTCTGGGACCCACTTCATTGAATTCAGCGTCCTAGATTTAGTGAAAATTGATTCTCCACTTGCCTAGATCGCCCAAAATCTCGAAAATCCATTTTTCAAAAGACACATTTTGACCCCTACTTTGCTCAAATTTGGTCCGATTGGGCTGAGAAGTTTCGAGGACCGTCCTAGGCCGGGAACAGACCCCTGACCCAAATTTCAGATTTTTAGAAAATTGTCTACTACCAAAAACGGCGCGGACGGCGGACGGACATTGAGTTTTTTTAAATTTCTAATAATAATCTAGAATAAAATAATTAATCTAGACACCTTGAAACGTCCAGAAAAAAATTTTTGAGCCCAATCGGAGAGGTTGACCTTTTGCATGAAAACATAGGTTGAAGCAAACAAAGGTTCAAGGAATAACCAACCAAAACGCTATAAATTATTCCACTATGTTTTATCATTCCTAGGAGCAAGATTATGGGGAAAACAATGTGTGTAAAGTGTCCAGGACTCATTCCTACTGATTCAGCATCCAACATTATACCCCTAAGAATCCGAAAATCTCTAAAACACATTTTTGAAGTGGGACCGTACTCTAGGTATGTGCGCTATTGTACTAAACTGAATCGATTGGAATGAGTCCGACACGCTCATCACTCAGTTTTCCCATATTCTTACTTCAAAGAATCAGAGAATCAGCTATTGTGGATGACTCTGCAGCGGTTTTGATGAAGACATCATAAAACGCAAACTGTCAAATTCTGGTGGCCAATCGGAGGGGTCAAAATATTCCAAAAAATAATAAACCAAAACCAGGGTATTAAAACAAAGTCGAGTGAATATGTGCCTAGGTATACTACTCACGGCATAGACATGTTTCAACAACACCTTGTAGCCCGTTGGAGATGTGAACCTTTTGCCTTCTTCTGCTCGGCTTTAACTTCTCAGCAATCTCCTTCCACCTAGAACGGTCCTCGAACGGGTTCTCGGCCAAGACCTGAGAGAGAGATAGCGAAAAAGTATATTCCATACTGAATAAAAGTTACATCATCGAACATCAGAAGCCTCATAATACTGATGACTGGTCAAAGCGAACTTTAGTTTTTTATGGTACAAGGATAATTACCTCCTTCAACATCGTCGTCAGCGTCGAACTTGATTTTCGTCATCGACGAGTCCTATGGAAAAATGGATTGAGAGTTTCATCGAACGACAAATAGACATATATCTTAGTTGCTTCATTTAATTTGAGTAAGAAGATAAGTTTCAAAGTGCTCACTCAACCATAACCATCATACATTACCCTAGTAGTTAGCTAATTCCCTAGTTCTGAATTCGATAGAACATAATACATTAATCATCTAGTAATCATTGAGAAAGCTCAAGGAAATAAGCTACTTCAAGGAGCTGTTGTAGGTATGGAATCCCGAATCATACCTCGTCTAAATACTCAAAGTTTCACTGAGAGGGAATCGATTGATTGTTACGGCCGAGTGAACCTATGTACATTAAAAATATTCTCATTCTTACCTGTGAGCTGGAATCCATTGTAACGATGAGTGAGAACGCGTTTTTGACGAAGCAAGTACACAGAACACCCAAAGAAAAGTACACAACTGGAGTGTTTACAAGATGGCGGACGAGATTGATTTTGATATGGTTGATGTGGTGTTACCATTTAGAAAGGTTATGCATTTAACGGGTGACTTTAGGTTGCCGGTAACGGGCGTCGCTCAGGTGGCGTCCTCATCTTACGTTCTCAGCTAACGTCATCTCAAGGTCACGGGCAACTATCACTCCGCGCTTTGTAGGGAGGTTCTACGGCACCCGTTAGTGGTTTGCAAAAACTCTCTAATGTTTCATACTTTTGTCTGCAGGCTAATTTAAAAAAAAAAAAATACTTTTTTGGAAGTTTGGATTAATATTGAATTACCTAAAGATAATTTATTAAACTTTTGGTTCTTTATCAGGGATGAAACGATTTTAAAAAACGTTAAAAGTTGGCCTGTCTTAATGAATGATTTTTTCAAATGGCAATGTTTCACTATGCCCTTTATTCATCGCTCTTCCTTTTTTTGGTTTCCTTGTACCATTTTTGTTCCGATTTATGTTCCGAGTCGAGAAATATACCAAGTAATATTCGGCCAAATTATTTATTAATTCAATCGTCAACAAATCATTGTATAAATATAATGTTTTTCTTGTTTCGCTTAATTTCAAGTCAGCTTCACTGAATCACTACTCACTTATTTCGGTGAGTTTGTTCAAATAACCGTTATCTACTTATTTTAATTCTTTATGCTCTCTCACCAACGGCGATAATAAATTCAATAAAAACAGCGGATCAAGCGAGGAATGAACAGATGGACGGTGTCGCTTACATATTGATGACCTCTTTGATAATCGGTTCAGAATAGATTTAAAGCTGAAATTCCCGCCCTGTCGCCCTGCATTGTTTATTCACGGCTTGTACCGCCGTGGAAGATCAGACAACCCCGGAGTGTTGTTTATGGAAATTTCTCGAATCGATTGGACCAGGCGTTATTGTATTTGCATACTTCTTCTACTGGCTACTGGTAATGTTCGACACATGGAATGATCGAAATTATTCAAATTTTATTCCTTTCTGTTCCTTCGTTTTTTTCATGATTTTCGCCGTTGATTGGGTGAGGGGTGTACTAGGTCTTGGTATCTGGCATTTGATCATTCAAACTAATTTGTCTGAACACTCGTTCTTCAGAATTCACACCTGTAGAAACCGTAGCGTATAACTGGACCACGTATCTCCCTCGGCATTCATAAAACACCTTGATGTCTCTTCTCACGTTTACAAGTAATCACTCTACCATCTGTCATACGGATCTTGGGGGAATTCGGAGCCGAAGACAGCATTCACTCCATTCAATCTGGTTCTCAAATGAAACAAATGGTACATTCGGGCTTTAGACGCCGCTAAATCAAATACTTACCGAATACTACTTCATTTACCGACACAATACTAGTTGATTTGCAATTACAGCCACGTGAGGGAGATAGGAACGAAGGAATGTCGCAATGAGAGAACTGGCTAAAAAATACGTCATTGAGAGAGAATTCGCAGAAAGAAACCTCGGATTGAGTGTGATTCTTCCTTTCATCTCTCATCTTCTTCTATTTATTTTTCTACTTTACGTAATGCATTCAGCTTCTTTGCTTTTTCGTTCTTTTCCGTTTCGTTAGCTTCGGTGACTGTGGAAGCGGAAGACCCACTTTTTCTCGTCCGGCCTCAGTATTCTTTTTTCGAAGTCATTCTCCACAGTGGAAACCCACAGATCCAACTTTTCTAATCAATAGCCCCTATTGAATAGAATTATCGACGCTCTGGTGAAAACCCTGTCAAGGACCCTCCCATCTGCGGAGGGAAACTGTCTAACAACAACGCTCTCGAATAGGAGACCTACGTATTGAAAAGTTTCATCGCTGGGTTCCATAAAGCACGTGGCGGAAAGTTAAATCTAGTTAATTCGTTGTAGTCGAGAGAACGAGGAGAGAGATCTCACTTTTAGAGGAAAATTCACCGACAGTATTGTCGAGGATAATCGAAAACTTGAATTAGATTGAGAAGTGGTGATTTTGTTGAGGTCTGGACTGAACCTTCTTGTGACCAAAGAAGCCCAATATTTTTTAATAATTGTTGGTTTGTCATCCAAACTGGAAGAATTTTCAACTAAGGCCAATTAAATGGCAATTTTGATTGAGGTGATCGACAGTTAGAGACCGTTGTCAATCAATGTTCAATGAATAAATGCTGACTCATTGGTATTCACAGATCCTGTCAGTCACTGAAGAGTGTACAAGTACATCAGTGTAGGTAACACTGTGGGGGAGGAGTTCATTTTCTGGTTGTCCAAGTACAAATAGTTATACGGTTTGCGGTTTATGCTGCCGCCACGATGCGCTCCTGCAGAAAAGGCTTTTCATCGTCGCTAATAGAGGTCGGGCCACTCTGCTCCACATAATTGAACCTGAAGTACAACCCGGTACCACCATGAATGGCGAGCTTACAGCAACTTGAATTTGCTGGGATTTGTTCACAAAACGGTTAACCAACGCCAACATTTCATTGACCTCCCATAGTGGAGCACAAACCTAGATTATAAAATGCCTGTGGAGAATTGTATACAACAAAATGGGGCATTGCGTTCTTCAATGATGTCATGACCACCTCCTTGATGCCTACATGATGACTGCATTTGGCTATAAGACAATCTCCTAATCAAAGAGAATTTTGCAAAGGTACGCAAACAGTCAAGGTTCGCCGCAAGCTGAAAAATCCTTCTCCTTCCTGTGCATTTGTGGTACACTACTAATGAAGCAACCAAGGACAAATACCGTTGTTACGCCGCAGTAGGGGTAGGAAAGCAGTTCCATAAAGGAACACAAGCAGTTTCCCTCTCCTCAAGTTACTCACCTTCTACAGTAGTCCCGCTTATTGGTCTACAGGTAGCAGCAGAGAAAGCAGGCTGGCCGATCCGCGCTTGATGCAACAGCTGGCAGCTTGTCGTATCGCTTAACGCATTGTAGATCGCAATCGCTTACTTTGGGACCCATGAATAGTCAAGTTGGTGACAAACAGCCAACAATTTGGGACATTTCAATTCACTCAGTACTCTGTGGCCAGCAACCGCTTCAATTCGCCTTTGCTTGCAATAGAAAAACGAATCTCAATTTTCTTCCTCTATTATTATCGGATCTTGAATCAGCCATCTGATCAAGTCGTCTTGAGACTCCCGTAGTAATATTAGATCCTGATTTCCTTGGAATTCCGATCGCGTTTATCGACCCAGCATTTACTCGATACTTACTTTGAAGGTAGTAAGCATGCAATTACGGAATTGGATATTGAATATCGATATAGGACATTGAAAGCTCAGCGCTCTGAAATGAAAGCCTTTTCGGTTACACACGAGTCCCATGTAAATGTGAGGTTCACTCGGGAAGACTTTTCTCTCCAGAGACGATTGGAGAAAAGAGCTCACTCAGCGAACTTATGTTACGTGATATTATATGAGGAGGATATGGAAATGAAAAACGACCGTCGAGAAGGACTGAGTGATTCACCGGACCTCACTGTGTAGAGTGAGATGTATTTATCTTCCCGAGGGCAAAGTGAAGAACCTACTTTTTTCTCTATCGCGGGGCATCTTTTTTCTTCCGAAGGAAGATCGAATACTGCTTCTATTTTTCTTTCTGTCGTTCTGGAATAAATGTGCCTTACATGCTGCCTTTCCTTGTTCACGCCGCGGCGTTCGTGAGAATACTATCGTGTGCAGAGGTGGGCGTGTCATAAGTACGAATAAAAACCGTGAAACCTGAAGATGAGAATGTGAATACATACGAACAAAGCAAAAACGCTACAAATCCTTTCACAGAGGTAGGTTATTGCGCAGATCAAGCGCATGGAAACTCATTCCAATCGATTCAACGTCCAACATTTTCTGGATATGGTACCCCACACGCCTGGGTACCAGAAATCTCGAAATCCCTACCAAAATAGGTACACCATAGGGACCCATCTCATTGAATTCAGCGTCCAAAATTTAGTCAAAAATAATTTATCCCGCACGCCTAAATCGCCACAAACTCAAAAAACTATTTTTCGAAAAAAAAAAAAAAAAAAAAAAAAACTGAAATTTCTTATTTGGAGCGGTACAAATATAATTTTCTGCGATTTTTTACTGCCTGTACTGCCAGTAAAGAAATCGTAAAATTTATTTATTAATACTATCATATTTACACAAAAATCAGGAAATTTTGAACAATTTATGAAAAAAAACTGACATGCACTGTTCAAAATCGGCTTATTCTGATCGTTTCCGATTGCCACCCAGTTCTTCATACCAATGCAGGTATTGGTATTCATGGGCGTGTAGAACTGCTGCCTGGTTACTCGAGCTCCTTGAATAAGCCAATTCATCCAAACCGAATCGGATAACGATCCTCTCCAACCCATCAAGTGGTCGTAAAAAGGTAGCGTTATGTAAAAAGCATCGACGCACAAAAACCACCGAAGCCGTCATCGTCGAAGGCGATGTGAATAGAGGGAGTAACTATTCAAGTTTCCCGCTATCCCGAAACCTCATCGAGATCCCTCTCATTCATGGAATACAACGATTTTTCAGACGGTCGCTGACTCAGAGGAATCAACTGAATGATTTAAAGCTCGACGAGAGTTCTTCACTTTCCTTGCGGGCTTTCCTAGCCTTCTGATACTCAGGGAAATTTATACCGTTGCTTTCCCCCTCCTCCAGGGCCTACTCAAGGAAGAATTATGGCGGCCGAAGGCAACACCGTGATTTATGATGGAACAAGTCCCTTCTCATCGCTCCGTTTCGAGGAAATGTGAGGTGTTGATCGTTGAGAAAAAAATTACCAGCTCTGACATCAGTTCGGTAATGCTCTGCTGTGTAGCAGGCGAGGGTATAATCGATTGTATGGAAGGGAGGCCGTTATGTAATTCCTCTGGAAAATCTGTTAGCGTGAAAACCACTCAGTGGCTCCAAATTGAGGGAATTAGAACCACTTGCGTCTTGCAGTTGGCAGCGACCCAATCGCCGTAGCAGAGGTGCCAGTGTTTGTTTCTGCCGTAATTTTGTCACTTTAGTAATACCTACCGGGGATTTCCTATGTAGCAGCCAAGTATCCTCCCTTCGGCCCTTTCATGGCTAAGTTTGTGTCCGACACGAAGGAAGTCACTGATAACAACCTCTAAAGTCTACGGCTTTCTGAAGCTCTCGACTACAAGAGGCTCACGACGGAATTGAATACATCAGCGAACCCCTCCATAGACGTCGTTCTATCTCACGTTCGCGATACGAAACAACTGGGTTGTTCCAATAAACATCTCAGGTTAGGCGAGCGACTCCGAACGGCCCCTCGAGGGCGTCAGGATGTTTATGGACCTTCAGGCGCGAGGACAGCGACGAATCTCCAACGCGCGCCTTATCTTAGCGCTTCTAACCCCCTCGTATATTGGTCCGGACCGGGTTTCGAGTCTTTCGCACGTCTTGAGAAAACCCCTCGGGCATATTGCTAGGTCCTTGGTCATGTTTCACGGTTTCGTAGGAATACTTCCACCTCGAATAGTCTCTCCGTGTGTTCCCTGTTTCCGCATGAAGATAACTTGGTGAATAATTTTCCAAAGCTCGCACTAAATAGAGGGTTTTCGAGTTTGAAAATTGTCCGAACTAGTTCTTTTCAATAAGTAGGAAAGAACATGGCGCCATGGAAATATGATTAAAGTCCTCTGTGAGCATTCCTGATGAGGAATGATGTTTTCAAATTATCCAGCTTTCAGCGACATTGTTGGAAGTACAATATTAGCCTACGTGTATTTTCAGAAACTTTACTTTTGTTGACTATTGCGCTGTTTGAACCGGGTTTGTAACCAATTCAATGAAAAATGCAAAAGGGTGGTCGAAAGTTGGTTAGAGTAGTTATGAAGTGGAAGAATGTCGTTGGTTTCATGGCAAAAGCTCGCATTTCTGGGGAAGAAAATCAAATTATAGCTTTGAGACGTGGTGAGATAGAAAGTTACGGTTGGTAGCACTTTATACACTTTCAGTAAAACAGGGAACACCCCTCACATTAGTCAGATTACTTAAAAATTACCACGATTGAACTTGAATGGCTTATGTTAAAAAGCGCCATCAAATTCGTTATACTACTGCGGAACCCAAATCCAAAAGGAACGAACGCTACCTCCGCTTGAGGGTCGAAACGAGGGCAGAACTTCCCAGTCAATTCATTTCTCGATCTTTTCTCATGATGTCCCCAACCCTCTAACTTTTATTTTTCGGGAAAAGAGAAAGTAAGGAGACGATGGGATCCATTCCACCGGAAACCAATCATGGAGGTCTTGTGACTTCTACCAATTCCTTACGACCTAGTGAACCTCGTTTGCTCGAATTGGTCATTTAAGAAATTCATCACCTTCTCGATTGTCAACTTAGAAAAGAAGCAACACTGATGGAAAGGCAGCTAATAAAGGGGATAATAAGAGGTAACTATGGGCATGAGGCGGGCTAATTATGGGAAGTCTACTTTGCTGAATCAAGACGAGCAAAAATGGAGGGTATGCGAATGCTGAGGATTCCTGAAGAGTGGTCACAAAGATTAAGTAATTAAATCTCTGATTTTCGACGCGAGGCTCTGATCTGTAGTGTACCAGGAAAGCCTAGAAACGCTTAAATTACTACCTTAAGTCGGCCCAGAAGATGCTGATGAGACGATTTCTCGAACGCTCTTGCAAAATCAGCCACCACAAAAGCCACCATTTCCCGTGCCTCTTGAAATAGGTAAATACTTATGGATCTGGTCATGGAATTCCGATATGACTAAGTAAGGCGAAATTGGGCTTCAGTCCACTATCGGACTCGTCACCACGACAGGCGAAAACACAAACAAACTGAACAATCCACGGATTCGAACTTATTCAATTGTATACCTCAGAGCACCTATTTCTGATGACAAGTTTCCCGCAAACCCTGCGTTTGAACGGTCTGTATCTAGAATCCCACATGACCCATTACAAGACCGTGTATTCAACCGAGGAGTGAAATGACGCCCTTCGAGCGCACAGACGGTGGAGAGGCGCAACTGTAACTGACGTGTGGGTTACAATAAAGCCAGCGACGGAATAATGACGAGGTGCAAAGCACCTACCAGGGATGATATATGGTGTTGCTATTGCGTGAAATTCAATAAGCAACGCGATGCGGTTCTGACTAATCTGGGTAAAAATAACACAATAAACAAAAGTTCGTACTATACTGATTTACAGGGTGACACACAAGTTGCCCCCTCCCCTCTACAAATCTCTCAAGTGAGAGTAAACAAGAATTTTTTTTTATTGCAGATTCAGATTCTACCCTACATTTTATAAAAATTAGTTGCCTCAACCAATTATTTTTTTTATTGTGCTCGTTTCAGGGAGCACGCAAAGTTGCGTAATCCAAAAATGGTGGATGATGGTGAACTCCGGAGTGTGGCACTGTTTCACGTTTTGGTTTGTTATTACCTGAATTACCTACGAAATATGTACCTATTTTGACCTACACCCGCTTCCGATGAGTATCAATCGGTCCGGGACCCATCTCAATAGATTTAGCGCCCAAAATTTAGTGGAAAATGATACTCCACTTGCCAGGTTCCCAAAAAGTCCCTAAAAACAAGTTTCAAAAAACATATTTTTACCCATTCTCACCAAAAAATGTGGACCGTTTAAGTTGAAATGAACCGGAAAGGGATCCCTGATCAAATTATCATAAAATTTACTTCTATTAGTATAAACGGCGGATGGACGTGATGAAATGTATAGGTACTGTCAAATTTTGGCACCATTCGGAGAGGTTTACCCCCTGCATGAACAAAGCGTTAAGGATTAACTCAAAAATGATTCACGCATATGGTGAACTCAGGTTATCACATTTTGTTTGAAATTCTCAATTTGGTGTAACTATGAAATTGGGTTATTTAACCAGGGGAAACGGTTCGGAAACGTCAATTTCAAGCCAAGGGGTGAAGTCGCTTTTTGGATCGCACCCCTCCCCTCCTCCTCCTCTTCCAAGCTCGATTTCCGTTCGGGGATCGTACTTGGATCAACAATGCTCATCTATCACAGTCCTCATTTAATGAATGAGGCCTTTCCATCAACGGCGAAGATGATATTGTCTCCCTGTGAGGACGAGCTCTTCAAAAGATTGAAACTCCGAGCTTAATCTCAAATACATTTATCCTAATTGAGTCATATTTCTCGTCTAATGGGGTGAAAACCGTCGTTCACCAGAATCCTTCCGTGGATTTACTATCGCCATTCTTGGTGATCCAGGCAGAGCTCTCGCAGACAAGAGAAATTATAATGGTTGGATATTTTCCTTTAGCGACTTTACAAAAAAAAATATATATATATTACCGAAAGCTGAATTCTTCTCTTATTTACTTGGGTGTTTGAAATCAGCCATTTCGTATCCCTTCTTGACCATTGGTTGAATTTTGCGTATTGTTGAAGAGATTTGATTATCCGTTTTCCTTCACATATTTAAATGAACTTATAAATGCATATGAAAAACGTGTTCATATACATTTATCTGGTCAATTCGTATGTCTTGGGATATCGAAACGGGCGGAGAGAATAATCCTTGTTGAGATTAACGAATCGGTGGGCTATTGGAGGGCTATTCAAGGACTTAAATGGGCAAAAAGGAACAGCAGAGAACCGGAGAATTGCCAGGTGGGTAAACTCGTATAATGAATGAGTTACATGAGGACAGTGCATGAGTTCATATAGCTAGCGACGAAGGTCAAGATTTATTGGGCTGTTCTCAAGCAGCAATTTTAATCTTAAGTTAGGGGCAAGAATGATGACTTAGTCAAGACTTGAGCTTATTGATTCAAAGAAGAAACATTCCATCACTACTCCATTAAAACCGGGAATCACTCTCTGTTGATGCAGCTAATAGAATGAACGGGGAAACCGTATCTTCAGAAATCTGTTCGCTCTTAGCAGTGATACTGGAAACGAGTTGATTCCTCCAAGACTCGAGAGAAGAAATTCAAGTATTACACACTAAGCCGTCTTTTCATAAAGGAAGCTTGAAGACTTTATCAAGGTGCGATTCTATTTGAGAATACAAACAAGCTCGTTTCTCATGGAGCGAATAGCTTCGAAGATTTGCTAGGAGGTGGGATTTCGTCTGAAAATACCTCAGAAATGCGGAGTCTTTCAAAACGGATCGCTTCTGTCAATATGCTGAGATGGGGTCTCAACCGTGATGTTTACCCTGTCCCCTCTTGAATACATTCAATTCTTTTGCTTCTCTTGGGCAGAAAAGCTATTCAACGCATCAACGCCGTTGATTCCACTGGCAACTAGAAATATTATACTCACTGAATTTAGTAGCCGAATCGTGAGCATTCAAAGTCAAAAACGATTACTGAAATAAATTGGGTTACTGATCATCGATGTTGTATCCAGTTACGATTATGCAGTTCATTGCTGAAAGGGCTCCCCACACTTACAAGCCATGGAAAAAGAGCGTCACCAATAGTTTTGTCCTGTATAGCAAGGCCTGTCTACTCTAGAAGAGCTATCTACTTTGAGGACCTACATGGGAATGTTGTTGGAGCTTGAAAATATGAGAGGGTTGGCAGCACGTTTACAATGACAAAACTTTTACGCTGCTTGCTTCATTGGGATCATTACTTCATGGTCAATTTTTGAGGTGGCCTGCCAGTTAGATACCTCTGTAACCTCTGGGATCTCACAGGGAAGTCATCATGGGCATCTATGTTTCGTTCTGATGATCGGACCTAAGGTGTGTTTTTTCTGTTGTCGATGACTTGAAGATGTTTTGCCAAATCCACTCAGCTGCTGACTGTGGAATTCTGTAGAGATAACTGGCCAACTTGGACCGTTGGTGCATGGAGTTCTGGGGTCTCTTCATACGCCCTGCCAAATTTTCCGTCGTCTCATTTATTCGTGGTGGGGTATTGAATTTGGTTACTCACTGTGCCAACGAACTCAGACCCAATCTGCAAATTTGAGGGATCCAGGTGCTTTGCTGGATGGATTACTGACCTTCTTGGAGCACATTGCGGCAACTAGACCAATGAGAGGCATGGAGTTTCTGAGAAGGAACACGACGGACTTCACAATCATTCCAGCAATTATCACGCTCTTGTGCTACCGATTCTGGAATATGCATCATCGGTCTGGTCACCAGTTTAAGACATCTACCGTTATCGCCACGACTTCCTCCACTACGCTGCCTTCATGCAAGCGATTCCTTGGAAGAAATTCACTGCTGCCTATAAATAAATAAAAGCGGTTGGTAGCATACTTGGAATGATGTCTGAATGGTTGAAAACATGCTTATAATGTTGTCAACAGAAGTCGTGGTGGTATGGTCGGGCATTCTTTCAGGTCCTAAAAGGAATATTAGATAGTGCGACTGAACAACGTCTCTCCAACATGAGTCTCTCACTGCCATGACTTCACGCTCCTTCAAGATTCCATCTTTTTTGCAACATCAATCACTTGGCGCTCCTGATATTAACAACCCTGCCTGATAAGGTGGAAAATTATAAAACGTCACTCCTCTTGATTTATTGCGGGGCTTCGAAAATGATAGATTTCATTAATCACCATTAAATATCCATTGAAAAACACGCCTATAATTTTAGTCAAACTGTAATTTATTCAGTGTTGTTGCGTGCTGAGAAAAAAAATTCTTTTCCGTTTTAAACAACTGCGGGAAGTTGATGGACAGTTTTGAAGGAAGTACAGACCGTTAACTTACCAAGTTGGACGAGTCAAGTGGCTGGCTATTATCATACCTTTTCATGAATAACCTTCGAGAGTTAGGAGTGGGATTTAATGCCCTCTCAAACACCCCCTTGCCTTCGGAACAAAGAGTTTTATGTAAAATTAAACGAGCAGCTTGGATGCCATGGGAAAAAGGCAATTCCAACTTCTCTCTTCCACGTTTTGGTGAATAAATAAAAAAATGTTCTCTTCGCCTTCCGATATTTTGCATCAATGTGACACTTGCTGTCTCGCGATGGAGGCTTTTTGTCAATAACTTACGGAATTCGAAGAAGACTTTTCATGGAACGCGTTGGTTGAATGATATGAGGTATGAACAGAATTGAATTAGAGTTGATCTTGGAGCTAGAATTTGTTCTCGTACTATGATACCCTCCCAAGTTGAACCAGTCCTGTTTTATTGAAAATTAGATGATCAAAGTAAGAACGGTTGGGCACCGTATTCAGAACTGTGAATTCATATAAACGAAACAAACCCACTGTTTGTAGTGTGATTGTACAGCCACCGCTAGCAGCACTGCAGGGGTGCACAAAAATTTGAACGAATTAGCGTTTGATTGGTCTTGTTTTCAGGATCCACCCACCGCGATGTTGTTTTTCAGACTGTTTCTAAAAGAACGTTTTGACTCATAATCACAACCATAACGTTTTTCCCTCTTCAAGTGAGCTGTTTCGTTAGGAAATCTTGAGTTTTGGTTGGTTATTCCTTGAATAATCTGGGTGGGTCAAAATGGGTATTTATCTACCCATTTTGAATATATGTATTTTCGAGATTTTTGGTACCTAGAAGTGTGGAGTATCATTTTCCACTAAATTTTGGACGTTGAATCCAATGAACTGGCTCCCGGAATGGTTGGCGCCTTCTGGATGAGGTTATGGGTCAAAATGGGTACCTATTTACCCATTTTGAATGTGTGTTTTCGAGATTTCTGGTACCTAGGCGTGTGGGGTATCATTTTCCACTAAATTTTGAACGCTGAATTGATAGGAATGGGCCGGGACCCGCCACAACTACTGTTTCCCCCATTTTCCCCATGTTGAAGAAATTAGTCTCCATGCGCCTGGTCTGAGTAATAACCAACCCGTGTGAAAGAATTTGCAGCGGTTTTGATTATGTACTTTATTTTTTTGTCTTCAACTTAGTTACATGGACTTTATTTCTAATAATCAAGTGTCTTGCCTTTACTGTACTTCTAATAACCAATCCAGCAGCACCTTTCTTATAACCATTTGCATTGTATCACCATCCCATTTGGAACACGAAAAGACGCAGTGTCAACAAAAACCGATAAGTCTACAGAAAATCCACTACTACTTGAAACAGCTGAAGAACACCGTAGGGACATTTTGGCAGCAATATATACGTTAGTTATGGTGGGCAGTCACCGGGATCACTGCAAAGCGTTTCTGAGGGTCTCTAACATTGAATAAACCTTCTGTCCGAGTGTATTCTGTGGTACTATTCAAGAATTTCAAGATAATTTACATCACCCTGTTTTATCTGTCACTATCTTTCGTCTGTCAAACACAAACGAGACGTCAATTAAGGATACATTTTCTCTCGCGCCGAACATAACTTTGTATGGCGTGTTGAGTGAGCGAACTGAGATGTTGGAACAAGGAAGCAATTAAAGACGATTCATATTACAGACGCAGGAGTTCTCCATATTCGAAACCACTCGTGAATTCTGGTGTTTTAGTCAGATTCCGCTTCATCTCCCGTATTTGCTTTGAGGGCTGAAAACCGTACGTTCGACGATCGGCTAGAAAACGTAGGACAAGGCTTTATGGCGGTGGATGTTTGAGATCGAGGGAATAATGAGAATCTACGAGAGAACCACGAAACAACGCGTCACGACGTAAAGGGATGGCCTTCCGACATGAGGGCATTACGAGGAACTGCAATATCCTCGACTGCTCAGAGAAATATGAAGTTGAGGGCTTGTAAATGGAGTTCCCGCTAATAGCTTTCGCTTTCCCTCCTGTCAGTTGAAACGTAGTCATTCGACTTGATGTGATGTGGGAGGATTCTCTTTTCAAGAAGGTGTTATTCTCTGGATTCCTCCTCGATTTTCACCCAAAACTACAAGGGGGTTACCAGGAAGCTGAACTTTTTATGCTTGACTGGGCCAGTCGAAATTTAAATCTAGAGCCGTCAATACATTTGAGTCTCATTCAATCTCTTGCTTGCACCCTCAAAGAGATGGCTGGACGCAATAGAGATAGAACACAGCCCGATCGTATCAAATTTGGGCGGGGTAGGGGTCAAAATGCGTATTTCAAAAAATGGATTTTCGAGATTTTTGGGCATCTAGGGGTGTGGGGTATTATTTTCCGCTAAATTTTGGACGTTGAATCCAATAAAATGGGTCCCGGAACGATTGGCGCCCTCTGGATGAGGTTATCGATCAAAATGGGTATCTATCTACCCATTTCGAATGTGTGGTTTCGAGATTTCTGGTACCTAGGCGTGTGGGATATCATTTTTCACAATATTTTGTACGCTGAATCGATTGGAATGGGTCCAAGACCCGCCATACCCACTGTTTCCCCCATTTTCCCCATGGTGATGAAATGAGTCTCCGTGCGCCTGGTCCGAGGAATAACCAACCCGTGTGAAAGAATATGCAAAGTTTTTTTTTTTTTTTTTGCATTACATACCTATATTTCATTTTGTGTTTTTTTCGTTCTTCAACATGAAATCATTCTTGAATTTATATGCAAGGTAGGTCATTTATTTGTCATATACCCACTGATTTGATCAAATACATTAATTTTTTCATCTTACCTGAAGTTGAATAATAACAGTAACAATGCATAACAATAAGAATAAATTAATATATTAACTAGAACTTGATATGGGGAAAAAGATGTGGGTGCATCGATGTTCTAGATTTAAGACATCGACATGAAAAACATCAATGTTTGCTTATTGATGTTTTTACATTGGATGTAGACATCGATGTTGAAGCTTCGATGTTCCATCCTTAGGATGCATCCTCGTCCATTTCAAAGTGCACTGGGAATAAAAATGGATTTTCAACTCTTCCAAGAACTTGGAGAAAGGAAAATAATAGTTTTTGCTTCAAAATGCAGTATAAGTTTTCCGTGTAGGTAATTAGGTTCAACTGAGTTCTTTTTTTAAAAGAGAATAAACAGGGAAAGTTGCTACCTTCATTCGTTTGTCATCAACATGCGGAGTGAAATAGTCGTCTCCCCTCTCCACTATTTAGGCTCATTGCGAGTAGTTCTTTTCACACCTGTAGGAATGTAGCTGCCCACACTCGACTGTATTCGGTTGAGTCTTCATCAAAATGTATTCTTCAAAAAAATTGTTGTCGAAATGACGGCTACCCGACTTTTTTTTAATAGCAGTTTGTCCTAGCTGACGCCCACAGAGTTCCCTCTTTCGTTCTACATTTCATATCACGCAAAGCCTTTCGTGTTAACCCAGTCTGCTGTCATTTAATTTACCCGAGTATTTCCTTCCCTCGAGAGTCTGTGAGAAAGCGGACCTCTCCTTCAAAATCCTCGCTCTCCTCTGAAGTGGTTTTCATTATGAGGAAGTTGGCTGGGCGAACGTTGTCAGACTGTATTTAACGGAAAGCTGTACTAGAGCAAACCTCTTCGAAAACTTGCTTTACAAAGCCGCAGCCAATTGGGTGATTCCGTTGACCAATTTCAAGGTGGAAGGTGATAAAGTACTCATACCTAGGATAAATTATATTTTTTTGAATTTATTAAATCATCAGGGACGTGAAACATTTCTTGGAAGTCAATGAAGAGCAGTAATATAAATTCAAGAATCAACGCAGTATTAAATCAACGCAGTAATAATATTGACATTTCAGAAACCTCAAATTAGACAAAAAAAAATCACATTCCAAGCTTCGTGTGGGATCAGCGCAGTTGAGAACGGGAGGCGTGTGAAGAATCGATTTGCAAGTGGTTTTCGGCGATAAATCATTTCTGATCTGCATAAAACAAGGTACTTTTGGCATTTTGATAAATTTAACCATCAGCATTCAAAAAGCTTGGATTATGATAGTGATGGACGATCAGAAGTAAAAGATCGACCTGTCAAAATCGATAGAATAATGAAAAGGATAATTTATAAAGAATTTTCGATTTTATGTAAACCAACAGAGAATAACCAATCGCCAAACTAATACTTTAATAGAAATTCCTGCCTCTTTAATGTGATAAGGGTGGCCACGTACTTACGTCGATGTTGTCATTCATTTTCTTCTCCCATGTATGAACACCCCTTCAAGCGAACCACGTCGAGAGTTTCATTAATATTCCGAAAGAATCAGCCGAGCTGAGACACTCGAGAATAGCCTTCCAGCTTATTGGGCCGGAAAAACATTTCGGCGCAGAGGCTTGATAAATGCTTAAGGGTCGGTAGCAAAACATCCAGGGCGGTATAATTGGCCGTATCCTCAAACCTGGTTTATTAAGTGAAGGCTCGGGTTAAGAATGTTTTTTACAACTTTTCGCACAGAGTGGAAAATTATGTAAAGCGATAAATTTGAAGATTTTTCGGGTACCTAAGCTACGTAGGTAATACTACGGTGGTCGAGGTCGTTCAGGGAGCGCAGGTTCGTAACGTCGTTGGTACTATTCCCAGCCAATTGCCACGTTTATAATACTCACCGGTGACTAATTATTTTGTGTGAGGGGGAGGGGGCTCATAGCCGACATTACAATTGATGTTTGCTATGAAAACGACTTGAAATAGGAAACTACAAGTGAATGACGTATGAAAATCTTAGTTGTTGAGAATAGAGTATGAAAATCACAATTGTTTTTCAAAGTGCATGGAAACTGGTGAATGAAAGGTATGTAATTATGCAGAAAAAAACACTCTGCAAATCATTTCACACGGGTTGGTTATTCCTCGGACCAGGCGCACGGAGACTCATTTCATCAACATGGGGAAAATGAGGGAAACAGTGGGTGTAGCGGGTTTCGGACCCATTCCAATCGATTCAGGGCCGCTGGCCAAAGTACCTCCTGTCAAAATTCGGGAGGTCGTTTGAACAATCATGCACAAAATCGTAGGCTGATCTCAAACCACCAGTTCGGGTTTTGACTGTACCATTTCACAAGAGACCTATGAATGGAATAGGAAATATTGAAGAAGCGCTAGAACAATAGAAGGTATGCTCAGCCATCTTTCTGGATAATATCCAGAGCTTAGGATAAAATCTGGCAAGAGGCCCTACCAGTATGTTCAGCTGTTCCATTCGGACAATTTCCAAGGAAAACACACGTTGGTGTTCCTCAAGGAAGTGTATTAGGCCCACTTCTATACCTTCTGTACATAAGTGACCTACCAGATGTGAATTTAACACTACAGGTACATTTGTAGGCGACACTGCTGCCCTGGCATGTTGGCATCAGCAGCAACGAACCCATATCGAAACTTAAATCTAATAAATCTCCAAAAATCATTCAAAGGATATCTAAATGGAGAATAAAATTAGGCTAAATCAGTGCTTGTAGATTTTACCAATCCGACGATACACCCTACATCCTCCTTTCCTCAACAACACAGCTATTCCCTACGCGAATGTGGCCGAATACCTGAGCACGGCGCTGGACCCCATGTTCTGATGGAACGGAGCACGTCGAAAATGAGAAAACTTTGTCAGATGAAGAAGAAAAATACGTTATCAGGGCCACAGCCCATCTTGCGCGACTCAGATATCACGTAAACGAAGGAACTGCGAAACTCTTTGACGTAAAGGAACTAACTCGACACGTAGCGCTGGAAACCATCTGGCAGTGATTATGACCATGTTCATAGGGGCATGGGACGAAGTTATGTATCTTGCGTTGTATTAACAGGTGTTACACCTACAGTACAGTACTGTAGTTCAGTAAAATATTTGAAAAATTGTAAACAAAAAGAATCTATAATAACCTTAAAATATTGGCCGATTTGATTGATAGCCTTTAAATGAGGTGCCCCATCACAAAAGATGTACAAATTCTCACTGATAACTAGGTTGGCAGCTGCAGAAATTTCTGGATTTAAAATTAATAATAGTACAGGCAGTCGAGGTCCTTCGTAATACTGATGAATTTGGAAATTCGGGCAATTTAATCTCTGATAGTGATGAATTTCTTCAATCTCATCATTTATGACGCTCTGTTGCAGGTCAGGAAGGCAAACAGAGAGAGGCAGAAGCTGTCAAGACTGCAGAAGAAGGAAATCGGTTTGGCGACCATGTTGCTCTGCGTCGTCGTCGTGTTTTTCATATGCAACATACTCGCTCTCATAGCCAACGTGCTCGAAGCCTTTTACGGGCTAATAGTCGATCGTATGGTCAAAACGAGCAACCTCCTCGTCACTATAAACTCTTCGGTCAATTTTATAATTTACGTCATTTTCGGCGAGAAATTCAAGAGGCTTTTTATCAAATTGTTCTGCACGAACGGCCCCTTCTGCGGCCATGGACGAGAATCACCAGAGTGCAACACATTTCACGAGGAAAGCATCGTTTTGAGTAACGGTGGCGAGACGAGGTATTCAATAAGGGCCAGCAACGGACGGGCGTCTTCAAAGCAGGTCCCTTGCGTTTACTATCCGGCAAGAACCAGGTCAGAACGATGGAATAACGAACTCACGACGACCACATCTCTCAACAGTGGGGGCTCCAAGTTTTATTAACAATAAAATTCTGGACCACTGCAACGCGGAGTGGCTCGCGTCTTCATTGTTCCTCGGTTTTATTTCTTTCCTCAGGAGAAACGGTGGGTGAAATTGGGGCGTGTGGGTGAGTACAAGGTGACCTCAGGTTTCATGGGGTTTTACACCATCACGACTGAAATGAGTAGTAAGGAAGCACTCCGGAGAAGTAAATCGAAAAGGCATTTCATGCGAATTCAACTCGTATTATACCTTATTCTGACCTGAAGTCACTAATCAGCCAAGATTTCCACACTCTGTATCATATGTACCTCTTTTCTTTCAACACAATCACTTAAACTGATTAAAAGTATTAATACAACTAACTTACATTCCACAATTAAATATTATTTTAGGCGGATCTCGCTCGTACGCAAGTACATCTTTAAGTTATCATTCAAAGTGAACCACATTTTTAGTTCAGCACTGCCTCTATGAGCAAAAATCGATCCAAAACCCCTCTCAATCGGTTCACTGTGGAAATTTTATTGAAAATGACCACTTAAGTGATTAGGTTACAAACCCATTTCTAAATGATTCGATATTCACTCATACTTCGCCTCTGTTTGTGCAATTCGCGATGAAAAGTAGTTAGCACGCACTAAAACCGAGCAAAATTCAAGCAACATTTCACTTTTTTTTTTCTTTTTTTTTTGGAACTTTTTTAGTTTTTTTTTGGTTTTGAACGGCTAACGGACGCATTCTTGATGTACAAAGGGGAAGTTTATAGAGACAAACCAAAACGTTTTCATTTTTACGTTAAATTGGAGTTTGAAAGAAATGATTCGTTTCACTGTAGTTCGCCTCATTTCTTTCAATATAATACGTAAATTAAATTATGTATTTATTTCATCCTCCAACTTGATGTGAAAAACCCTTAGTTTAATTGGAAACCTCCAATTTGATGTGTAAAATTTTTGAGTCCAGTAAATAATTCTAAATTGAGCGAAACAAATGACCACTTGTGGGGTGTATACGGCTTATAGCTTCTTGAAGGTTTTTAGGTGTTGTTAATTGTATAATGACGACTGAGTGACAACCCCCCCCCCCCTCTACCCGACTTTGTATAATCTTCTTTTAGATGAAGGATCAAAGGAAGCTTGGAGGAATTTGTCTTGAAGTTGAGTATTGCCAGAAGACAGAGGATAGGCTAGAGGATAATAGGCTTTATGAGAAGGCGATAGTGTGGTGGGGGTGGTCTCTTACAGGGTGGAGCTCAAGCGAATGCATTCTCCGCCTGAAAAGTTAGAGAGGGAAGGGCTCAGTGCTGTGGCAGGGGGTAGCACCCCTGTAAAATCATTTTCCATGATAATTTGCGCACATTGAGAGTATTACGACACACATCAAATTTGAACCCTTGGGCGATACAACCAGTTATGACAAAATAAGTTTCAAAGATTTGCTCGAGGTTGTACGGTTGGTCACTAGGGGAGGCGAGAAATAATTTTATCGAGCCTAGGACCGGAATGGAAGGAAAAATAATCTAGGTAAGCCCCACAACAATAAGAAAGGAATCTCTGGAAGGGATTACCGCAACCCAACCGGAATCGGGGGAGATTTTCTTTCCAATCAGTCGCCTCTTTCATTTGTCTTCTTAAAGAATCAACTTTTTTGGCTCAAAACTTATCCGCTCGTTCAACATTTCCCTTCCGATTGAGTTCGTTTTAATTACCTCACGATCGCCGCCCTCCAAACCCCTTTTTTGTGGGTGCGTTTACGTTCGCAACTGATTGACCTCAAACTCCTTTACCTCTCGCGCTCCCTGAATTTCCATCACAATTGAGAGTAATTTGAGACTGGTTGATGAAGAGGGGTTGATTCCCATTAGCGGCTTCCGAGTTGACCCTACTGAGTTTATGTTTGTGAGTCAACTCGTCGGGATCGTTGATTTTATTGAATGAGGATCAAATTACCTCGGTATTTTGCTAGGATTTAGTTCGGAATAATGTTTCAATTATTAAACAAGACGCATAAGTTCAGCGAATTACGTCTGTTTTTCTACCCCTCAAGCTGGTTACCTCGAAGTTTTCTACATTTTTATTGGTGAAAGATGCTAAATTCTAGTGTGGTCTTGTTCTTGATAATTCAATAACCAGCAGGAAGGTTACAAGAAAACCAACATCTTCCAAGACTCCAAAAATTGGTTGAACCATAACTAATTGAGGCCTATTATATCTCATATGCGAATTTTCGCAAGTTCTTAGGATACGTAGGTACCAGGAACTTGTGCGGGGAGGGGGTGGGGGTTCCAGAGGTCTTTCCTAAGATTGAGCACTGAAATATACCTTTTTTTAGCTATCCACAGACATGATACGTAACTGTTATCAAACCAATGGGAAATCCGACGTAAACACGATTGTCGTTTACATTATCCATAATTTTAAATGTTACATGTAACCAGGACATCTGGCACAATTGTGCTCACTTCTTTTTTTTCATCAAATTTCACGAGCTTGTTGTTAAAACCAATTAGATCACAGGGGAAAACATGCGTCCTTATTCTTCAGAAAAAATTTCTATTAGAATAATGTCAAATTATTGTAAAATATAATCAAAAAATGAACTGTAATAGGTGAGTGGTGTATGAATAATATGCGTAAAGTACATAATTTATTACAAATTACATCGTGTATCAGAAATGTATCTAAACTTAATAATTAGCCAAACATTGCCAAATTTAACAATTTAGGCGGAGTAGCCCACATCTCACCTTAGCTCAACTACCCATTGTGAACCCTCTCTCAAGTAAAATACGTACAATGAATTTCACTATTTTTGACAAATGGATCAGTCAGGATGTTTATCTAAAATATAAGCCAAGTTATGAAGGGCATTAGGCAAGTATCAAATTTTCTCTCTTCTTCAATGTTGTAAATTTTCTGTAAATATTTTAGAAATCACATTCCTCGTTAGGTGATAAATGTATGTATATACAAATTTAAATGAATAATTCATATATTTTTCCGAAAAATGTTTTTAATTGGTACTGTACACTGTAAAAAATTGCATTTTCGCTCTTTAGATGTAACCCTTCTTATAATATCACGGTTTATAAAAATATATTTATCATCCATTTTATGGTGCTAGGGTGTATTTTGTAAACGTGTTCGTTCAAGCGTCTTATGATCACGGGGTGTTGTCCGATGTACATAATTCCTTCTGAAATTATTCTATAATACAGGGTGATTGTTGAAGAATTCAAACAGGATAAGGAAATCGATGAATTCTAATCCCTACTTGCTATTAAAGGGTGTAAATTATAAAATGTAAGTCTTCAATGTATTCAATATTCCCCTAAAAGGTCTAGTTTTTTTTATAACAGTGGTTAAAAACTGGAAAATCAGTTATCAAAATATTTTGTTATTTCATCAGTTTTGCTGAATGGGAAATGTTGAATATGATGATGTTTAAATTTTAAATCTTTAAATAAAATATGCAAAATAAATACTTTATTATCTCACAGAAACCCTTATTACCGCCATCTTTCTTACAAGAAGTGCGAAACTGCAGGAGCCCTAAAGCGGGGAAGCAGGGTGGCCAACTTCTCTAGCTAGTCTGAGCGTTGGAATAATAATTGTATCCGTATTTACTATTAAACTATTTCGACAACCAAAAAAAAAGATCAATGTCCAAAAATTGGCATGAAACAATACGATTATTGATGACACTTGGTCTGAAAGTGGTCTTACATTTTTTTTAAATTTCTTCTGGAATAATTTATAGCTTCTGCCATTGATGTTTTCACAACCTTGAACCATTAAAAGTGGCCAATAATGGAATAGTGGTATCTTTGTACTGAAACATCGAACCATCTATACTATTGGTGCACTAACCTAGTCCTCTGCTAACTGAAGACATACGAAGGTCAAATATGACTCTCACCTGGGCCAAGGCCCAAATTACCACAGATTTGGTGCATGTACGAGTAAGTTACCCATAGTTACGATGGAACTTGGGAGCGCAATCATAGCGGCGTCTACAAAATTTGGGAAACCATACAGAAACGTGTTGTTTGACGTTTGTCAAATCTCATTTTTGCCTGAAATTGTTCAAAAAGTTGTATGAGCACTTTTTATGTCTCACTCCGTCATTATTTCGAAATTGCTTCATCTCAGGTTCAGCCAAACAAAAGCTTTTGTTGCTTAAATAAGTTAGGGGCTCCTTTTTCGACGGTCAAGGTCGCCAATGCAAGACTGGCAGGTAAATAAACCAGATTTCGTTTCAAGAAGTTTTATTATTTATTTCTTCAAGTTTTATTCCAACTTTTTGTATCTGCCAAAATACGAGTATGTATTATAATAATATAAATAATATTGCTAATTAGGTTGGGTCGTACTTTGTCAACTTACTATCACTCAGAAACGAGAAAAATGAAATCGCGCGGGTTTGAGACATGCATCTAAGGTCGAGCCTAAAATCCCTTTTGGCTTGACAGCGATGACTATGTCAGGTATAATGTTTCCTCCTATGTTTGCATTAATGGCTTCCAAACTCATAACACTGCACATTACTGGTAACTTTTGCATACATAGTCCAATTATAAAAACAACATAATACAATATTAACATTGATAACTGCTTTGAAATCCATTGAGGACAGGGATGTAATTTGTTGCAAATATAGATCCCAGCAAAAATGAATAAAATACCACGCGTGGCATTGACGGTCCCTTCACCACTCCAACCCCTTCTCCCTCACCCTTTAGAACAACTCCGAATGTATTTTCAGGGACGTGCACTGACTACTCTCACCCGACCAACTCATCGCCCTTGAGACTCGGATTTTATTGAGTGGATTTCCCCGTCGAACGACCCAGTCTTCAGAAAAGGACCTAGACGGATCAAAACCACCCTTTTATTTTTCGAAAACCAACGGGAAATCTTTTACGGGGACGAAAAGAAACGAGAGGCTCTTTTGTATTCGTTTCACTTGGACTTGAGATTCCCTCCTCATAAAATGAGTTGAGAGATAGAGACTCTTACCGATTCTTACCAATCGGCCTGAAGGAGAGCGTTGCTCCATTAGTGGGAATATAAACTAGTGAGAAGGCTCTTCAAGTTGTTCCGGGTAGTGAAAAGAAAATGAAACGGCGCGCATTAATTACTCCAGAGGTTGGCTTATCTGGAGAGGAAACGCTACAGTGGGCTTAATCTAGGGTAGTTAACTTTTCAGTCAGTCGAGTGAGTTCAAACATTTAATAAAAATATAAAAAAGTTTATTGCGCGTACAAGCTCTGACTAGGGATGGAACTAGTGCGAATAATCCAAGACCAGCCGAGGGACAAGTGAAGGAAGGTTACGATGACGTCAACTCATTCCAATTCCGCGTACAATATTTATTGACAAATAGTAAACATGCTCCAAGAATCTTGAAAACCCATCTTCATCCCATTTGCAGCGATAGGGCTGAGTTAGGCGCAAATATAACCTAAATGGAGCCTATTTACAAATGACTGAAATGGACAATGGACTGTTTGGATACTTTTAATGCATTTCGGATTCCGTATTGCACGCGTTGACACGTAAAATGTCCTAGAAGGGAGGATTTTTCATTTTCCGCGAGCTAGAGAAATGGTGCGTCATTTCCCTTGAATAACAACCAAAAGCAATTGGCTGCTTTTGACTCCATTTTCCTATTTAGTGGCACCCCATTCGTTATTACTCCATATGCAATACAAAACGGCTCCGTACAGCTTTCAAAAACGTAGTTTTCGATTGAATTGGATCAACACAAGGCGACAGTATCCTTAAGTCACGAACGCTATTCAGATCCGCGTTTGAAAAGCGCCCTCAACTCCATTAGCATGAACCAAGAGGTTGGTTGTGTCGAATTTTCGCTACAACTCCCTCATTAAACAAGCGATACCTTGTGAAGGGCCATGATTTATCGACTGTTTCGAAAGATATTCTCATTGTGGTAATTGGCATGATCCAAATGTCGATAGCTTCGTTAATTAGCACCTCCTTCCCTTTTCCTGCAATTTTCAGGGTTGTTAGACTCACGCAGCCTCTCTTGGGAGCCTTGGATGAAGATGTCACGCTAATGGAAGCTAAAAACGCTTCGTTCGCTGGCACGTCTAATTATACCGGCAATGAATTATGCTGTTCTAGCAGGTGAGTGGTGACAGCTTATTTAATTAAATATAACGTAGAAAACTGCTGTGATGAAATTGGGCATTTATTTATTTATTTTTTATGCGGGTAAAGAATTTTATTAGTGATGTGGATTGGCTACTCTGCGATCATTTCAAAGGCTATTTTTTCTTCTCTGGCTTCATCAGGTTGTGCGCTTTATCGATGGCCATGCACACAAATCCGCCGGAGCTGTCGTGGTGACTCCCTTTTCTCCCCGCCTTCTTTTTTCGGTTGGTTATTTCCTCTCCGAGCTTGAAATGCGCGATCGTGTGCGAGACGAAGCAGTAAAATATGAAACTGTACAGTTTCCTCGAGACGTTGCGAAGAGCGCAGGGGAGAACGTAACAGGCAGCCAACGCGACGACGGGCTTAGTCTGGAATCAGAGAACACAAGGAATATGTGATGAAGAGAAGCGTGAGGCAGAATAATCACCGGGAAGAGATGTGAACTAGAGTTTGGTGTGGATCCAACTCTCATCCATAAACTATTATGGGAACGGAACAACTTAACACTACCTATTCAAATTGCACAAGGCTTAGTGGCACCAGACATCTGGGGAGTAAAATGGAGTAAAAGCTGCCTAGAGGATACAGCCATGACCCAGGTTCCATGAGATCGAGACTTGTGTTCTTGTGTGTTGCGGCCGTACAACACGCCTGCTCTTGTGGGAGGCGATGCTCTCAAGGGGGTAGCCGCGTCTTGCCACCCTTCACGAGCAATCGCCGTGCTGCTGAGTGAAAACTGCGTTGAGAGCCCCCCAGTCGGCCAGGTTGGTTGCCCTAATGTAGGGATGGGCATTGGTGATTTTTGAGAAACGTAAAATAATGCTCATTAAATTAATTCTTCTACAGGGGTCGATTATTCCTCAGACTAGGAGGGAAATGGGGTTTCCAATGGACATTCCCCTGTATTTTTTTCAAACTAGCTATTTCAAAGTAGTTTTTCGTTTCATGACTAATCCCTACTCTGGTAGTTCCCAGCGTGTAATACAATCAGAATCAATCAGTAATCAATCAGAAACAATCACTAGGCTCCTACAAGGCAAGAAACAGAAGAAAATGATGCGAATGTTGGCTCAGAAGAACACCGGCCTAGGGAACTAGGGGTTGGCTACTAGGGAACTCGGTGTTGGCAATTTTATTTGCCTCTATCCTAAGCTCAGATCAGCCCAGTGTTGGTTCAATATTGATCGCACTCCTCACTTTCCCGTACGCATTCCCCTCGTTGAACACTCAACAAACAGAAAAACTTTCAATTCGCAACCTATGAGAACTTTTACAAAACTCACTCGAGGATGTTTTTGCTCGCAAGGGCACTCGTACCCATCGCGGTAGCGTGCTCCGAAAAAGAGATTCCTGGAGGGTTTTGTTGATAGAATGTTGTGAGAATGTTGATAGAATAGACGCTCTTTAATATTGGATTCCACCCAGTGGAACTACTCTTCATTATAAACTTCTACAGCCAAGAACCGGAGTGATCAAATGTTGAACCAACTTTGCCCAACGTTGGCTAACTATATAGAGCATTAGGAAATCATTACAGAGACGAATTCACTGGAGTAGTTACATCGAGTACGGTTTAAAGTCGGCGAGTGTTGAGGATTAGTCGACATAATCCCGAGGAATTAATAAAACGATTGAATAATACAGTGCTAGATTATCGAGTAGAATAGTTTTAAGAGGTAGTTGACGATGGTTATCGGATGATTAAATCACGATAATAAGATACCGAGTGGGAGTTCACTAGAGATCCAAGCACACTCTTTGTAAACTCGGTATTGACCATCCCGTAATACGTTTCATTCTTCTGCTCCTCCGTATAGCGAGAGTTGCTGAAATGATGTTAGCAAATGTGGTAATCAATGATATTCTGGTATCGTTGACAGACCTTGAAAGACCTTTGACACGCTTCCGCATGGCGTTCTCTGCGGAATGGGCGTTTCTAAGAGCATTCTGCTTTGGATTGGCTGCCTTGGATGAGGACCTTGTCTCAAGGCCTCTTGTCACTTCATCTGGAGTTCCACAGGGTTTCCGTTTGGGACCTGCTATTGAACCTCGCAATCAACAGTGTGGAGACTGTCGTCATCCAGCACTCCTGCTCCCTTATGTATGCTGACGACCTGAAGCTCCTTGTCCGTGTCTCTGAGCCTTCCAACTGCCACCTGCTGCAGTCTGACCTTGATGCAGTGTCCTTGTGGTGCTCTGTTAGTGGTCTGGCTCTTAACCCCACAATGTGTGCCGTTTCATCCTTTACATGCTCATACAACCCAATCCAGTTTGGCTGTGCCATTGCTCACATCCCTCTTTCTCGCTCTTTGCTGACTTAGGACACCGGTGAGTTACTGGGACCCCATCTATAATTCTCAGACCATATGGTCTATATTGATTCTCAAGATATGCGCGTTCTCGGGTTTCTGAAATGGCATACACGCGAGTTTTCTCTGCACTAATTACCCCATACCGCTCCTTGGTGGCGCCTGCCCTTGAGTATGCGTCAGTGGTTTGGAGCCCGTTCTAAGCCTGCCCACCTAATCAAATTGAGTGGGACCATCGTGCATTTCCCCGCTACCTCGCTCAAGATTGGCATACCTCGCATGGAGGTGGACTATTGTGTCCTTGGCCTTTGGTTTTGGCTCCTGCGTCCACTTGATCGTAGCTCAGTCGGGGACGTGGCTTTTCTCCATGGGCTCCAGCATGGTCGACATCTTGAAACGCCCAGAAAAAAATGTTGAGCCGATCGGAGATTTTCGATTCCCGTGACCTTGTGCATGAAAACATAGGAAATTCAAAACATTTAAGGAATAGCCCACCAAAAGCCAGCTAAGAAACCTGCAATGCGCCCACCAAACCCTTCCGGATAAATATGATGTCACAACACACAACAACCCACTTCTGCCCCAAATCTTGACTGCTTCATTCTCCTCACTGTACAATCAAGAACTATCTAGATGAAAAGCAAGACTCTGCTTGCTACTAAGTCTCGGAAACATCCCTCCATTATCTCCATCTCTGCATTATCTATTCGCTTAACATAGCTTTTCAAAGGTTAGTTCAACAAGAGCACAGACGGCACGGTAAGAACTCACATCATATTTAGCTAACGCACGATTAGTAACTTTTTCTAACAGTTGATAAAACCAGTTGGGTTTAACTGTCGCTTCAAACCAACTAATTTATTGAATGTAATCACTTCAACTTCGGCCAACAACTGGCCAACCTTGATTAGTGTTTGCTTAACTGAATTTAATCAACCTACAGTCTCTATCTTTACTCCTACGATACAGGGTTTACAATACACAGGAAGTTACAATATTGAGTTGGAGTTTCGAAGGCAGTTTAATAACGACTTGACTCGCTCAACTAACAAAGAGCGTATTACACGGGGTTTATTAAAAGTAAACAGACTCATCTTTTTGTCATGTCGTTCAAAGCAATATAATGACATCGCTGGTACGTGCGGGTAGACGAAATACACATCGCATCGTATCAGAAAATTCATCATTTCCCAACGCCAGTTTCACTAGACTTCCCTAAAATAGAAACTATTTTGCAGATTTCATGACCTAGAGGAGGGTACGGTAGAAATCTATTGTTTGTAATTGATCAATCCGATAGATTGGATTTGATATTTTTAGGGATGTACGAGCGTAGAGCCTACTAAATTTTGGAGGCTGAATGATTCTTTGAGAACGGATTCGAGATTTATGGGGATTCAGGCAGGTGGAGTCCCTGAACAATTGTCATGTACACGTAAAGTTTTTTTATCATTTTTTTTTAATTTACGGAATTTTGTGGGACTTGGCTCCAGTTTTATCACATTCCACTACTTCCACTATTTAATACACGATTTGCCTAGAATAAATCCCAGCGAGATAATATGCAGCGAATTTTCAATAAGCCAACGAATAATCAATATAAGGTTATCAATACCGAAAGAAATTATACGTAGTAATAGTAAATTTAGCGGTAGCTAAATTGTTTAATCATCTATCAGTGAAAAGTGATAATACGAGTGATGATACTCGTAGTAGACCTAGGTTCGTCCCCAGTAACTTCGTAAATTTATTTTCAAACAAATATTCTTTTTCACCTGTACGAGGCGACCGTCGAGGGACTTATCTCAACTGACCGTCCACAACTGTCAAATTTGAAACATTACGGCGTTTTAATGACAGGAAACTAATATAATAATTAGAATTTATAAAATATAAAAATCAAAGGTCCCGGCCACTTTTTCAAATTGGCCAAATCTGGGCTTATGAGGCTTATTATGATAAATATAATTGTTCTGCTTTCTTAAAACATTCCTAGTCACTAATAATTAATTCAAAATATTCAATTTTTCCTACTTTTTAGTATTTAGGCCTATCGTTCTTCGATTGGTCCACGTCCTACCATCAGATGGATATTATAACACTGAAAAAATACACGAGCTAACCTAGGGTATGGCCAAGAACCCACAGTAAAAGAATGGCGTAGCATGGTTTGGATCGTCTATAATAGGTGAAAAATGTTCACTCAGTAGTTTTTTGGATTGCGTATATAAATGAGGATATGTAACTTAACCTACTTTACGGTTTCACAATGGCATAACTTGGAAAATGCTAATTACTATATGGACGTTGGACCCGGGCATTATTTTGTCAGAGGGTATGTAGAAACCTAGAAGTCTAAATGTTCATTATTGGAAGCATTTATTTATATGTTGTATTAATATATTAGTATCGGCGGTGTTTAATTTCCGTTTTTACTGTCCCAATCTACAAGGATGCGAATTTCTTCGTTGGGGGTTTACCTACACCAAGAAATAAACTGAATTAAATCGAGTGTGGCTGAGAACTGCAGCGATTACTGATGTGCCGAGTCAATAACTGGCACGTAAGGAAATTCAATGCTCAGTCGTGCTCTACAAAATAGGTACAGACCATTCATTCGCCATTATCGGGATAAGGAAACTTTCCAGGGGCTCCTACGACCGTCTGGAGCTGCCAATGGCGCACGTCCTGTAGTGCGTTAGAGTCGAAAATTGGGTTTTTTCGCGGTGCGATAGCGTTCCTTGAGGCCCTTCAGATCCAATCTCTCGAGGGGTTTAACGATTCCCCCGCCTCCTTCGAGGCCAGGATCTGCCTTATCCGGAGGGAAACAGGGGGATTGTGATCCACGTTTCCCTTTCCTTTCGTCTTCACAATAAGGACAGTCGCGGGAGTGGGGGAAATAAAATCCTTTTTCCGGCTCTCGTAGTGGACGCTTTCACCGGAGCGGTGAGTGGCAGTTCCCCCGGATACAGTTTAGAGGGATATAAACTCAACAAATAACTACGACAGCGGCAAGCGAATATTCTACCCCTGGACACGGTAGGTTAAGCTGAGGGCAGCGAGGAAACGAGCCTTCAAAAAGTAACTACATTTCAGCGACTTTAGACGAAAAGTCGATCAGACAATATTTAGGCCTCGATCCAAAACATTCTTGTTAGAATAAGCAATGAAAATGAGTACAAAACGGTTTAGTATCCAAGAATAGTTCCAGCTTGTGATGGACCATCGTCGTTCTCTCGTTTGTTCCAAAAAGTACCTATTTTCAAAATATTCCATGAGTAAGTTTTTATTTCCGGTGTAGGCCAATCGGCCCATGACCCATCTGATATGATTCAGCGTCCAAACTAGAGAAAAATGATACCCTACTTGTCTGGGTTCTCAAAGAATTCCCAACACGCATATTAAAACACGGATTGGTTATTCCTCGGACCAGGCGCATGGAGATTCATTTCTTCAACATGGGGAAAATGGGAAAACAGTGGGTGTGGCGGGTCCCGGACCCATTCCAATCCAGGGTCCAAAATTTAGTGGAAAATGATACCCCCACACACGAATAAAGAATTTCCAACACCCGTAATTCCAACTAACTCAAGAACACTTGGGGGGAGGGGAGGGTATTGTTGAATTGAAAATGAGGCATAACGAGGACGCAAACCGTCTATAAGCGACATTGCAGCTTTTTCGCAACGAGTGGCCAAGTCGGATTTTGCATGTAGATGTAGATAATATCTAGATATATTATATCTACACACCTTGAGGCATAAAATGGAGAAAACTTCGGTGGTTGGAGGAGGGGGGTCATTTTTTTCGTCGCTTTCAACAGGCCAATAGGTTTGGGCCAGAAGGGGTGAATATGGCAGTCAAAACTGGTTCTCATGATGGCTGTTAGGACGGCTTGAAAGTGAACATAGTTCGTTCCTCTGTATCATCCTACTTCTTGCTGGATATTTTCTACACGAGCAATCTGGCCAGAGTACTGCAGCTCTTGCAGGGTTGGACAAGGGGTGTAGTGATTAGGACCAGTCTCCTACCACTTGGAGGCATCCCCATAATTTCTAACTGCACTGGCGCCTTGTGAGCTGTATTTCTGACTTATCATTTTCTACATCCACTTATATCTTTATCACCATCAATGACAAAAAGTTAACTCACCGTCAAATAGAATAAAAACATATCGGTAAATGGTGTCTCGTATCGCGTGGTCAATTTCTCTCGAAATCCTGTCTTTCCCAGTTCTTTTCGGTGGTCTTTTATAAATTTCCAATCGTAACCAGCCATGTACAGGGCAACTATGAAGGGTGTCAGGAGGAAAGCGTCAAGTATGAGGACCTTGGCCAGGTAAGCGCCGGGTGGATACCGATGAATTCGACGACCCCAAAAGAAATTCCACCTTTTCGCCAATGGGCCCTGAAATTTTAATTTCATTTTTATACTTTGATGAAAACACCTTATCGTGTGAGTCCAATAACATGGACCTATTTTAGTGAAAGAACTGTCGTTAATACTCACAATCAGAAAACCTCCAATGACGGCAAAATGAGACGTTCTACACCAATTGATGTCTTTAAAATCTTTATAGGAAAGTTTTTTCATCTCATCAGCTTTCTTCTTCTTTTTGTAAAATAACCTGGGATACACAGTTTGAGCGAGGATGTCCCCCACAACAATGGGAAGTGCTGTGAAACAGAAAAACGTGAGAATGTATGAGCTAAACATGCTTAAATGAGAGAATGTATGAGCTAAACATGCTTAAATGAGAGAATGTATGAGCTAAACATGCTTAAATGAGAGAATGTATGAGCTAAACATGCTTAAATGAGAGAATGTATGAGCTAAACATGCTTAAATGATAGGGAACATACTACATCTATCTTATTGAAACCTGCCGTCAACAGTTTTACCATCTGACGAAGAAAGAGGTCACAAGAGCAGCCATGCAAGGAGCCATGAGGTTTGCTCTCCTAATTGAAGAATGTGGGGGACCAGCCAGTACAGAGACCAGCTCTCCCCATAAGAGCACATAAAAGGCCTTGTTGCAGGGCTTTGCTCGCCAGTAAGGCACACATGTGTGTACTGCTTTGTGCGCCTAGTAACTAGCCTCACCCACTTGAAATCCTTAAATATTTATTGGAGATATTCAATTAGTGAAGGAGTCAAAGCTCCAAACTCCGTTTTAGCACTAGGCTAGTCTTCAACATAACCCTTTTGGCCGTCGGTGGCTAATCTAAGGACCCAGAATGGTATAACTGATAGGAGTAAAACTCTTCACGACTAAAATTCCTAACCAGTTCAACAGTTTGCACTTCACTTTTTCCTTTAAATACCGATTGTTACCCCGAATAGGAAACTAGATTTTAATCACCGGGAATTGACAAAAGCCGTCGAAATATTTTAAGAATTGAGGACGGAGAAACTTGGTTTTTGTCATAATTTATAATCATGACATTCATTAATGGAAGGAAATGAAAGTTTTTTCGGTTGATATTTCAACAAAAGTCAAAGGTTCATTCTTTCCAAGTGAAAAAAAGAGGAGCGGGAAGTAGTAGGACGTTGAAACTTGGGAAAGACGGATGGAAAGTTGATTAACCTTCCATTTCAAGAAGGAGCTAACGAACTTTATACGGTTCTCAGAGTCTGGCCCTAGGAGGAAATGGGGTAGTTGAAAAAACCTTTTACCTTCTACCTTTGGGCTCCTACTTTCCAACAGGAGTCAATTATGCGCGAGTCAACGACGACAAACTTCCGGCAAACAAATAAAAAGGAGTTGTGTTCTTCATGTACGGTAAAATTGATGGTTGAAAGGAGCAAGTCATGCGTCGTCGACAGAGTAGATCTTCAAAGGGTGAATGGACGAGGTAAAAGTCGATGGGTTTGCCAATTTTACTCCAATTAGCCGCTTCTCGAAGAGCAAGGCTTGTTCAGACTCGGTTGAACCACCTATGGAGTCTCTTGAGAATAAACTGCAACTACGTAGCGCAAAATTCCATTGTCCCAGCTCTGCTGCCGTCGAGAACAGGTTTTGTCGGTTCAGTAGATACGAAATACGCTGCAATTTTTGTCTTTTTCAACGCATTCAAATCCTGATTCATTGTTCTGAAACTTGGTACAGCGTACCCCCCTGCTTATCCAACCTAAGGTGAGTGGATCAAGCAAAAATGTTTCATGTTGTTGGCTCTAGAGCCTGGTAGCGAGGAATATGGAAAATGAGTCTCTGAAAGGAGTGAGCGGTAACTTTGTGGGCAGGTATTCGTATCGCATATTAGAGTGAGAATGAGGAAAAGCTTTATTTTAAACATGGAATGATTTAAAAGAAAGTGAATTATTGCAACATATGTATCTAATGTAAAAAAATCCACAACACACACACTACCACATCTTAATCCGCACTTGAATAATCAAGACATGGAATAAGTAGAGCCTACTTATTCCATGGATCAAGAGCTTGCAACCGGTGTGGAGAACGCACCCTTACGGGGCCCTACGGTCGAGGGCGATCGATGGCGCCAGTGCAGCACAGAGGGGCGCATTCTGGTGGCCACAACAGTATTTGTTTCTTCAACTCATCAGTGACTAAACCTCAAGTAGAACAATTTGGTAACTGAGCGCTCGGTGGCCTCATCACCAGGTGCAAGATGGCCCCTGTATGTGGCTACTGTCAGTAGCTAAGTCTTGGCCATCCTACAGGGGCCTTCTCGTAGATCCGTTTGAGAGATTGGAACGGCGTTCGGAGAGTGTAATTGCGTATGAAACACTTGGTCCTGACAAATTGTCGTGAAAAAAGAGGGAGGTTGTATCATCAGTTGAGGTTCAAGGCTGTGATAAGGCCCATTGCACCCTGGCGGAAAGGCAACAAGGACTACAAAAGTCTCTCTCCAGTGTGACCCTAGGCATAAGGAAACGAGAAAGCTAATGAACTTACTGGAAGGGGCGTGCATACTCTACATGGAACCGATCCAGCTTTAGGTGAGTATAAGAGCTCCGAGCAGTCATCAACAGGTAGGCCCACGTGAGACGCGTCACTGAAGAAGATGGAGGCAAAGTCCCGCCCACGCTGAACCTACTCAGGCTCAAATGCTAAAATCTCAAGGAAGTAGCTGGCACAACTACTGCCACCTGAATTGCATGGATGTAAGCCTATCATCAACCTGCTCTGGTAATGATTTTGCTGATGAAACTGGAATAAATTGAAGTTCCCATCACTTACATTTGGCAGGGGCACAATCCCCTTAATGAGAGTAATCTTATCAGCCACCTGTAATCTGTAAACCCTCTCCAGGGAATTAGGTATCTTGACTGTCTAAAACAGGACCCCTCCAAGAAGCAAACTAACCCAACTCATTGCTTCCTCGCATTAGGGCGCTTCTAGTCTCTCTTTCTCAGAGGGCTACCACCGACTACCAAAACGTCTTCAAGTATCTGTCATCTTAGGTAACTTTGGCAAATTTAGCATTTTTTGCCTCTTGATTGGAAGGCGTCTTGATAAATACAGGACACATTTCCCCAAGGCTTCTGTCTGTGCCAGAGCCTCGACCTTGTAGGCGTACTTGCCTCTGTTGGCCGCCTGGCCTTGGGTGATGGGAAGCTTGGAGTGGAAAAGAAGGAGCAGGATAATCATTCATCAGCTCTCAAGGGTCCACAGGTGCTCTACCAATTGTACCACCCTCAGTTGAATCATTTTCCGAAAAAATCGTCCCTAAAGAATGCTAACATAACAATAAGTCCCTTTTCCGATACGATTTATGATTAAAATGTACCGGATGGCAAGGTGGACAATGTGGACGGGTAAGCACTCACCTGCTCTGACTACTGTAGACAAGCCTGTGACGTGATACACCTTCTTCGCCTTCCTCCTGAACCGGATGATCGCGCAGTGAGGCACACCCAGTTTTCTCAAAGCGGTCCAAACTGTGAAGGACCGAAGCGTTCCTCGAAGGCGGCACACCATCATCTGCAACGCCTCGCTGAGTCTACCCTCGTCGACTCCTTTTGAGCTTTGTAGTCGTCTTGAGGACACAGGCCAGTCGACTCGGCAGGGCGTCTTAGGCGCAGGACGAAGGCCTCCGTTGACCGGCATCAACAGGCAACTGCGGCCGAAAATCGGCCGCGTCATCACGACTGCCCGCTGGAGGCTACTCGGATTTGACCACATTGAAGCTTTCTCGAGCTCTACAAGTCTACATCCAAAAAGACATTATATGAATTTAGAATTTGTGGAACAAGTAATGATAATAAGAACCGAAAAATGTGCAACAAAATTCGTATCTACAACGAGCCAACAAACAGTTGCTAAGATAAAAATATGCAACGATATTTCATAATCCCACCACATTTATAGGAAACGCGTTTTTTACACCCGATGGTATCTGGTGATCTCCAACAGTAAAGTAGCGACCACTTTCCTTCACTGTGGTGTTCGCATTTGTGGTGACCAGTTGCTGCCTGGGGGTTGTTACAGCTTTTCGCTAACCCCAAATGATCATTTGATGTCTTACTCTACATTTACTTTTTGGCTTTTTATAGTTTTCTGAACAATTTAAATTTTTTGGCCTCTTCAAACCGCCTTTTGCGGACATGCTTCTGGAGAGAAGTGCGCACCTTAAAATTACATGTGTTAACTAATGGATGCAGTACTGGCGAAGGACATGCAGATCGCTGCGGCATCGCTCTCATTATTTGCGTGGATGGAGGTGGACTAGGGAAAATTCAAAAGACCTAGCTATGCAAAAAAAAAAAAGAAGAAAGACTAGGGTGAAAGTTGACGGCCTAACAAAAGGCCGAAGAGCCGAGAAACCGAGGGAAATAATGGATTTTTTTTTTTTTTTTCTAAGGGAAGCGCCAAGGCTTTTCTCTCTCACTTTTCCCGGTCTCGCCGATTCTTTCTCTCCTCTCGAAATTTCACTTCCTTCGCCGTAAATTGCGTTGGGTAGATTAGGCTTTAGAGAAACCCAAAATAAAAAAGGAAACCAGGGCTCGTTGTCGTTTCACGATGAAAGTGACAAAACTCATGTGCTGGAAAAAGAGTTGAAATTTGACGGAACCGCTGCAGGGCGCCATGACGATTGTTTAGGATTTCTTTTTTGAACCTTGCTCAAAAAAATTAATTGAATAGAAAATTGCGGAAATTATTCTACGATATTTCACTCTTCTAGGTCGACTTTGTTCTTATGAAAAGAGTACCTCTGAGGTGACCTCTGGTGATCTTTGGTTCAATTGGGCTGAAATATTTCGAGAAAGAAGCTGGGAAGAAGTCCCTGACCAAAACTTTCAGATTTTCAGAAAATTGTCAACCACCAAAAACCGCATGGACGCTGACATTTCCTCTTGACTTTCAGCAGGAATATAAATGAGAATATGAGTAACAAGGTGAATGCTCCCGTTCACAGAGCAATAAAACTTCTACGAGAAAATTCAATCACAGATTATTTATTATCAAAATTAAATCGGTTGTTCAACATTTTAAAATTAGGTATTTCTCTCTATAATTCAACATAATTATTTTTGTCCTTCGCTTCGTATCATTATGCGATTATATCAAGGAATAATCCGATTAAACTCCCTATGATTGATAGAACGTAGGTACATTACGTAAAAGAGAAATATTTCAACGAGTTTACAATACACTAACAGGAGGAAAGAATTTGTACGATTACAAGGTTGAGAGAGCGCTATGAAAAACTTCAGTGGGTTTATCGGGTTGGTTACATCGTCTTATCTACGATTTAGAATATTTTCTTTCTGTTTACATAAAAGATACTTGACAGGACAATTGAGAATGGTGGTTCGTTATAAATGCCTTTGTACAAGTTAGAATCGACGCGGAAAAGTATAGTTTGATGACAGTCATCTGGGTTTCATCGGATCTTTCAACGGTCATTATGCTATTCTTGAGTTTCAATGAACGAAGACCTTGGATTCTGGTATAAAACATCCTACTAACATGAATGAATCCTTTGGATGACTAATTCGGTATAGTTCTTGACGATCATTGTACCGCTTACACTTGTTTTGTTTCACAACGAGAACATTTTTTCTGAAGTTGATGAAACTAAAGTTGTCATGCTCAGGTCTCAGACAACTCTTATAAACGTGATATTATATAGAAGTGATATCAGTGTGATATAAAAGAGGAATCATCTAGATACCAATTTTTGGTGGCTGCACAGGCACGTCTGAGAAGAAACCTGCAATATAGACAGTGTTGTCACCAGATAAGAGCAATAGTAAATCCAACCAAATTTACTTTAGTGACTGTCCTATCTAAAATATTTGGTGCAACGGGTGAGCTTTTGACTAAACACTTCATTTAATATTGGGTGCTGGCTTCTTGCCCTCCAGTTGTCTGCTCTGGGCTCTATCCAGAACATTCTGGACTCAACCCTTCACAACCACAATCATAGGTGCTCACCTTTTATACATCCTGGCCTCTTTCCTTCTCCCTTCCAGCAATCCAATTCAGCTCCTAGAACTTTCTGGACTCAACCACCCAATAATCCACCCCAAGTACCAAATGCCGACACTGCACCCTTCTACACATCCTGGCCTTCCCCCTTACTGCTGTCCAACCCAGCTCCTGTTGGAACTTTCTGGACACCACTATCCAATCCTCTATCCCTACCTACCACATGACAACCTCAGCCCCCCTTCTACCACACACACACATCCTGACCACATCCCTACCCCCTCTAGCTGTCCATCCTGGGCTCCTTCTTGAACTTCCTCATCCACCAGGACACCCCGCCCTCTAACCCTTAGTGTTTCCATGCTCAACAACAGCTTGACAAAGGTCTTCATGTCAAAAGCGCTCGCCCATTGCTCCAAATATTGTAGAGTAAGATGGTTGAAGCATCAACTCAAAGCATTCAATTATGTGGGGCCAAATGGAAGATTTTCTTAAAAATGGACCTGGCGCTAATTTAAGGGTTGCTTAGGGACAACTAATTGCTGAACCAAGTCCAGACTTGTTTGCAAATGATTTTTAAGATTTCCATAACCCGTAGTTGACTAAAAGGGGATGAAAGGGTTGCATTGTTTTCTCAGAAAGTGAATCACCCACCTCGCTTCAACTAAGCAACTTGCACAATGGGACGAGTGTTATACTATACTCAAATTTCAAATTGTTCTATTTTTTTTTTTTTTTTGTCAATTTCTTGTTATAAAATAATAAAGATGCTCAACATAATGTCTTTGTCAGACCCCTTTTCTATGAAAAAAAAAAAAAAAAAAAAAAAAAAAAATCAGCGATGATAACCCTATTTTGTAAGGAAAAGTTGTTAGTTTTAGGGGAAATTATTGCTAACTAATTAAGGTTATTATTAGTGCACTGTACTGAACAAATGGTTTTACAGTGTGCAGGACAATCCCTAAACCATAAACGGTCCAATACTAGGCTATGCCATGAATGGAATATATTTTTTAATTCAGAACTGAAAGGACTGAATCACATGTGATCTTGACACTGAATCATGACTACAGACCAAATTGCAGTATTGCAGCGCTTAAAATGATCTCCAACGCTTGACAATGTCCACGGTGCAGCCACCATAACAAAACCATTTCACACCTCTCCACGGAAGCACTGAAATTTTCAATACATAGGACAAAAGGGAGTTTGGCACTACTTTCAGGAATCTTTATACACTCCAAGTGGGCAGGAATATGCGAGAGCAAACAACACGTAGATTTTTCAAATTTCACAAACATTTTTTTCCAATTAGTCAACAATTTAACAGTGTATACTTAAACTTTCCAATACTTCGTCAATTTTTAACTGGATTTAAAAATAGTAAATTTTCTTAACTGCTAAATTGCATCATTCTTTTCATTTTCAGCTGAAGTAGACAAAACAAAACTAAGTTCTTATGTGATAATATAACTCATACTGCATGAAACAAGCATAGAGTGAGGAAAAGCAGGCATTTGCCTTTCTTCTCAAGAAGAGAGCGCTCTGCTTATCTGGATATTGCCGAACATCACAAAGAACTAACGTTTTCCCATTTACTAGCTGAACATTTACCTTTTACCTTACACAACTAGACAATATTACTTTCAATTGTTCTACGAACCGATCAACAGCGCCATGTGCGTATACCGTAAGACATGATCAAAAAACGTATTTGATTTGTTCAAAATATTTCTCTTTTTTTCCTCATTTTTGTTGCACCACTTTGAAAGTTTCTTGTACAATGATATTGTCCATTACCGTTAATTCAATACTTACCTCAATTTGGCACGCTAAGGTTAGAATGGAGGTGATATTAGAAGAAGCTACGGAAGTTTGAGAGAATAAAACGATCATTTACGTTGCAAGACGAATAAAAACCCTCCTCATTGTGAAATTCAGCCAGAAATTTGATCAGGGGACTCGATGTGAGGGAGAAAACCATCCACAGTTTTCACAAGTAATCAAACAAAGCCTTTACTGATAATGTAAGGAACAACAAATGTCCGAGAATTGCATTGACGCAGTAATGGTCTCACAGTCAATGTCAGCCACCACAAAACGGGCATTTCAATTAAAAACGACTCAAATACGCCGTATATATGACATTTTGAATTCAGCTTTGTTTGACAATACACCAAGGCCTTTGAACACTTCGTATTAGTTATATGAGAGGAGGGTTAATCAAGAAAAATTAATTCAAAATCAAAGTTGGAGAAAACTTGCTCTGCGCCAATTATACAAGAACAATGGGCAGAACGAACAGCTTTTTCAAGTCACAATATACCACAATTAATAACAAAGCACATTCAGCAATAAAATGTTCTAGAATATGTACTTATTGCACAACAAAAATCAAATCCAGTCAAAAAGCCATCAAAATAAAATAAATACATTTTTTTAAATCAACCTTGAACTTTAGTTTCTTAAAAAATTTAAAAACAATCTAAAATTAGAAGACTGAAAGTTACCTATAACACTATTCAAAGTCCAATTAATCGAGTCAAAGTACGTTTCACAGTATTTACATTAAGCAATGAATGCCTTGACATGCCTAAGTTCCTTGAAGAGAAAAATCACGTTCACAATTTGATTGAAATCAAGTTAATTTTATTTTAAAAAGGACGCAAAAATATGGTTTTGACTGATTTTTACTCACAAATTTGAAGATAATACGAACTTAGGGTCGCCAAATCGTCAAAAATAGACTACGGCCACTGCTTGTGGCAACACTGGGCACTTCTTGGATTGATTACATGTCCTCTGCATAATCTTCTCTACCTTTTTGAAGTAATCGATACTTTTGAACAATTTATCTAAAATAGGTACTTCTTACTTGAAAGGAACCGTTAGATTTTTTCAGACATTAGGTGGGTGGATTAAACTCATAATAGAAAACAACACTTAACATACTTCTACGCTCCAAGAAGAGGAGAATTCTTCTTGAATATCACAGCCTACTCTTCCTGGAAAAACCAAGAGTAGATTTGAAAAATAGGTAAAATTAAATTGAGTCACAGAATCTACAAGACCAGAAAATTGAGGTCTTAAACCGTCCAAAACTTTAAGAAATTTCCTCGATTAAAATTATTTTTTTTGTGAAATCTGACTGACTCAACAATTGTGTCTACACTGTCAGAGAAATTAACATAGATTTTGAAGTGTACATCTAGTGAATTTAATACACCATCGTATAAATACCACATTGTCGTTGTACGAACGAGAAGCCGTAAATTTAAGTTAGTTTACAAGGCAAATTAAAGTACAACTCGATAGGGCGATTATAAGTCCCGTTTAGGATTAAAAGATTAAATAGTAAAACTACGAAGATTGTTTCGAATTCGTAAAATATTTTTCACACTACTGGTAATAATACCAATTTACACACCGTGGAACAAAAATAAAGCTTCATAATACCAACCTATGATTTACTCTTATAAGATAGAGTTAAATATAAACAATTTGTATGTTTTGGGGGGAAAGCCACCCCTTCTTAAATCAAATCTTTTTTTTCAAAAGGTACCTAGTTACTAATTAGGCGTACAATCGTTTTGGCAAGATACGAGTAGGTATATACATTTGAGTTCCTTGTGGTTATGGTACAACGGGAAAGATACGATTAAAAACGTCGTTAACATACAAATGTTGAGATACCAGTAGATACAGCTTGCCTAATAAATGGTGGATTTCGGAGTAGTCCAGGGGAGCACCCTGGGACCCGTTTTATTCCTAATATACAGGGTGTTAACTGATAAGGTTAACTGCCTTCAAGGGGTAGATTCCACAACTGCAACAAAAAATGTCTCCAGGACCTGCGGAGCCCATCAGAAGGGAAATTTGACGCTCATTCCAAGGGTGTTCTCAAATTTGAGATTATCTTGTAAATTAAGGTGGCTATGGCCGTTCTAGTCATCAGGTCAAAAACACGAAAAAATCTTAAATCTTGAATAACGAACCCTTTAAAAAAAAAGTCCTAGAAGACATTTTTGTTGCAAATGAGATGTAGAATCGGCCCATTGAAGGCTGCTAACATTATCGGTAACTCCCTTTATATAAATTCGCTTCCAGCTGTATCCAATTTGCTGCAGGATATTTCCGTTTGGGCGACGACACGTGCATTTTGGTTAGGTATAATCTCCTTCATAAGTTAACGACGGTGGTAGCAATACGATGCGCATGCGCAGTAGAAGTTGTACGACTTAAAACCGTACAGTAGTACAGAAGTTTTGATCTCTTGATTGTATCGTATCATTGTCTGTTTGTATCGTATCTTGACGACAAGAAACATTCTTCTTTTGAAAAGATGATTACGTATGCATCTTACTGAAGGGGTGAATATAAATATTTATACTTAGTGAAAATGGAATGAGAGGGATGGCCATGACGATGGTTCACGATAAGCGTAACGTTGTTGTTAAAGACACTAATTGACTCGTAGGAGGACTCACCGCGTCTCATACTTGTGTCGACGACTTGGGACGTGATTTTCGACGCCGACGTGCCAAGTCGGACATGACTACGGGACCAAGATTAGGAGCGCGGAAACCGACGGCGCGGTACGTGGCGGCGACGGCGGCTTTGACTTCCGCCGACGGGGCGCAGACTAGACGGATGGCGGGGAGGCGGTGACGTTGGCAGAGCCACGGGTCCCCGAGGAGGATTTGCGCAGAAGGGCGTTTGGCGGGGTCGACGTGGAGCATTTTGCGCACGAGATCCTGTAAATTGACAAGTGAACTTAAATAATTTAAATAATAATTATTGCATAACCACGCAACATACCATCAACCTTTCTTTGGAAATATAATATATCCAAAATAGAAAAAAAAAAAAAATCTGCACTATAATTACACACGGGTTGGTTATTCCTCGAATGGGGGAAACAGTGGGTGTGGCGGGTCCCAGACCCATTCCAATCGATTCAGGGTCCAAAATTTAGTGGAATATGATACCCCACACGCCTAGGCACCAGAAATCCTGACACATACAAAATGGGTGGATACATACCCATTTTGACCCATAACTTCTTCCGGTGGTTGCCAATCGTTCTGGGACACACATCATTGAATTCAGCGTCCAAAATTTAGTGGAAAATGATACCCCACACGCCTAGGCGCCAGAAATCCTGACACATACAAAATGGGTGGATACATACCCATTTTGACCCATAACTTCTTCCAGTGGTTGCCAATCGTTCTGGGACCCATGTTATTGGATTCAGCGTCCAAAATTTAGTGGAAAACTATACCCCACACGCCTAGGCAGCAGAAATCCCAAAAACACATATTCAAAATGGGTAATAAATACCCAATTTGACCCATTACTTCTTCCAGTGGGTGCCAATCGTTCTGGGACCCGTTTCATTGGATTCAGCGTCCAAAATTTAGTGGAAAATGACACCCTAGATCGCCCAAAATCTCGAAAATCCATTTTCCAAAAAACACATTTTGACGTCTTGACGTTTGATACGTCTGCTGGACTTATCTAATAGCGACAAGAGGGGGATGCGACGTAACTGACTTGAGCGAGGATATTGGTGAGGGAATATAAACATCAGAATAGAAATTTACCTTGGCCTCGTTGGATATGTTGACCCAATTTCCACTTTCTAAATCGAGTTTGCTGTCTCCGATCCTCTGGAGTATATCGGTGGGCGTATCCTCCGGACTGTTGGCGAATGGAGTTCGTCTGTGAAGAATCGAAACCGGGTAAAAAGCCGCAATTGTGAGCCAAAATGAAGACCAAATCTTTCAGAATTGACCGCTACCATAGATTGAGTATGCACACACATCATCACTATACAGTGCACAATAATGTATATCCATCAAAGGTAATAGTGGGGACATACAACCAAAAGACAATTAAATAATTCAATTTCATTTTCATGTTTTCCGTTATTCCAGGAATGAAGTGGGAATGTGAAAATCCAATGTCCTCCAATGAGGCATCCAGAAATGCCTCAATCGTGTATTTTTACTTTGTAAAGACGATTTTTCATAAGCACCTATTTGGACCTAACCAAGACCTTCGACACGGTCTCCCACATAGAGCTAGCAGAGGCTATTGAGAAAACAGGCATAAGTGAGGGGTTCGTCAAGTGGTCGGTGAGTTACCTCAAGGAAAGAATCCAATTCGTGAAGCTGGGGGAAGTAATTAGTGATGGACAACCTTGCGACTTTGGGATTCTTCAATGGACTTGCCTGGGACCGATTTACTTCATCCTCTACCTCAACCGGCTGTTGGAAGCACAGGTGATGGGGGAAATGGTGTCGTTTGCTGATGACACATCCCTCATAATATCCGGCGACGACTGTCTAACAGTGGATGCGAAGGCCAAAAGAAAGCTTTCGGCAGTGGTGACGTGCCTCAAAGAGTTGGGTATGATATTAAATTTTGGAAAAACGCACTTCGTGGCATTTGCTCTTCGTAATCCGAGCGCCCAACCCTAGGAAGATTAAGTGCCATGAGTTAGGCTGTTTGGCGCGTGAAGCGTGTGACTGTTTAAGTATGCCGTCAGCACATGTTATTTAGGAATCGAAATGAACCAGCGCCTTGGATGGACGTGCCGTTAAGATTAGGCGGAGTCACTATTTGCTGGGCAAAAACGCATAGTGATGATCCTCCGAAGAATTTGCGGCACCCCAATGCCAGCCTCTTTGAGGAGTTTAAAGTCCTGAAGGTGCACGAGCTGATAGAAAGGGCCACGATTGTCAAGGCCTCGCGCGACAAACATAGGGGTACGCCTTTGGTTAGCGGTACTGGTACAAGGGCCAACGAGGGATGCGTTATAAAGCCATCTTTCCTTCATACCTCGAGCGGCCAGAGATGCTACGACTTCAGGGGCTAACAGTGATAGTGGGCTTTATCTCGAATGTGATGAGGTCTAACGGGACTTGACAAACTAATGGTGCAGTTATCTCCAGGCATTCATCACCAAGAGTCAACACAAGGTATCATGTTTATTTTATCATTAGCAACTTACCCTGCGAGGAGAGTGTACAGAAGAATTCCCAAACTCCAAATGTCGCAAGCGGCGTCATACCCTTGTTTCTTCAATACTTCAGGCGCGACGAAATTGGCAGTGTAACACGGCGTCATCAAGAGGCCGTTTTCAGCTCTGAGTTGTTTGGCAAAACCGAAGTCGCACAGTTTCAACGCGTCTGGGCAAGCGGTTTCAGTAGCGTACAACAAATTGCTAGGTTTGAGATCCCGATGAACGACCTGCGATTGACATAAGGCCAAATCAATAACCCGTTTTGCAGAGACAACGCACGTTCGTATCTGTAAACAGCACTCACCCCGTGTTGATGAAGGTAGCCCACGGTTGAGATGACTGTGTGCATGATGGCGGAGGCTTCTCGCTCAGAGAACGCTTTAAGTCTGACGATCCTGTCGAGGAGTTCTCCACCTCGCATGAGGTCCATCACAAGAAATACGTTCGTTTCGTCTTCATACACCTAGAAATTCACGCAGATAATACAAACAGTCGCGCGCCAATTCACATTATTTTCGATTTTGTTGGCAAAGTTGGGAGGAGAATGTTGGCATGAGGACTCAACTTACATCTCTCAGCGTGACTATGTTGGGGTGCCCTCTATAACGTAAGAGAATGTCCACCTCTTCTTGGCAGTCTCTTTTAGTTTTGTCTATGACCTAAAATGAAGAGAATTATTATTAATACTATTTCCGAGCCATATTTCTGCTCGTATTTTCTCCATGCTCCTGGTCCAATGAACAATCAACAAGAATTTGCAGTCTAGAACATGACATCATGAAAAGTCCAGAACAAACGTTTGGGGCCGATCGGAGATGGTCGACCCTCCATTTAGAGCAATAAGGAATAAGGAGCATCAAGGAATAACCAACCAAAACGAGCATTAAGTCTTGATTTTACGAGTATTTTTGTTAAAAGGTACTGTTTAAAAGTGCTGTACTAGTTATTAGTTAACAATATTATTCTGTAAATGCGCATGTATTTCATTCGGTCATTAATTAAGGGCTTACTTTGACCGCTACTTCATTTCTTGTCATTCGATGTATTCCCAGCCGGCACACGGAGTAACTACCACGGCCAATCTCTTCCCTCAATTCGTACTCTTCATTAATGCTATTGGTTTTAGAATATGGCATCTGAAATAATACGGTACAGTCAGACACGAAGAACGCAATACGACAAGTACATCTCTTGGATTATTTGCAAATCTGTAAGTGAAAAATAACTCACTCTGGTTAATGGAACTATTTTAACGGACGGGGAGTCTTCGGGTTCGAGCAAACACGGTGCGATGAAGCTGAATCCTCGAAATAACTCGTGAGCGTTTGCACTCGGCGGGACACCCGGGGAGTCTGAAATCCATAAAAGAGACATTTTTGATGAAGATGCGATGTAATAGCAGAGGTACATCGATATTTACCAACCCCTAGTTTTAGCGGAAACGATACCCCACTGGTTTGGGCAACCATTAATGTAAAATTACCATTTTGACTCGTACAAAATGAGTTGGGAGATGAAAGGCAGAAATGGCACCTAACTACCAAAAAAGATGTCCCTAAATATCGAGGAATTAGGGGTAACTGTCATTTTGGTTACAGTTTTGGATTTGGGACCCTGCTGATGCAGCGGAGAGGCAAATTATATGAGCTAGGTTACACAACGTGGCCAAAAGTTTCTTCTTTTTCATTCATTTAAAGTATCGATTATCATCAAAATAACTATATTGACACAAAAGCGCCCTCTAGTAGTGCGGCCATTAGTCCAGAAAAACACGAATCAATTTAGTGCTCGGCGTTCAATGGAAAATGATGCCAACTTTAGAAAAACTATTTTCAAAATACGCATTTTCAGTCATATTTTGCCTCTGTTTGCGACGACAGAGCTGAAAATGAATTGAGGAATTACTTTCACTGAAAAGAAGTCTTGAAATTTAGGGAGTATTAAGAATAATTGTGAACCAAAATCAATCGTTTTATAATCCACAATGCAATTTCGTTCAATCAACAACATTGACATTTCTATTCCCACAGCGAACCCATTTCGGACGATAATTTGCCATTTATTATTTGCGTTTGCACTGAAAAATGTGAAAGGAATGAAAGTAGTACTCGGCTAAACATTTAGTACCAGCACAAGACTGTTGCTGAAGCAGCAAGGTCCCCTACACTCTTTCCCGGATGCCCTGTGGAAGCTCAGCCTGATCTATGGCTTCTTAATACAACAGCAATCACGGCCTTCTTCCGGCGTTTGCCTACTTATGGCAGCCCAGGACGGACCTTGGGGAGGTCACAGGTGCCAGGTTTCTCAGGGGTCTTTTGTTGCCCTGCTGGGCCTTCTTAGTGGTCGCCTCTTCTCATAACTTGCAGCCGTCAATTAGTGGGCATGCTTTGAGCTGAAGCAGCATGGCCTACTGCAGTTTCTCCTGGACATTAGTGCGCTCTGTGGAAGCTTTGCCTGATCTATGGCTTTTCCATACTAGAACCACCCGGCCATCTTCCAGCGTTTGCCTGCTTGTGGCATTTCCCTGCTGGCCTCCGCACTGGGTCGCCTCTCTTCTTAACTTGAGGTCTTCCATTCTTGGCATGCTTCATACTGAAGGAGCAATTGTAACTTAGCGGCACTGACCCGCCATGCCACTCAGCATTACCGAAGTTACGGGTGACATTATATGTGTTACAATTCCAGGAATACCCCGCATATGCCCTCTCTTCACCCATCTTACTGCGCTTCACAGTCCCTTGGCCAAACCGTGGGGGAGCAAACGCATCCAAAATAAATGGAGTTTTCCCCCGAAAAAAAAAAAAAAATGGAATTCTTGGTACACAATGAAATTATTTCCAAGCCTCACCAAATGTTTCCAAAATGACAAAAAAGAAGGAAAACATGAAAAGCGTGACTCGACTAAAATACCTCCATCAACCTAATGAACTAATTCGAATGAAGCACGCACCTCAGATCAAACTCATTCGGAGCCGTAATACTTTTCTTTTTGAATAATGAATTAATTAACTCATATTTCCCTAAGGTGTTTCCATCAGCATTACTTCGTAGTAGCGGAACCCCCATTTTTTTCTAAGAATTATCTGCAATAAATCATCTACAAACAATAAAAGTTTCAAAATGTTACGAGCCAGAATCTCAAAAAATGTCGCTCGGATCAATTGTGAATGGTGAATTGACTCAGACGGGTCAAAACCACTTAACGCACTCATGGTATTTACTGGTGACTACAAAAATTTAATTTTCCAAACAATTCTGAGAACAAATAAACGATAATAATAATAATAAACAAATCTTGAGATATAACTTGAAACAGTAAGCGATTTCAGGAGAATTTGTAGAATTTTGAAGGAAAATTCTCTCGGTCATAGCAATCGAAGAAAAAGAGGCTATAAAAAGGCAAAGGAGGGTACAAAGGAACGACAGTCCACCTAAATCACCCCAGGGAGTTATACAGAGACCTTATAGAATGGTTGAATTCTAAGAAATCACCAATCAAAAGAAAAAGATCCACAACTCATTTCAATCGATTCAGCGCCCACAATCTAGCGGGAAATGATACCCTGCATCAGAGATGGGCGTACACATGATCATGAATACAATTATAAATGCAATCAACCGGTAAATTCGTTGTTATTACAGTAAATTATCAATACTAATTGTAATTAAACACGTCGATATGATTCTATAAGGTTGTTTTTGGTGAGACGAATACGAATATAATCGTAATCATGCATAGTGGATATACAAGGTAATTGTAATCAATACATTAATATTACGGTTATAATGGTAATCAAATGACGAAAACCGAAGGTTACGAGTGTTTTGAAGGTGTCCGAACCTCAAAAATTCACTGAATAACTTCGTAAATACGTATCACAGAAAATGTATCGGTTGAAAACAATCGTAATTGTATTCATAATTATGAACACACCAATTTCTGCTCTACATGTCAAGGTTCCGAATATATATATTTTTTTAAATAATTTGTTACCCTCGCCCTGCCACCGTTTAAAGCGATCGAGCTGAAAATGAACGTTGCCAGAACTCGAGCGAGATCTTTATAAGCACAATTTCATGATTTTTCAACAATTCAGAATAAGAACAATAAATCAGAAGTCCGTGAGGGCGCTCTTGTTAGAAATTAGCAGTAGAAGCGATATTTTGTGTACATTATATAGATATACTTGTATATATTAATTCGTTGAGAGAATTCTACCGCTGTTTCAGTTTCAATTGACGTCACAATTCGTCCCAGATTCCGGCTCGATGCCACAGTTTATTTTCCTACGTCGACCCCTCAAATAACATTGTTCTTCGTTGTTATTGCAGTCCGTGGACATGGCTTTTCCTCCGGCAGATGTCCACAAACGGCTGCACCTTTTAATAAACGTGTTCGTTCGTCCTTTTCAGCTCAGACGAATTTAATTAAAATACGTGCGAGTCCTCGTTGAACCAATTACTAATGTTGTGCGATGGCGACTCTTTTTCCCTTCGATACTTCAAAGCGTTCGCCTGGCATTAAATTTTCTCATTTCCTCAAAGCTAAGGCCAATTTTACGCAATTACCTCCCGCAATCGTGTCATGTCAATTACTTTTCATTTTTCTCCTAGCTCGGTTTTTTTTCTCTCGACTGCAAACGCTATTTGCAATTCCTTTGCATTAAAATTTTTCGTTTGAAAGGGGATCATATCAAGTTTCGTTTCCCAGGTAATTTTTCTCGTTTTTTTTAATCAAGTTTTTCATCTCTGAATTTCGCATGCTAGGAGGGGCTCCAAAACACCCTTTGTGGGCCCAGCGCCGGCTGTAGGTTTGCCTAAAAGTTCCTTCAGAGCTGCCATCAAGGAGTGAACTTGCAGGGAACACACCAACAGATGACGGAATATTGAGGGACATGTCCACAGTAAGCGTGCAGTGGCAAAACCCCACTCATCACTCACCAAAGACCTACTCAGACTTGAGCAGCAGCAGCTGCTTTAACCGGCTTCGCTCTTCATTTTCATCTGAACCACAGATGAACCGGGTGACTCAATCGACAACCCTTTGCAGACTTCGTGAGGAAGCAGACGAAAGTGAAACTCACATAATTTTCGAGTGCCCAGCACTCACAGCCCGCTGGTACATCCACTTTGGGGCACAAACCCCCAATCATTCCCAGCGAAATGTTAGCCAAAACCCAACAACCTTTATCAAGGGACTGGGGCTGTTTATGGACTAACTAATAGGACAGTCATAATAAGCACAACAAGCCACGAGGATTCCGCGTATGGGGCATTTTCAAATCTCTCCTCTGGGTGCCTGCTACCATCTGCCATCTCCAAATTTGGTTTTTAGGTGAATACCCTAAACCCCTCGTTAATCAACCAACGCATACAATTACGATTTATTCGTTGAAAGTTAATAAATGGAATATCCCTGGGGGTGGAGTCGAAAAGGGCGCAAGGATTAACTTTGTCGAGGCAGGCTTAGTCGATGATGAAATCAAAATAACCTTTAGGCGACTTGGACGTGAACTCGGAGTCGAAATAGAAAGCGTCGTCGGCTCTTTGGGCCGCAGGTTTGAACGGAGGTTGAATCGTTTTCTTGAGAAGTTTGTCCCAGTCAATCGTCGCGAAAAACGAGTGGCTTTTGATTTCATCAACACCATCCGGACCTGAAACAGATAAAAGTGAATAAGTGTGGGCGTACCGTCGCCTTACAAATGACATGGATAATAGCGGTACTCAGCAGGGATTCAACAACAGCATTAAACGTCATTCACAGCGTAGTAAAGACTTCCCACGCTGAGGTTACGTGATGAACGAGAAATGCCAAAGTATAATAATACGATCTCTTAGGTTTCCCCTTTGGCTGGGCCTGTCGGGGAAACTTCTACGAACTGAACCTTCAAACTGTAGTATGATTTATTACATGTACAGCGAATGAAACTGGACGATATTTGAGATTGAAGACGTTTCATGTAGAATTTGTAGTTATTCCCTATCGTGTTATGTTTATAGTTGCCATGTTAATGAAAAATACAGTCAGTTTGACGATAGATTCACTTAACTTTGGCTGATATTAAATTGGCGACGGGAATGGTTTTGAAAAAGAGAGGAAGAAGTGTGATGGCAAGGGGACCAGAGTTAGAGAAAAAGATGGATAAATTCGTCGCGAAAGCTTATAATGAAGAAGAACTGTGGTAAGAGAATGAAAGACAGTTTTGGTTGCTGTGGAAGGTTTAAGGTACTGAAGAAAGGTCTCAACAAACACGCAGAAACAAAGAAGGACCTCCTGTTTGCGTACGTTGGGCTCTCACTACTGAAAAATGAACTTTTTAAGAAGAAATTTCCTACTACCCGTCAAGGCTCGGGTAGTAACATAAGGAGACCTTTTCAGATGCGAGAATCAAGGTAAGCTTATCAATTATTCTGAGGTATACTCCAAAAGTAATTTTTTTGTCCCTGACTCAGCAAGATGAAGTGGGTGAGGGACTAGGCCAGTCGCTGGGATAACAGCTCGCGTGACTGAGTGACACGTTGCAGTGTTCATGCACCCTTGCCAAGCTTCAGTTCAAACAAAGCGTTGACATCAACTTTGGCCTGCTACGGGAAACCCCATCAACACTGCTACTAACATCTACCCTACATCGTCTGCTTCAGTTGAGGCAGTATAACAAGCAGTTCCATGCCTTAGGCAATAATTCGGTTATGGGTGGCCATAGATTTGTAGCCCAGTCATTTGTGACCTGTGCATTTTGGAGGAAATTTTTACTAGTTCAATTTTGTAAATAATGATAAATTCAGTAGGTTGCATATTTTTCGACTTGCAAGAGATTCTGTGAAAGAAGTCCGACATTTTTAGGGTATATTGCGATTTTTAATGTGAAGCCGTAATTTTGTTTGTTTGCAAACATCAGATTCGGATTCAGCACACCAAAAAACACAAGAATCCGTTGAGAAACCTTCTGGCCTAACTTGGCTATGGGTCAATAGCCCTCTCAACCTAGCCATGATTTGAAGAGTAAGTTCATAAAGATATTGTCAGATTTTCCCTAGTAAGACGTTTCTATCAATAGCTCAGGATTGATGATAGCTTTTATGATATGTAGCACGAGTCCACAGAACGTCCAACGTTTCTTTGGATTTGAAAATCTGACATTATGGTCTCACGAGGCTTCTTTGAGGTGTAGATGATCGATAAGTCCCTTAGCAATAAATAGAGCAGTTATGTATAATGATAAATTATAACTACACCTAACTGCAGTAGCACGCATATTTTAGTCATCATTTCATCTCTGAAAACTCACCAGCACCAAGCCGGTTGGCTGGATTCCTCTTGAAAAGTACACGTAGAAGACTTTGAGCTTCTTGCGATAAATGTTGTGGCATTCCCAATTTGGCTTTGAGAATTTGCGTCATTGTTTCTTTCCTGTTTGCCCCTTGAAATGGCAGAGCTCCTGTCAGCATTTCAAACTAAAAACACAAATGAAATCACGCGTGATACTCATAACAAAGCAGATCAAATTGACAATTTGATAACAAAGAATGAATCCACCCCATCAAAAATGAATTGAAAACAATGGGAGAAGTTTCAGTTCAACCGAGCGCAGAATGGCGGAGTTTGAAACGGAATGAGATTTGTTTGACGGCCAACTTTTCAGCTAGAGTCGTCAAACAACTTGAGAGAAGCTTCGGAAGATGTGAAGAAGATTCAACTTGGTTAGCATCCCAACTTCAAAGGGTTCCAACTTCCAACATGTTGGATCTCACCTTTTTAAAATAATTCCCGGGGTAAACTCACTTTTACAGGGATTTCATCTCGTATTGATTAGCTCAGAACAAATAATTCATACTTTCATTCAGACACGCCAATGTACTCATTTAAATTGTGCGTGAATGCTGTAAATCGTGTATCTCCATCCCAGTATGTTAGAAATAAGAAGTAATTTATAGACATTTTGATCCATTAAAGCTTCCTCAACAATAAATTTGTTTCCCCTTTATTCCACAGAAAAGAAGTATTACATAATGGAGGGCCACCAAGCTGCTGAAGCAGCACCTACCAGTTCTCAAGCCCCACCGCTGCTGTCAGAACTAATTAAAGTTGTTGAATATTTTCTTTTTAAAAACTACTAGGTATGTACCTGTAAGTTGTATATGTCTTCAATTGACTCACCATGAGGACTCCGAAGGACCACCAATCAGCAGCGAAAGAATGCCCTTTTCGATTTACCACTTCAGGCGCCATATACTCCACTGTGCCGCAAAAACTGTAGGCTTTCTGATCATCCACGGGTTGTTTACTAAGCCCGAAGTCTGTCAGAGAGATGTGACCTTCTTCATCCAGGAGTATACTGAAAAAAAAGCGTATCATCAGGGAAATGTGTCGTCGAAAAAGGAAATGATGAGCTTCACGGCGACTACGGCAGCTCAGCGGAGCTAAAACTTCGTAATAACCTAAAGTTTCCATAGAGTTGCCGTCATTTCCGAGTCAAGTCATCTCATCGCGTTGCACAGAATAAAATCGATACCTGCCTATAAAGGCAATTCCTGTCACGAAGGGTAGAAATGTATACGCTGAGATCGCAGTTTTCCTCATTCGCTTTTCATTTCAATCCACCTCCATCGTGAGGAACGTTATGATCCGAGGTGGGAAAAGCCTTCTACCTTATTCCCCAACCAACTTCCATTAACATCAACTCTTCTCAACGGCATGTCAACCGGTGAGAGGGAATTTTAATAAAACTGGCCTCGAGTCGGGCAAAATTTCACCGAGGGTTTCTTCTTGATAGCTGAGAATCGAGATAAAACAGAGTCATGACCGAGGCCAAGCTATATGAAAAAGCTGCAACTCATTACACAATGGTTTTCGTAGAGAATGACTAGGTACGGGAGGAAAGTGAGTGTAGAGGACTCATTCCAATCGTTTCTGCTTCCAAAATTCATTGAAAAATCATATCCTACACGCTTAGATACCCAATATTCTCGAAAACTCTCATTCAAAATCGTAGGTACCCATTTTGCCTTATACCGAGCTGCAATGGGTACCAATCGGTCCGGGACCCATCTCAATAGATTCAGCGTAAAACGTTTAGTCGAAAATGATACCCCACAAACGAAAAATCCCGAAATCGAGCATGGAAAAATACATTTTCACTCATACTCTCCCCAAATTTAGTTCAATCGAGCTGAAACATTTTGAGAAGTAACTAAAGCCGGTAATAACTCCCCCAGTTATGGACTAATAATTGGTGACCACTGGAGATGGAGCTCAAAATTGATACCTACCTACCGATTTCATTTTTTTTTTTTTTTTTTTTTTTTTTTTTTTTTTTTTTTTTTTTTTTTTTTTTTTTTTTGTGCCGTGTGGTGTCATTTTCTATTAAATGTATGACGATGAATCGATTGGAATGAGTCTGAGACGCTCCAAATTCACTGTTTTCGCATTAGGGGTCATTTATAATTGTGATTTAAGGCGTCTGCCATTTTTATTCCCATTTCACCAAACTACCAGTCATTGAGTTGACCTAATTTCTCTGCTCACTTAGGGCCCTTGACCATGAGGACCCTACTACCATGCGGTAATAAACTATAATTTTGTTTTCCACTGGCTCTCACAATTCTTAATTATTTCTAAAACCGAATGACAGACAATTGAGATAGGAATAGTTAAAGTCGACTTAAAAGGTGGTCCTAAAAGGACCCGAAAATACTTCTGAAGATCTTCAAAATGCAAACGTTGAGAGGGAATTATATTTGACCTTTTGAGCTAAGAATGGATAGGAGCCAGATTACAAGAGTTTTTCCCGTAAATTCTATAATTTGGATCTGAACGTCACAACCATAGAAATGCGATAAGCTGGGGAATTGCTATACAACACAAACGAAGAACGCAACCAGATTCAACACAATAAGCTTTACGTTCTCGCTCAACAAACTTACGTATTGATAGCTCCAGAAAGGAGGTGGAAACATGACATTGTTCCGATAAATTAATTAAGGTCCACCCAATAGCATGGAGGTATTGACAGCCTTCCTCAAAGCCGACGTCAGAATGGATAAAAGTCAACCAGTCAAAAAGTAGCGTTTATCAACGATCCTTCAGGCGGGAGATGATTCAATCTTCCCCGTCGTCGAATCGAATCCACTTATCATCCTACGCGCCTACGCACTTTTGGCGAGAGAAGTTCGTTATTCATATTTCTGCGGTTGTGACGGACGAAGGGAAGTTTGAGGGAGATGGGAGCGGAAATCGATAAATACGGTATCGAAAAGTTAGATAACGACGGAGTGGTGGCTGAAGTCAGCTGAAGATAGGTAGATAACGAGGTGAGGTTATAAGGTCAAACGGAAACTTTTTGAGAATTGTGTGATTAGTACGAAACTTTCCAGCTGTTCCGGGAAGCCACGTATGGATTGTACACATTATTTTAAGGCTCGTTTACTGCTTGGTTGGTTATTCCTTAAATATCAACCTATGTTTTCATGCAAAAAGTCAACCTCTCCAATTACCCCAAAGTTTTTTTTTTTTTTTTTTTGGCCTTTTAAAGCTTTCAGATCAAAATAAGCAAATGTCCGTCCGCTGTCCACACCGTTGTTGGTAGTAGGTACACAATTTTCTTCAATTGTCCTCGAAACTTTTCAGCCCAATCAGCCAAAATTTTTCGGTGATCCAGGCGGGTGGGGTACCATTTTCCACTGAGTTTTGGACGCCGAATCCAATAAGACGGGTCCCAGAACAATAGGAGCCCACCGTAAGAGGTTATGGGTCAAAATGGGTGCCTATCTATATATTTCAAAAGTGGTTTTTCGAGATTTCTGGTACCTAGGCGTGTGGGGTATCACTTTTCACTAAATTGTGGAGTGAAAGGATGAGTCCGGTAATCTCCAAACCCCCTCTCCTCTCCCTTCTTCACCATGCACTTGGTCCGAGGAATAACCAACCACTGTTAAAGTATTTGAGCGATTTCCAATAAAGAATCCGTTGATCGGTCAGTGACTATAGGCTTCAGTTGGCATATGAATCCTTTTTAGCCCAATTGAAGAAGAAATATTAGCAAAATTGAATCAACACATCGATAAGTCAATGTCTTGAGAATGAATTACGGGAAAGATAAACTGATTTGAAACGTCAAAAGTTTGTGAAATTTTGATTTTTTGGCGATACAATGAGGCCTTGATTTTACCCAGAAATAGTGGTTCATGCATGATTATGCGAAACTTCATGTAATCCTTTGTGCTCACATGACAGGAGAAAATGTATAATAACTACGTGAAAAAGCTTTTCCCTAAAAGGATTAAGAGGGAAACATGCATAATTTACTGGACGATGAACGAGCCAACTCACTTTTCGGGTTTTAAATCTCGGTAAATTATTCCCAAGCTGTGTAGGTGGTTGAGAGCCAAGGCGAGTTCAGCTAGGTAAAATTTCACGTCTTCTTCGGTGAACATCAACTGAGAACAGAAAACCGGGGAAAATAATTTTAAAAAGATGAAGAGAGGATGCTAGAAACCGCCTTCGAGAACGACTGTGAACTTTCAAGGAGATAAGTTTGTAAAATTCCATTAACAAACCCTGATTTGAATTACTTCGACAACAACAATTCACCCTATCCGAGCACTGAAAGACGAAAAATGTAATAAACAAAAGAATTTTATTGAACCAAGAGGGAAAAATAGGTTCAAAAGGAAGATCGCCCTCGTAGTAAAGGAACTTTTGCGTAATACTGCCAATGATGTTAATTAAGACAATTCCTCTGGGAATAATATCGATCCGATGATTATCTCTTCAAAAGTTCACTCAACGGAATAAAGCAGTGAGGAAACTTATTACAGACGGATTCAAGCGATTGGGAATCTGATAGGAAAAATGAATTACTCCCGTCCTCCATTTCTTCCTATGCCTGGAAACGTGCCTCTGTGGAAATCACAATGTAAAGGGAGTTTTCCATCTTCTTCTCGATGAGAAAGCTTTAAGGAATTATGGCCTTTTTTTGATCAATATTTCGTATTGGCATCATACAGCTCAATTTGGAACCACATAACTCAATTAGGTCGCAGAATGCTTGATAAGCACTACGACGAGTAATTATAGAAAATTCAGTCTCCTGAAAGAACTGAGGAGAAATATCGCAACATTATGCATTCCTCCAGGCAGTTGAGAAATGCCAGTTGTTGGGTGTTTTAGTTCCAATCGCTTTAGGAAAGTTATACCATAGTTGCTCTTTCAGCCATAGGAGATAGCAGCCATCTGACAGAGAATGTCAATCTGTTACTATTGTATTTATTTATTTTAAAACAAAAAACAGGTATAATACAATTAAAACGCAGAATCTTTATAGAAATTCATCTTGAAACTCCCTGTCAGTCCTACAACCAAAAAGCCAAGAGCGTCAATTGTCGAAAACCCGATTGGTAACTCAAGAGATGTTAATTTCAAGTGCGGCTCATTCATTTGTCAGATAGCTGATAAGAGATAGCAGGAGCTTCGCTTCTGACAGTGTTGCGGCAGGAAATTGGCCTGCGTATGACGATTAAGTCCCCAGCACATCAATGAAACATAATGGAAACATTGTGATTAGTGTATCCTGCAAGCGGCGTCAAGAACAAGAGTCGGTTTTAAATGCAAATTTACTTAAACTGACCTTCTTGAAGGGAGGAAATGCAAAGCGTATGAGTGAGTGTAATTGCCTCAAAAGCTAACACCAGACTGAGTGAAGGGCTGAGTTGCTCTCGGGTTTATACAAGGTGTCCCACGAGCTCCGACACTTGCACTCTGCATTGGCTTCCATAATCAGGCGAATATGAAGGTTTCATTTCTTACCTCTTTCGAAAGCCGAGAAAACAAATCGCCTCCTCTGAGAAAGTCGAGTATAAGGTAGAGTTTCCCCTCAGTTTGGAAGGCATAGTGAAGACGGACGATGAACGGATGTCGGACGTCGACCAAAATGTTCCTTTCCATTTTAGTTCTCATCCGGTCCCTTACTAGAAACAAAGGTTAAATGTAAGTTGATGGGCTCACCTATTTTATGGGTCTATTTCAGACGTGATACTCGACGAGCTCGTGACGACGAGATTTACGGCGAATAAAACCAACCTTTCAACGTGGCTTTTTTCAGTACTTTCATGGCGTACAATGTCCCGCTGTCAGGTCCAATTATTTTACGGACGAGGAAAACCTGAAAAATACCATCGTCTACAGTCAATAAAATGAAGCGATAAGGCGCACGTCAACCATTCATTGCAAGAATAAGGAATCCTTGACGCCTTTCAGTAAAACCGGGCTAACCCTCCATTTCCAAGTATTATCCTTTACCGATGAAACGCTCGTGGGTTTATTGAATTTATCTGCCAATTAGCAAATTATTCAGCCAAAAGAGGCATTTTCGGTTAAAAGGAAACCATTCAAGGTGAATGAATCGTGCAAATAAGATTTAATGAAGAGGAAAAAACGCCGTTGACAGGACGAATCGTCACTTTCCGAACGGCTTTCTTCAATTTTATCACTCAAGATGAGGCCAAGTAGGGGAAAAGGGCGAATTCACTCTAATGGATCCAAACCGCGTTCATTCGCTCTCACAGCTCCGGCCCAATATTTGATCTTTGCGCAAGTGTTTGTAGCACCTTCCGGATATAGGTAGATAGAGCTTCATCCGGCATTCTAAACGTTCTACGAAGGGAGAAGGCACAGAGGAATCGAAAGGGAAAGCTACGTAGAAAAGTATATAAAAGAAGGAATTGCATTGCGTACAACGTGAATATGGAACCAGAAATGGTTGATAAAACCTCGGACCAGGAGCATAGAGACTCATTCCAATCGAGTCTTCATGCTCCCGGTCCGACGAATAACCAACCCCTGTGGAAGAATTTTCATCTTCTTCACTAATGTTTGTATAAATAATTTATTTTCGTGTTTTACTCGTACTTAAAATTTACTTTAAAAAAGGAGATGCTACTTCTGAATTCTTGTTGTTTTAAAACCAGTTGTCAGCGGTGGGTTGGATATCGGACTAGTACCAACGCTTTTTCGCCAACCAGTAAACACCCTGTCAAATCCACGCCTTCCATGTGTCTGATAATCCTCTTATCCCCCTCCATCTTCTCACTCGCTGGCACCTGTGAAAGTGAGTAATCCGATCCCTCAACGCATTATGGCCGGTTGATACTGCGTCAGGTTTGGATCTCATATTCACATTTATATATATTCCCACTCGCCTTGAGGCATTGATGCGACGTCGGATGGATTATATATCACCCTAATTGTTGGCTATTGAATTAATTATGCAATCATGCAAATGAAAGTGCGCGTTCACCAATGCAGCTCTGGATCAATGGACCATACTAGATGTGGATACCGCCAAACCTATCAAGAAAATATTTCTCAAGAGGAAACTTCCCCGATTACGACTTTTTGAAGAGCTGAAAAGATCCAAAGTTAGTTTTGTGCAATGAAAAAGTAAAACTGACAATAGTGTCTTCAAGCACATTGATGCCGCATGCTGCAAGGGCGTTTCAGCTTATTTTCCTAGCAACTAGATAACTAAGTTAAATTTTCATCTGGTGCCAGAGGTGAGGCTACAAAGCAAAATCTATACTACCAAAATGAAGTTTTTCGAAGAAGTTTATGCCAAGTGCCAGTCAACTGAGCGATTACTATTCTTTAGATGAGAATGATAATCAAGTCCGAAGAAAAAACCTAATTTAGAGCTTGACGCTAAGATGAAGAACTTGAGCAAACACAATTTTCCAACCGGCCCAATGAAGAGGAAAAGGGCGTTGATGGGCAGCTCATTAATTTGCCTTTCTCCCACCAACGAGCCGCCTTTCAAGCCATCCATTGAATCGTCTTTCTACTTTTCACCGTACATCGCCACTTTGCGGTGAAGAGGGGGTTTATTTAAGTTCGTACAATGGGGTGAAAAACTAGAGGGCGGTCGGGAAAGAAGAATTTAATCAATAAAATAAGAATACGAGGGCCGAGAATAAGGTAGGAGGACGAAGAGTCACTCGGGTTATGAATCGTTCAGCGGTCTTAGTGAAACTGCGGAATGAGCGCGAGAAAAACATGACCTGGAAGTAATACCTGTTGAATGGAAGTCGGAAACTTCTCCGATGTAACGATCAAACCACGTAAAAAAACACGTTTGACTTGCATTACTTTTTGAATCATCATTCTTTACACTCGAATAGAATTGATTCAATTAGATTTTGAATCTGGAAACATTTAATGCAAAAATTAGGGGAGTAATACAAGAGCATAATTACTCCGACAAGAAAAATAAATAAAAAATCTGCAAATTCTTACACACGGGTTGGTTATTCCTCGAATGGGGGAAACAGTGGGTGTGGCGGGTCCCAGACCCATTTCAATCGATTCAGGGTCCAAAATTTAATGGAATATGATACCCTACACGCCTAGGCACCAGAAATCCTGACACATACAAAATGGGTGGATACATACCCATTTTGACCCATAACTTCTTCCGGTGGGTGCCAATCGTTCTAGGACACACATCAGTGAATTCAGCGTCCAAAATTTAGTGGAAAATGATACCCCACACGCCTAGGTAGCAGAAATCCCGAAAACACATAATCAAATTGGGTAATAAATACCCAATTTGACCCATAACTTCTTCCAGTGGGTGCCAATTGTTCTGGAACCCATTTTATTGGATTCAGCGTCCAAAATTTAGTGGAAAATGACACCCTACTCGCCTAGGTAGCAGAAATCCCGAAAACACATATTCAAAATGGGTAATAAATACCCAATTTGACCCATTACTTCTTCAAGTGGGTGCCAATTGTTCTGGGACCCATTTTATTGGATTCAGCGTCCAAAATTTAGTGGAAAATGACACCCCACTCGCCTAAATCACCCAAAATCTCGAAAATCCATTTTTCAAAAAACCCCTACCCCCTCCAAATTTGGTCCGATCGGGCTGAAAAGTTTCGAGGACCCATCTCGGCTGGGAACAGACCCCTGACCCAAATTTCAGAGTTTTAGAAAATTTTCTACTACCAAAAACGGCGTGGACAATGGACGGCGGACGGCGTACGGCGTACGGCGGACGGACATTGACCTTTTTTGATCAGGACATCATGAAACGTCCAGAAAAAAATTTTGAGCCGAATCGGAGAGGTTGACCATTTGCATGAAAACAGGTTGATTATTCAAGGAATAACCAACCAAAACGCTGCAAATTCATTCACAGGGGTAGGTTATTCCAGGGACTAGGAGCATGGAGACTTATTCCAATCGATTCAGCGTTTAAAATTTAGTGGAAAATGATACCCCACACGCCAAGGTACCAGAAATTTAGAAAAACGCATTCGAAATGTGTAGATAGGTACCCATTTTGACCCATAACCTGTTCCCGTGGGCACCAATTGTTCTGGTACCCGTCTCATAGGATTCAGTGTCCAAAATTTAGTGGAAAATGATACCCCATACGCGTACATAGCCGAAAATCTTGAAAATCCATTTTTCGAAATTCATTATTGCCATTTCCAGACTCCTGGTTCAGAGCGTGAAGGTTCGTGAGCCCATTTCATCTTCCAGAACTCAATCTCCGCAACAGTCTCACATTTTCAGCCCATATTATCAACATTCCCAACATTTTGAAGATGTAAGAATTGGAAAGTTAATAACCGTTTCCCTCCTTCACTTCTTCATGCACTATATTCTCGAGAATACAAAACTGAAATTTTGAAATCTATGAAACATATTTTTCTGTGGTTTCCTTTCAAAGTTGTCTCGCCTTCTACGAATACATTATTATCACGAGAAATGTTTTGATGAAGTATATGTCGAAGTGTTTTCACCAAACGCGATTCTCATTACGTAAATTATGCAGCATATTCGTGACAGATATTCGAGAATCTAATTCCCAAGAGAGGTTTTCTCGTCAAACTTTCGGTAAGTTTCGATCTAATGATGTTTGAACAACTAATTGGGTTGAGGCCCGTGTTTTTTTCCGCAAGCAATTAACTGGCAATATTCTAAAAGCTCTTCAGGCAAGAAAAAATTCACATGTAGCCAATCCGAAAAAACTATGCTTACTGTCAAGCATTCATATTTATCTAGCGTTATTTTGGAGCAAAAAGTCAATCTCTCTGGTTAGGCTCAAAGATTTCTTCTCTGTGTTTCGAGGTATCTAGATCAAAATGAGAAAATGTCCGTCCGCCGTTCTGTTTGAAAAAAAAAATCTGAAATTTTGGTCAAGGGGTTCACTTTTTAGCCCGGTCGGACCATATTTGGTGGGGTGGCGAGAGGTCAAAATGTGTTCAAAAAATGGATTTCGAGATTTTTGTCAATCTGGCGTGTGGGGTATTATTTTAGATTGAATATTGGACGCTGAATCGAATGAGACGATTGGGGCCCACCGGAACAGATTATGGGTTAAAATGAGTATTTACCTACATACCCATCTAGAAATTCGGTTTTTGAGATTTCTGGTTCCTAGACATGTGGGGTATCATTTTCCACTGAATGTGGGACGCTGAATCGGTTGGAATGAGTCATAGTGCTCCAGGTCCAAGGAGTAACCAACCCTTGTAAAAGAATTTGCAGCGTTTCATCATCGCAAAAGAATAAAAGCCGCTCTTTATTAAGTCGATTTTTGCTTCACCAGTTTTCTTGAAATTATTCCCTCGCGAAAATAATCTCAACTCGACCTTCAATAAAGGTCTAAATGGAGTGTTAAGCGTTTATAAGACTTTTCATTTAACATTCTTACTCAGAAGAAATAGAAATGGTAATCTGAAAATTACGAGAAACTCCACATTTTCAAGCCCGGCTGGTCTCTGTTTTCTTTGTTTCAAATAATGAAGAAAACCGAGACTTACCTGGGGCTTCAACCCCCAAGAAATATAAAAAAAAGACTCTCCACAACGAATGAGATTCGCCTTGGGGATTCATTTTCTTTTCTGGAAAAAAATTACAGCTGAGAGGGAAGAGAATGAAAGGAGGAATGATAAAGTGGTTTCACCCATAAAGGCAGATAGGCGTCAAGGGGTGTGACAAGGGGGAAGTGAAGTACGTACTTTGCCAAATGAGCCTTGTCCGAGGACTTTGAGCAGCTCAAACTGAGAAGGGTCCGCTCGGTCGTGGCCTTCTTTGACCACGTCTTTGAGCTCGTATTCGTGCTCCAAGCTACCGCCAGAGCTGCCCGATTTGTCGTCCTGAAACAAGACAAAAAATACGACATATTATAGCGATTTCCATTTTCGATAACGAAACGATGGATAAACGACAAATTTTTAAGAAGATATAAAGGCGAATGATCGATAAAATAAAACAGGAACAAGAGAGAGCTCTGTGTGAGGACTCATTCACACCTGCTAGAAGGAAAGAGTCGTGTTATGACAGCATTTAGATGAGAACACGGGAAAATGTCGCATTACCAACAAGAGGATTACGTCGGCGGAGCAGGAAAACTTGGAAAATGATTTCCATTATCACGAGAGCTACAGAAAGCCGGCTGGCCTAGTTTGAAGCGAGGATGTGCTGTTTAAACGAAGAAGTAGAGAGAGGATTTTCTTCTTCCACGCTTCAGAGTCTCGAATGAATAAAGTATTGCAGGACTGTTTTATAAGGTAGACACATGAACTAGCTGCAGCAGCGCAAACTCAATTATTTCAGAGCCTATTACTTTGCCGGGGAGCTGACTTTGCCGACGTTTTATGTAGACGACGGCGACCAGAGCTCGACATCTTCTCACTGGATGTAGACTTGGTCTGTGACGTATTGGAGAGTGGCCTTCAACTCAAAAAACTGTTTGATTGTGATGAACATGATCCTGAGCTATCGTCTCGGGGCACCCGTATTTTCTCTTCAGCGCAATTGGATATCCAGTTTTATAAGAAGCAACCCCAAGTAAATAGCATCCGGAGTCCGCCAAAAACTAAGAACTCTGGTTCTGTGTTGAACGTTTCCACAGGCTGCAACGTCCTTAGCAATTACATTGGAAGACATCACTGAAGCTACACCAGAGAACGATGAAGTAGATGCACTTGTTATACGTTTCTCAATACGTCAAGGTTCATCAGCTTTCATTTAAGTGCATAGCATCCTTTTTGGCCGCGTTCCAGTGCCTCTCTGCGTTGTCCTGCACTGTAGGAGGTAATTGACAGCAAACGCCATACCGGGTGAGGTCTCTCCAGGCAAGTACATACGACAGTTGCTTCTCAAGTTGACACAATTATTAGGTCAACATCGAATTCAAGTGGGATCCATAGAGGGCGTCGGGATGGGTTCCCACTCCTTCATGGTATACTTCATTGGAATGCCATTAGATATTTCATACTAGCACAAAATTTCAGCTCAGTGTTTTAGACTTAGAAGCGGAGTTTCTCTATTTTCCTTCTTTCTTCCGACTTCTTGGTCGTTGTGGAAGTTTTTGTAGTTCTTTCATTGGTCTGGTGATTAATACCAAGAAGTGCCACCACGTGAACAGTATCTATGTTCCGCGCTGATCGTAATTCAAATTTAACGTTCCCAATGTTTGCGGGTTCATTCAATGCGATTCATTTGCAAACAGGCGGAAGAGATGCAAGGTAGACGTCCCACGCGATCGATTACCAATTAGAATCAATCACTCCGCCCAAATGAATCGCACCGCTGAGCTACGAGCAAATGTCATGAGGTACTTTGTCAATTAGTAATAGCACGCTCGATGCTAATCGGAGACATTTGGCGAACTTAATTGAGTTTCTGCGATCTGACCTAGCTCGAATGGGAGAATATACCTTTGAGGTCTTCGGAGTGGGTAATTTACGAGTGAAAAATTGAAAAGGGACATATTATTTTTTGATCGGGCCGAAAATGAATAAGGTACTATTAGCGCCTAAATCGATTACCTAGATATCTAAAAATGTTTATTTTGATGGTTTTTCTTTTTTTCAAGCGGTGAACGGCCTTAGTGCTTACTTTTGATAATTTAGTTATCAATTATTCAATAAATATCCGCAACCTGTGGCACCCTTCTGAATTCCTAAGAGGAAAAGACGACCGACATAAACCGTCGAGGAAATAACCACCTAAAAACTGCGGCTCGTATTTATTACGGTCGGAGGTCGCAGGGATAAGCACTAATTCGAAAGTTTACTTCAACGAAGGGTCTTAAAAGCTTAGAAGCACTTTCGTAATCGGAGAAGATCACCAAGAGGGCGATAAAGTTCCATTAAGGGGGCTATATAACTAGCAGAACCGAAACTTCAACTGAGCTCCACAGCTGTACAAGATCAGTCGTGAGAGACAAACAGGATTTGATTGGAAATCATGAAGTGAATTATCAACAAAGTTCACTATGTATTTGAAAAAAAAAATCGTTTTTGCAGGTTGTTCCGTAATTTTGGTTTTGTAAGAATGAAGAGGAAAATGCGAAATCTGACTCGTCTGAAAGGTGTAAAGAATTCCAAAACCTTTACAACAACTCAGAGATGCGAACAGATTCGACATGATATGAGTTACCTACGTTTCGGAACGTTCTAAATCTTCCAATGCGTATTCGAGAGGGCTTCACAACCGACAGCATGTTGTTACGAGTTCGCTTGAGAGATTTTGATATGAGCCGAACGTCAAGGTTTATTTGAACGTTCAGCGAAAGGCAGGCTTACAGAGGGGGGAAATCTCATTTTCGACCAGTCAATATTTGCAGCCCTTTCAACAACATTGGTCGCTTTGAAGCGAAGGAGCTTCTTTACAGTGATTTGAGGCATAGAATGTTTTATAGAGGAAAAATATCAAAAGCGGGTTTTAGGGTCGATCAGAGAAAGGATCTCCTATATTTTTTCTCTACTTTGAAAAATTATCGACGCCAGGATAACTTGGATAAAAGTGCAATGATTGGTGTCAAAAGAAGCGTGCGGATTCAGTCAGCAACGTGATTTGCCGATTAAATAAATAATTGAATTCGCGAGAAAATGAAAATTGAACTCTGAAGAGTGGATTGATGTACTAAACTCATTCTTGTCGAGCCACAAAATATATTTCTCTGAGGCGAAATCAGACAGGATAGAATCAGCGTTCAAATTTTTAGTAAAGTAGATAGATATTTCAGCCTGGGGCTTCACGTATTAGTACCATACGTGATGTCGTGGACGTGGTCAGCTGTCCTCCGATAGGAGCATTGGAACTTGGAATATTTCGCTCGAAACTTTTTGTAAAGCCCACTCCTTATCAGTGGTCCCCTATCCACGTGACATGCCTGATGCTGCTTTACTTCGGAAATTGAATTGATGCACAACTGTACGGCCGAAGGCTCCAAATATCAATGGTTGAACCCACGCTTAGGGGGGGAACCATTTCCAAAATATTTGCTCAGTTTTACCGACATCCGGTCAATATGTTTTTAGGACAAAAGACGAAAAGTTCGAATTTTGAATCCACATGTGTGAATAATAATCAAAATTGTTACCGTTTTAAGAAATGCTGCAAATTATTCCTTGATGGTTTATTATTGCTTGGAGCAAGACTATGGGGGAAACAGCGAGTGTGGAGAGTGGGCAAAATTTCCGATTTTCGATATATTTTCTACTATAAAAATGGCGGACGGACATTTCTGTTTATTGTCTAGATATCATGAAACGTATACTTTCAAATTATAACGCCAATCGGAGAGGTTGACCTCTGGCATGATTGCATAGGTTGATTATTCAAGGTATAGCGAACCAAAACACAATGAAGAAAGGAAGAATCGGGACCTAAAAGGACTCCAACATTGCGAACGTAACTCGAGTGGCCGAGTTGGCAAAAACGAGAACGGGTTTTCTCGTTTATTTCACCTAAAAGAGGCATCGAAGCAGAGTTGAATTTGACTAACCGCCGAACGGGAAAGGTAAGGTAAGGATGAAGGATCGGGTTTTACAACTGATGGAACGAAAAGTCTCCCTAGGGAGAGACAAAACATTGAAGCTCGGGAACAATTGAAGCCATCAGGGTTCCCACGAGAGTGAACTATACAGCTCTGCCTGAAGAGAAATCACTCACGAAATGAAAGCGAACTTAACGTGCTGCTGGAACCGCAAAACAGAGGAATGAAAACACTTACGTCACCGCCATTCATTACGAATTGTGGCATGGAAGAGAGGCAAAACACTAATTAAACGGTAAGGTAAACACACGCACAACAACAACAACAGACTGAGGACTAACTATACACGCAGGTAGAAGATGTAAAGCCTCAATAGCGGGCATGAGACTAGGAATATTATTTATCAAGGTAGTAACTCTGGTGCGGTCCATCATTGACGTAACCGCCATTAAATTTTTTCTTATACACAGTCGAGAGTAATGACGCGCGTATTGCGACAATCCAAAAGAACGCAACTCTTCGTGACGGTTCAGTCTCAGGACGGCAACGAATTCATACAACGTCAGAGATGACGAGCTGAACAAAAATTTCACGTTTTCACCTCTGGAACCGACGTTTTTATTGCACCGAGAACGTCACAGCACTATGAGAGACGAACAAGAATGGAAAAACGATGAATCCGATGATGCATAGAAAATGAATTGGCGGGTGAGCGCATAACTGGGGAGGTGACTGTCACAAAAACAAAGTGTTTTTACAGTATATTCATCATTCTTATCGACAAATGAAAAATTATTTCACGCCAAACATTCACTCTTTACGTTTTAAAGTGGGTGCACTCATAATCCAAATTGTCCGTTCGCCGTTCGAACCACATAAACCCATTAAAATGCGTCACTTTTTTCGGGTGATTGGGCCTTCTCTTCTGTTCAATCACCATGCACATGTTAGCTCTTTCAGCTATTGTTAATTGGTTAATAAAACGCTCTAAATTCGTCTACAATTGTTAAATTCAGTGGAAAATGAAATCCCAGACTCCTAGGAACCAAAAATCTCGAACATCCACTTTCAAAATAGGTAGGTGAGTTTTGATCCACCAATCGCTTCGGGACCCATCTCGAAAAATCTCCAACAAAAATGTCCCAAAAATCGGATTTAAAAAAAAAAAAAAAAAAAAAAAAAAAAAACTTACAAATTCATTACAAGAGTTGTTCATTTCTCGGACTAGGAGCATGGAGGCTCATTCCAGTTGATTCTGCATCCGAGATGGGTCCCAGAACTATTGGTACCCATTGAAGATGGGTGAGTTCAATTGGTACCTACATACTTATTAGGATTCAAGGAATTAGGATTCCCTCAAACCATCTTAAATTTCAAGAAATTTCCCCTCGCTGCACCAATTTTCATCATTGAAACGACTCACAGTGTCTCATCTCATGTATTAGCAAACACTTTGATTATTACATTATTATAAAGTATAATGCACTTCAAGAGGGTTATCAAGGTTTTTATCGGGCTTTAGGGCATCAATTTTCGTGGGACATCAGGTTTCATGTTGTCTGGTTCTCACTCCAGGCCTACATATTCAACTTAACTTGGTAGGTATGTAGTATATTTCATACTGAGCTAGATTTCGTTGCAGCTTCCAAGCGCAGGCCGCGCAGCCAAAAATGTGAATTTTCTGTGTACTTTTATTTAAAGAGAGTGATGCATCGTTTCTCCGATACATGTGATGCTGTCATATATCAACTTTTCCCGTAGCAGTTAAGGTATTCCCTAGACTAAGGCAACCTTGGGGAAAAATCCGTTAACTCGACGATAAAGAGCTTACTAAGGTTTCCTCCAGCTCGCAAACTGCATTCATAGTTAATTTGTTTTGAGAACACGAGAGTCGACTTAAAACTTTCCTGATGAATAGTGAAGGGCTCCGTTTAAGTCCTTCAAGAGTAAAATGAGACTCGAAGGAATCATCATAAGAGTAAAAATTACAGTCACTTCCGGGAGGACACATACGAGGCAGGACGGAAGATGGGCGATCGGGTTTTTTTCCCGATCGAACAGTAGGTCAAGACCTTGGGGAAATTCCAACAAACGCATTCTTTGATTTCGCCTTATCGTAGTGTTTCCTCGGTCGGGATAAAAGCTTCAAAACATCACTGATTCCCAGTTTCTGTGTTTACGTAACGTCTCCTCTCAATTCCAGTTCAGTTGATTCACCACAAATTATTAAACTTACTTGAATGACTAGTATGATGATTGAAACGTGCGGGCAAGAAATTTCGGAGCAGTGCAGTAGCGTTGACCCACTATAAACGCTAATTAGTGAAATTTAAAGTTTTCTGGGTAAGAAAGAAAGAAGCTGTGTTTTAGGATAATCTAGATGCAGGGAAGAACGAAAATATCTGGCAGCAATATACGTAGGTAATTCATTCTGGCTCTAGTTGGTCCTTGAAACATTTTAGCCAGACTAAATTTGGGGAGATTATGGGTGAAAATGGGTTAATTGAATCAAGATTTTCAAAACTAGGCGTGTGGGGTATCATTTTCTACTAAATGTTGGACGCTGAATCGATTGAAATGAGTCTGCGTTCTACCAGAAATAACCAACCCCTGTAAAAGAATCTGCAGCAATTTTCATCAACTTTTGACGCTGAATTCATAAATCCACCGAATCCGGAGGTGTGTGTGAATCAAAATGGCTACCTAGGTGGGATCAAAGTGGGTTACCGTAATTTTTGGGGACTTAGGGGTATCATTTTCCATAGGACGTCCAGTCGATTGGAATGGACACTTCGTACTCACTGTTTCCAATAATCTTGCAGCGTCTCTTTACCTCGACTTCTAGGAGCACAGAATGTCAAATTTTGGGGCAAATTGGAGTGATCGACAACAGATTCATTGGTCAAGGAATAGTAAACCAAAAGACATGATAACTGGGCCAAAGCTCAATGGAACAGGACTATGGAGATCCAGTATGCCATCCTGGGTACTAACTAAGCCTGAAAAAGAGGAGAAAACCAAATATCAAAGCACCAAAGGTTCTAATATTTCTTGCGCTTAGGTGACGAGGAGAAGTACCGACGTACAAGAATGAAATTCCAACTGTCGTAATCCATTTAGCGACGAAATGACCATCCCGGACATACGGGGTATGATTTTACCAGCTCTGTCTAACTTCTGCAAATGGAAGAAGGAGCAAACAACCCAGAAGAAGAGAGCGAGGAAGATTATAGTCTAGTTAACTATCAATGACGTGAAGGAACCGCAAAACACGAACATGGATCAAAGGTCTATGGAATCAACGTTTTCTTCGTACATGATATCGCGAATCTGACGACAATTAAAGAAAAAGTGTACTTAATTGGGGGATGGGAATCTTCTTCGGGTTCAGAGCAAAAAGAGCGACAGTAGGGATAAATTGGGCTTTCTCAGAGTACAACTTACTATTCAACGTAAATCTCCTAAACGTCGCCAACCCAACCAAACCCTACAAATTATTCCACAATGTTTCATTATTCATGGGCGAACTAACCTCGTGAGGGAGACTGAGCCATCGGGATCCCCAAAATAAATAAGGTCATTTAAAGATTTTTTGTTTTCTACAGAAAATGGACCAATTTTTAGAATACCTCTCTTATTCCTTTATATTCAAGGGTTTCGGAACCCATTTAAATCGATTTAACGCCCCATGTTCAGGAAGTAACCCCTAGAGCCTCGAAAATGTCAAAAGCCGAAATAATTATTTCTAAAATACTCATTGATATCCATAAGACGCGAGAACGCTGAGAATGAGTGAGGCACAACCCCAAAGAAATCCATGTGCACTGGTTTCATATTTTTTGAAGCAATTCAAAGACCTTTTTGACTCCGACGAGTGTTATCTTTGCCTCAGAGCCACCTTTATTCACATATTATTCATATTACGATACACCATTCGGGTCAAATCGACTCCGTACGCCTCACTCATTTTCACTTCAAATGGAGGTAGGATATCGGTGATAATGGGTAGTTGAAAAATAGAGTTTCGAGATTTCTTTGAGGGACTACTAGCAAGAAGTATGTTTTTCCATTGAATATCGTACGCTGGATAAATTCAGATGAGTCCCGGACCTCACCTTAGAGTGGACTTGTGGGTCAAGAATAGTATTATCATTATGTCATATCTTCATAGAAACTTTTTACTGATCAGGTAATCTGAGGGCCTCAAAGATAAGTTTTTTCGCTCGAGTGAGGCCCAATTCGAACAAGAAACGTAGCGAAATAATTATCAGGGAATTTTTGTCATTCTTTACGTTAGAAATTTTGAGTTTGCGCTGACGTCACGAGCAAGGTAAATATTATTGTGAATCCCTTGTCACTCCTGAAATAATATCTTGATGAACTTCAGCTTCTGAAATTCTAATGAGAGCAGTCGTATCGGTGGAACGCCCTGACCCTCGTCATCCATTCTCTCTGTCCCCAACGTTGGTTTTCATCTTCGAATTCAGTCCGTCTCTCCATGATTAATCAAAGAAAGGACGCCCTAATGAATGAAAAACACCCAACGCCCACGCGTACAGAACCACGTGCAACCCACGTTCATACCCCAAGACGCGATCGATATGCTAGATTTTCATCAAATACCATCACCGTCGTTACACTACACCTCGGAAAATACGAGTGACGTCACCAATAGACCGTCAACGGTATATTTGCCTTCCTTTTTATCGCTTCACTGTTAAAATGAACGGTACTGAAGCTCGTTATAAGCGATTTCTTCCCGGCGAATGGCGCCGCTAAATGGATTTCTACGTTAGATCAACCTATGGTATTTGTCTATCGCGTAACGCTTGAGTAATCTTTCGCGTGTTTGTCGTCGTTTTCGAGCGGGCACTAATCACAAGAGGTGAAAACCAACAATATGAATACCGACTCGAACATTCCTATGGCGTTCGTGGCATATCCCGAATTCTCGTTCAATGACTCAACACCACAAGTACACAAAATTATCAAGAATATTAACAAATCTACAGATGGGAGCTCGAGGCGGACGGAAACCACCTACAGGTCATCCGGGAGATGAAGTCATTGTATATGATTCACGAGGAGACGAAAGCGTTGCTCAAAAGAGATTTTCTGTTGACCCAACCGAGGAAATGCGGTTGAGCACGTGATCGATAGCATGCTTTGCGCCTCCTGACCTATTTAGATGGGGGTAGGTAACTTCTCTATGCTTCACTTTCCAGTCAGTTCGACAGAAATCATCGGCGGCAAACGAGAAAGAAGTAATTACGAAGACCATCTTCTGCAAACGTTTTCTATTGCAATTCTACCCTAAACGCCTAGGTACCGGAAAACTCAAAAACCCACTTTCAAAACAGGTAGATATATACCCATTACCTCTTTTAGTGGGCGCAAATTGGTCCGGGACCCATTTCATAGGATTCAACGTCCAATATATAGAGTAAAATGATACCCAACATGCCTAATTCCTAAAAAGTCCCGAAAATCGAGTTTCAAAAAACAGATTTTCAACCATACCCTAGTCACTAGACATCATGAAATGCAAACTGTCAAATTCTGTCGCCAATCGGAGAGGTTGACCTCTGACAAGATTACAAAGGCGATTACAAGGGGGATAACAAACCAAAAATGGTGTCTAAAAGTGTACTCATCAATTGCCACAGTATTCAAATATCTTTCTGCAAAGTTTCCCTGACGTCTCTAACGAACGTACATGAATCCCAGAAAAAAATTCAAATTGGTTAAAAAATAGAAACTTGAGCGTCAAATATAATGCATTTGTGGAGCCTTATCAATCGCTGAATCCCCATGCCAGTATCACGAGTCAGACCTTACTTCAGCCCATAGACCTAAGGACTGCGCAAAAGAGGATATGAAGAGCCAATATTTGAAAACATATTGGCAATGAACGCAGAATCAACTGGAGTAAATCCCTAACCAATTACCACTAACCCCACCCCCCGTTAGTAGGCCTAATGTACTATTTGACCGATGTTGAAGAATTGTCAGCGTTTTTCCCAGTTAATTCTAAGGTACTGAGTACTCATTCAGCCTTTACGCATAAACCGTCAGTTCCCTATTCAGTAAAATGATAACATCCATAGTTTTGATAACGGCAACCAACAATTACATTTAATTCATCATTCATTTAAATTATATGCATACATAGGACGGTAGTTCTTCATGAAAAAAATTGCCGTTTTGTCTCGATTGTTTGTGAACGCCCATCATATTATAAGATAACTCAATAATCTCAATAATTTTATCATGTAATTTCACATCGTACGATCAAAACCAGTTACGTTAGACGGAGGCTTGTTTTTCCATTGAACTATTTTTCCTAACCCTTTCTGAGGTCATATATTATCCATGATGTCATACGAGACAAAATACTCCACTCTGTCAGTTGAACAAATGTTCATATCACAAAGTTGTCAAGAATAGTGATGAACATTATCGTAAGTGGACGGAAATCAACCGCAGAGAAGCCATTGAGTGCGGAGTCTGAAATGGTTTCACTTGCAATGGTTGTATAGGTAAATAATTGGTATAAATGGATCGTTTCAAACTATGGATAGAATTATCGTAGGTATTTTCAAATCAAACCATTACGTGGATAATATGAATTTACTGACAGAACCCTTGTACCTAGACTTTTTTGGTTTTTTAATTTATATTCGAATGAACGGTGTTGTATTGGTTCAAATCAAAAGAAAAACACAAAGTAATTATTTTTTCTATTTCATGATGTTCTAAAAAATGCTCCTAAATATCTGAAAAATTGCAAACAGACCATAGTCCTAGTTATTTGTCTAGCGTCGAAATTTTGTTTCAAATTAATCCGGAAAGAATCAACTACAGAAAAAAGGAACATTGAAAACAGTAGTAAAATTTATCTTTCTCGGTGTTCAGGAGGGATAAACGCTGTGAATTCTTTCACAGGGGGATGTTTATGTCCTCGGACTAGGCACATGGTGACCCATTCCAATCGATTTTGCGTTCAAAGTTTAGTGGGAAATGATACCCCAGCCGCCCAGGTACCAGAAATGTACATACCTCTTCCGGTGGGTGCCAATCGTTTCGGGACCCGATTCACCGGTTTTAGCGTTTTAGACTTGGTCGAAAATGATGCTTAGATCGTCGAAAATCTATTTTTCGAAAAACAAATTTTGACCCCCCCAAATTTGGTCCGACCGGGCTGAAAAGTTTCGGGGACCACTAATGCCGAATACGGGTCCCTGACCCGAATTTCAGATTTTTAGAAAATTCTCTACAACCAAAATCGGTGTGGACGGACATTGGCTTATTTTGATCTTAACACCTTAAAACGTCCAGAAAATTTTTTTGAACCGAATCGGAGACATTTTGTATGAAAACAGGTTGATTATTCAAGGAATAACCAACAGAAACAGGCAGTGGTCTTCCAAGAACGTTAATCTGGATACTGAATTATTCTCAGGTGATACTATAGAACTGGTAGTATTCATTCCCGTCGTGGACTATGAATTCTTTATCGCCTTCCGAAAGGCATCGCGTGATCGTTCAGCAGACTAGCTGAACCGTCCATTACTTACCGTAACAACAAGTTCCGTGGATATTTTTCAATCTCGAATCAACGACCCGGAATAAAAGGTATTTCGAGGAGTTCTCGGAAGTTCAGGGAAATGAAAAACGGGGTCGGAACTTTGGAAGAATTGCAGACGTATTCGTATTTTGACGAGGTAACAATTTCATGCGAATTTCCTCCTCTTTACATACCTGGGTAATAATGTAGAAACAATAGGTTCCTTTATGGGCTCTTTAATTACGACCCTACTCATTAGAAAATTCTCATTTCCGTGGGTGGTACTAATTTCATTTTATAGGAAATTCATTTGTTGTAGAATGTTTCATAATTAGACGTATGGTTAAGCAATGAAATTTTCAGTCAGCAACACGATTGTAAGCCTGATCATCGACAAGGTGAATTTGATGCGACCTTTAGAACAAAATCGATGGATTTTTCGGATAATCATAAAAAATTATTGAGTGAAAGACTGGTTTTTCTTGTTCTGTGACAGTAAAAACCCCAAATGACGATTTTGATTCATTTTTCAAATTAAATAGGATCATGAAAAGATTCCAATCACGATCTTAATTACGACAGCACAAACAAACTCAGAGGGTGGAAAAAGTCCAATAATCCAAAGATCGAAGAAGGCGAGCCCGAAAATGAGTTCAAACTATACGCCGGAAATGAAAGAGCTTTACGAGGATCCTCTTTTAGGAAATCGGGACAACAGTGAGAAAGGGAAAAGACCGATTGATCTTAAGAACGGAAATCTCAGAAGATTTCGTCACAAAGTTGGAAATGAAGTCTGGTATCAATGATAGCCAACATTTTATATTTATCAGTCGCTTATCGTTTCAAGTGGAGCGAATCAGCGCCTAATTTTGTCTGCACAGCGATAGTGTATCATGGAAAGTTGTTCCAAAACTGAATAGTTTGATTGCTGAACGCTGAGATAATTTTATCAAAAAAGTAGGTCTGTTACCTTAAACAAGAGTTCAATTTGATATCAGGCGAGATAGCTCGAATTAGGACCAACAGCGGTACTTATCAATAACAATTTGCCGATAAAATGACTGCGAAAGCAGAATACTTTCTCCTCAAAAATAGGAAGCTCACGGCCAATTAGCAGTTTCCAGTAAAAATGATTTATGAGCTGATATTGTGCCGTAGGAATATGATGATACATTATTCAGAAAAGCGAACTACACCCGAGGTAAATCCTGGTTGACGACCGACGATGTTTTGTTATTTTCCGAACAAATTCAACCTCTCGTCACGAACCGTACTCGAGCACTCAATTGACTTCGAGAGATACTCGCGGAAAATGTAAATGATCGATTGGAGTAGGTACTTCGTATGTAAACATCGGAGCAGCGCTATATGACGAGAACTTCCCTCGTTCAATTGAAAAGAAGAAACGCACTTCGAGTAGATTAGCTTTTTGCGTTATAGCATTCAACTAACAAATTTAAACAAAATTTTGCTTGAAACGCCACAATATCAAGTTACCCCTATGCCTGTGTACGTACATTATTTAATTGCTTGTTATTCAAGATGAATTTCGCACTTGTGGGGAATCACGTTATTATTCAAGGTCCCATGAATAAGCAATTGGAAAAATTAAATTAATTAAATAAAATAACGACCCATTTTCAAAATGTCTCCTCCTTGAGCGATGAGCTCAATCAATTTAACGCCCAAAATTCAGTGGGAAATCCTATTCCACAATTCTAGTATACAAAAAACATTCAAAATACCAATTTTCTCTCTAAATCCGCATCCATTAAGTCAAATCGATCCGAAATCAATCCTGAACATTAAAGTTCAAGGATTAGTGAATAATTATACCCCTAGGCCTAATTAGGGCTAATTTTCCATCATCTCTAACACCATTTTATGAAAGATGACTAACGAGAAGGAATTTTAATACTGAATTCAATACTTCATTCTGATTTGGTTCAATTGTTCAAGCCGCATTCACAACAATATTTTTACTGAATTTGGCACATGAATTTTATTATGAAATGAATTTTCATAATCCTATCACTATAAATAATGCCTGAAGTGTTGAGGAAAATAATTAATGTCAAAAGAAAATTTGACTTACGCATGTTATACACTGAGCGTATTTCTTCTTTTCCTTGAAAAAGACGCGTATAAATTTCTTACGCACGGTCGTCCACAGCATCGCGGGATTTCGAAAATGTGTCGAACACAGAAACCGGTCGTCGTCGAAGGAGTTGGTAGCAGTCTCGAATCAACACTGAGGTTGGAAGTCTCGTTTACAAACGCGCCTTTCCGATAACTCGAGTCTCGTCGATATCAACGGTGACGTCCTCGACGACCCCTACCAATAATGTAGTAAATGAAAGTCCTTCCGTTCCCCCTCCCCCGAAAATCACCCTTCGCCGTCACGAAGAGGTTTCCAAATGACCAGAGGGGAGGGGATATAAAAGCTGTGATATCTGAGAAGAGGGTCATTTCCATAATGTATGACCTCAGTCTAGGGTTCAATCCCGCGGGGGCAAATCGATCCGGTTAGCCCCCTTAACCCGATCGCACGTTTCGAGAATAGATATAGAGTAATTGGGGAATGCCGGAACGGTCATGCAAGGACTAATTGAAAATAGCCATGGCCAGTTTAAAACAAAACAGGTCTCTCACTCTCTTTGGCTACTATACAAAAGAGGTTGATAAACGGAAAGGTTTTTTAATAAATAATTAAATTTTACAGTAATAGAATTTTATTTCATTTATAAATTCACTATTTATTATTTAGAACTTGTTTTCAATTTTACTCCCACACTCGTATGTTACAGGTGCCTACTGAGGTTATCTGGACCTGGGTGCCTAGCGCCCTGTGCCTTGAAGACTGGGCAAAATAGTGGGGGTAGGATCAGCCAATCAGGAGCAATATACTCGTACACCAACCGCCCTACCTCGACCCCTACCATTTAAACCATCGATTGCAGACAAAATTGGATTATTCGAACCGAAATGTATATTTCGGATCTGTAGAAGAATTGACAGAGCAATGAGGTCACCATTGATCAACGTGACCCGAAACACGCAGGGTGTAAGCGTATGTGGAGCTTCGGAACCATCTCCCACCTTGTTGAGAGCAGTTGATGTTTTCGTTTTGAACTAAAATTGTCCCGAAAGTATCGGTCGGTGTCCGGCGTGAAATCAATTTGAATATACAAATGGAAACACCCTCGGTATTTCAACGTGAGAGCGGATTCACTGGCCGTTGAATCCTTCAAGTGGGATGTTTGTCAGAATCGAAGCCTGATGGAAGGGAATGCATGAATTTCCAACACACCCGACTTATTTAGGTAGTCGAGTTCGAGGAACTGTTCTATTAGTCATCATCTCGAAACTCGGAGCTTCTGGATTATTTGCATAGGACCGACTCTGCTTACTTTATGAATTTTGCTACTTGATCAGTGGGAAGGAATATTCCCTCGCTCCTATCGCACTAAGTAGTAATTCTAAGGAGTATTCTATCTGATTGTACTCCAATTCATCTTCGTCACGTTCCACTCCACGAAAATCTGATAGCTGCAGCTACCTCAAGGAACGGCCGACGAAGGTTTCACGAGAAGCTTACCCTGTCTTACTTAAGAAGCTTACCGCTTCCACATCCAATGTGGCCCTAACAGCCGTTTGATCCCGGCAACACAACAGTACCTATCTGATTCTGTTTTGGAAAAACTCTGAGAAAAGCCGGACGAGAGGAAACTCAGACCGCTCGTTTCTTCCAAGACAGAACAAGACCTCTCGTTTTGAATCCACTTGGTCGTGTGTTTCGGTATTATCTAGAAATATTGTAGTTCAACCATGTTTGCGTGTGCAGCCCTTTGTCCACACCAGCTCCTCATCGGCAAGGGTTTTATTTAGTTAGGAGTTCGATCAGATTGCTTTTGCCTTCCGCCCACTTAGTGCATCCCCTCCCACACAGGCTTCTCAACTTCCTGCTGACGTCAGCAGATTCAATTTTACCAATCTACAGTTAATTGAATTTTGAGGAAAAGACAATGACGAAGGATGCCCGTCGACTGCCCCCCTGTGGATACAAATACGAGCGAATGTAACCAGATATATTTATTAACTTAGGAAAATACAGCTTTTCTCTCTGAGGCGCAAAAGGGATTTTCGTGAGATTTCCGTTATTGTCTGCAGTATTGGTTAAAATTAGTTGGACACATGACCTTCTGAACCACGAAGATTCTCAAAAATTCGTGATTCCTATGAAACGAATAGGATTGTGGACAAACATAAAATCCTAAAAGTAGGAAAATTCCAGAAATTTGAATTTCTGGATTATGGACAGTATTGGTATTAATGCAGTGCTTAGAAAATTCACTACAGGACTAATATCCAATGTTCGAGTGATACCTCAATAATTTTTTTTTTTTTTTTATTGTATGTTTTTGTATTTTGTTCATTTGTTAATTTCAGAGACAGATCGATCCAGTTTAGCAATTGATTCCACATTGTCGTCTACCACAGCAAATATTGCTACGTCGTCAGCAAACGTGGCGGTTTGCGTTACATTTAGGCAAATCGCTTGTGTATAGGAGGAGGTCAAGCATGCTTCCGTGTGGCACATCAGCACGGATTTTCTTTTGGTGTAAAAAAAAAAGGCAATACATTTTTCTTGAAAAGTCAACCATTTAATGTGTGCACGGATTTTTGGAGAGTTAGAAAATTCCACTCTCCAATAATTCTCTGCCATTTCAGGGCTTTTCGAGGCAATGGTAATGCCATTGAGCACTGTACATCCCCTTATTATGGAACTTTTGTGTAGTTGTGAGTACGTATGAGAGTGAAAGAACGATAACCAATGAGGTCTACAGAGAGTAACCGAACTATTTTGAGAAAAAAATGAATTAAACTTGTTTTCCGCCCCCATTTTAGTGAAAAATGAAACCCCACACCCATAGATTCCCAAAAATCTAGAAACCCCATTTTCAAAAACGCCTTTATTCTGAGCATAAAAGTTTCAGGGGGCGACTAGAGCTGTACTGTGACTCCCGTCCGAAACTGGAACGGACCCAATTTCAGATGTAAGATGATGTTGGTTGGTTATTCCTTGAATAACCATCTATCATTTCATGGAGAAAGTCAATCTCGTTGAAATCCCGAGGGTATTTCCGTTTGTATATTCAAATTTATTTCACGCCATCAGCCGGATGGACCCTTTGGCATATAGATCTAGCTGACTTGAAACCAGTCAAATTTTTAGGAAATCGGAGAGCTCGGCCAATATTATATGAACGTGTAAGTTATTCGTTCTTAGAATAACAAAGCAAAGGTGGCAGTAATGAATGAACCAACAAAAAGTACAAACCTTAAACCGAACATTTGTAGTAAAATTGAAGTCCAACGAGTGAGTCAGCATTGTAATAAACACGTGAAGCGACTACTCTGGCAAAGGCCCCTCTAAGCCACGGGAATCCACCCTCACACTAGTTGACCTGTGGAGGTTTTCAAGTTATTCAACAAATGACCCTCTCAGAATGGAAGCTCTCCAAACCAACGGACCGCGGAATACCCGACTTAGATGCTTCTGGAGCCACGTAATGTTTTCAAGTTCATTTAAATGGCGCGTGAAACCCCATACATTTACACAGCGCGTGTTTCGTCTAACACGACTCGTTTTAATTAGATGACGATATTGTTCTGAGTCTTAACCATATTTTCAACAAATTGCGGAATTTCGTAACAAAGATAGAACAATCATCTTATAATTACTCAAGAGTAATAATTCTCCAGCTTGGTATCTGCTTCCCACTCATTTTCCCCTTTGTTCAAGAAGGCATTCGAAGAAGCGATTTAAAGAGAAACTTATATAATACCTTTCACGGCATCTGAGAAAGATCAAGAGCCTTCCTTTGGGGAAATAAGCTCCCTTTCGTGTTGAAGCTAGGGAGTGGATGAATATAAAACAACTCGTTTTTTGAATTCAAAATTGAGTTTCCTTCAGGAAAACAAAAAATAAATCATTTAGCAGATATCATGAGCGAGTCAAGTTATTCTGGATATTCATTTTTCCTAGGTTTTCAACGTTCCAACTGCAATAATGGTTATTTCGATGCTTGTGCCACAAAAAACCAATTATTTAGAAATTCAACAATAGACGTGAAACAAAGACAGAATGCCATCGTAACCTCAATATCCACTGCATACGAATATACGAGGTATTTGAATACCTTGGAGTTGTGAGTACTTTGGACGCTGATCTCAACCATGACGTCAGTTCCTATCATCAGTCCAACCTGTCTGTTTCGAATTCAAAGCGACAAATTTCGGAAAAATACATCAATTTTGGCATATTATTCTCATAGGAACAAGATATCAATGTTTTCGTTACGTCCAAAAAATCACATTTTAGGCACGCTAAACTTTCATCATTCAAGTTTTGAAAAGTGTAGATTGAAACACCTCAAGTTCGTCCGTCGTCCGCTGTTGAGGCCGAGAAGTTCCTTATAGATGTATCAAATATGGTGTATTTATCAACTAGATTTGGCCACTTGATCGTCAGGAATGAATTATGGATCGGTAGCCGCAAACGGTAGCAGGGTATAGGAGACAAATTTGTATTTTGAAAAAATGGACTCAAGATTTTCGAGGATTTTATCGGTTCTGGTTTATTATTTCTTGAATAATAATCCACCTTTGTTTTCAGGCCGAAGGTCTTGACAGGTTGCTATTCTAAATATCTATATCAAAACATTGCACAATTGACCCATACCCACCTCCAGTAGGCACCAATCGGTTCGAGACCCACCTCAATCGATTCAGCGTTCAAAATTTCGTCAAAAATGATTCCCCACGTGCTTAGGAAATTCCGAAAATCGAGTTTCAAAAAATGATATTTTCACTAATACCGATTTGGTTCGATCGAGCTTTTTGGGAGTTACGAAGATTAACAAGAGCCCGAAAGAGGCCTGACCGAAATGTCCAATTCCTTGAATAATTAACCAAAAACAGAAATTTCTGACCGCCATCCGCAGTCCACGCCGTTTATGCCGGTGGACATTTTTCTAAAAATTTCTTTTTAAACTTTTAAATTTTTTTTTTTTAATTTTTAGCCCAATCAGCCAAAGCTGTGGGAAGGTACGAGTATTTTTTTTAGACTCAATTTTGGGACGTTTTCTGAACTAGACACGTGGGGTATCACTTTCCCCCTAAATATTGGACGCTGAAGCAATGAATGAACCAGCAAAAAGTACAAATCTTAAACCGAACATTTGTAGTAAAATTGAAGTCCAACGAGTGAGTCAGCATTGTAATAAACACGTGAAGCGACTACTCTGGCAAAGGCCCCTCTAAGCCACGGGAATCCACCCTCACACTAGTTGACCTGTGGAGGTTTTCAAGTTATTCAACAAATGACCCTCTCAGAATGGAAGCTCTCCAAACCAACGGACCGCGGAATACCCGACTTAGATGCTTCTGGAGCCACGTAATGTTTTCAAGTTCATTTAAATGGCGCGTGAAACCCCATATATTTACACAGCGCGTGCTTCGTCTAACACGACTCGTTTTAATTAGATGACGATATTGTTCTGAGTCTTAACCATATTTTCAACAAATTGCGGAATTTCGTAACAAAGATAGAACAATCATCTTATAATTACTCAAGAGTAATAATTCTCCAGCTTGGTATCTGCTTCCCACTCATTTTCCCCTTTGTTCAAGAAGGCATTCGAAGAAGCGATTTAAAGAGAAACTTATATAATACCTTTCACGGCATCTGAGAAAGATCAAGAGCCTTCCTTTGGGGAAATAAGCTCCCTTTCGTGTTGAAGCTAGGGAGTGGATGAATATAAAACAACTCGTTTTTGAATTCAAAATTGAGTTTCCTTCAGGAAAACAAAAAATAAATCATTTAGCAGATATCATGAGCGAGTCAAGTTATTCTGGATATTCATTTTTCCTAGGTTTTCAACGTTCCAACTGCAATAATGGTTATTTCGATGCTTGTGCCACAAAAAACCAATTATTTAGAAATTCAACAATAGACGTGAAACAAAGACAGAATGCCATCGTAACCTCAATATCCACTGCATACGAATATACGAGGTATTTGAATACCTTGGAGTTGTGAGTACTTTGGACGCTGATCTCAACCATGACGTCAGTTCCTATCATCAGTCCAACCTGTCTGTTTCGAATTCAAAGCGACAAATTTCGGAAAAATACATCAATTTTGGCATATTATTCTCATAGGAACAAGATATCAATGTTTTCGTTACGTCCAAAAAATCACATTTTAGGCACGCTAAACTTTCATCATTCAAGTTTTGAAAAGTGTAGATTGAAACACCTCAAGTTCGTCCGTCGTCCGCTGTTGAGGCCGAGAAGTTCCTTATAGATGTATCAAATATGGTGTATTTATCAACTAGATTTGGCCACTTGATCGTCAGGAATGAATTATGGATCGGTAGCCGCAAACGGTAGCAGGGTATAGGAGACAAATTTGTATTTTGAAAAAATGGACTCAAGATTTTCGAGGATTTTATCGGTTCTGGTTTATTATTTCTTGAATAATAATCCACCTTTGTTTTCAGGCCGAAGGTCTTGACAGGTTGCTATTCTAAATATCTATATCAAAACATTGCACAATTGACCCATACCCACCTCCAGTAGGCACCAATCGGTTCGAGACCCACCTCAATCGATTCAGCGTTCAAAATTTCGTCAAAAATGATTCCCCACGTGCTTAGGAAATTCCGAAAATCGAGTTTCAAAAAATGATATTTTCACTAATACCGATTTGGTTCGATCGAGCTTTTTGGGAGTTACGAAGATTAACAAGAGCCCGAAAGAGGCCTGACCGAAATGTCCAATTCCTTGAATAATTAACCAAAAACAGAAATTTCTGACCGCCATCCGCAGTCCACGCCGTTTATGCCGGTGGACATTTTTCTAAAAATTTCTTTTTAAACTTTTAAATTTTTTTTTTTTAATTTTTAGCCCAATCAGCCAAAGCTGTGGGAAGGTACGAGTATTTTTTTTAGACTCAATTTTGGGACGTTTTCTGAACTAGACACGTGGGGTATCACTTTCCCCCTAAATATTGGACGCTGAAGCAATGAATGAACCAGCAAAAAGTACAAATCTTAAACCGAACATTTGTAGTAAAATTGAAGTCCAACGAGTGAGTCAGCATTGTAATAAACACGTGAAGCGACTACTCTGGCAAAGGCCCCTCTAAGCCACGGGAATCCACCCTCACACTAGTTGACCTGTGGAGGTTTTCAAGTTATTCAACAAATGACCCTCTCAGAATGGAAGCTCTCCAAACCAACGGACCGCGGAATACCCGACTTAGATGCTTCTGGAGCCACGTAATGTTTTCAAGTTCATTTAAATGGCGCGTGAAACCCCATATATTTACACAGCGCGTGCTTCGTCTAACACGACTCGTTTTAATTAGATGACGATATTGTTCTGAGTCTTAACCATATTTTCAACAAATTGCGGAATTTCGTAACAAAGATAGAACAATCATCTTATAATTACTCAAGAGTAATAATTCTCCAGCTTGGTATCTGCTTCCCACTCATTTTCCCCTTTGTTCAAGAAGGCATTCGAAGAAGCGATTTAAAGAGAAACTTATATAATACCTTTCACGGCATCTGAGAAAGATCAAGAGCCTTCCTTTGGGGAAATAAGCTCCCTTTCGTGTTGAAGCTAGGGAGTGGATGAATATAAAACAACTCGTTTTTTGAATTCAAAATTGAGTTTCCTTCAGGAAAACAAAAAATAAATCATTTAGCAGATATCATGAGCGAGTCAAGTTATTCTGGATATTCATTTTTCCTAGGTTTTCAACGTTCCAACTGCAATAATGGTTATTTCGATGCTTGTGCCACAAAAAACCAATTATTTAGAAATTCAACAATAGACGTGAAACAAAGACAGAATGCCATCGTAACCTCAATATCCACTGCATACGAATATACGAGGTATTTGAATACCTTGGAGTTGTGAGTACTTTGGACGCTGATCTCAACCATGACGTCAGTTCCTATCATCAGTCCAACCTGTCTGTTTCGAATTCAAAGCGACAAATTTCGGAAAAATACATCAATTTTGGCATATTATTCTCATAGGAACAAGATATCAATGTTTTCGTTACGTCCAAAAAATCACATTTTAGGCACGCTAAACTTTCATCATTCAAGTTTTGAAAAGTGTAGATTGAAACACCTCAAGTTCGTCCGTCGTCCGCTGTTGAGGCCGAGAAGTTCCTTATAGATGTATCAAATATGGTGTATTTATCAACTAGATTTGGCCACTTGATCGTCAGGAATGAATTATGGATCGGTAGCCGCAAACGGTAGCAGGGTATAGGAGACAAATTTGTATTTTGAAAAAATGGACTCAAGATTTTCGAGGATTTTATCGGTTCTGGTTTATTATTTCTTGAATAATAATCCACCTTTGTTTTCAGGCCGAAGGTCTTGACAGGTTGCTATTCTAAATATCTATATCAAAACATTGCACAATTGACCCATACCCACCTCCAGTAGGCACCAATCGGTTCGAGACCCACCTCAATCGATTCAGCGTTCAAAATTTCGTCAAAAATGATTCCCCACGTGCTTAGGAAATTCCGAAAATCGAGTTTCAAAAAATGATATTTTCACTAATACCGATTTGGTTCGATCGAGCTTTTTGGGAGTTACGAAGATTAACAAGAGCCCGAAAGAGGCCTGACCGAAATGTCCAATTCCTTGAATAATTAACCAAAAACAGAAATTTCTGACCGCCATCCGCAGTCCACGCCGTTTATGCCGGTGGACATTTTTCTAAAAATTTCTTTTTAAACTTTTAAATTTTTTTTTTTTAATTTTTAGCCCAATCAGCCAAAGCTGTGGGAAGGTACGAGTATTTTTTTTAGACTCAATTTTGGGACGTTTTCTGAACTAGACACGTGGGGTATCACTTTCCCCCTAAATATTGGACGCTGACTAGATTGGAACGAGTCCCGGAAACTAACTATTTTCCCCCATACTCTTGCTCCAAGGGATAATAAACCATTGTGGATGAATTTGCATCGTACTACTTGACTTTAAATCCGGTACTTTTCTGTTGATCAAATGTCTCTCGAGGTTTGAGATTTGGACAACAAGGATGAGCATTTGGGCATTATTTTCAGAAAAAAGCGGGTTTTAGGTTGAGCTTGAGACAAAGGGGACAGAAGGTCGAATAGGGGACTGTCCTTAAAGAAGGGCAGGAGTTTGATCACAGTAAGAGTATTAGTAACTCCGGTTAGTTGAATCGATGTCGAATTGAATATTGGAGAATGAAATGGGATTCGGGAAAATGGGCCTGAAGGGACCAGCTAAAAGCGGATACGGATGAGAAGGGAAATGAGAAATGACAGGGGATATCTGTGTTTAATGTAGGTGGATCAAATGGGGTGAAAGTGAAAACCCAGGATTTAGCGCCACGTGCTGGGCTATCCCACATTCCCCTTCGGAGCACTAGGTCAAGGATGGCGCGCCTACCCCACTGTTTACGCGTCGTACCCTCGAAACCAGGGACCGAAGGGTTCGCTGAAACCGAGGGGGTGGAAACGCCCCCCAGAGCGTACCCCCTCTTCAACACGCTGCTGCTGGGGGTTGGCTGATCCGCGGACCTCTCCCAAGGCCAGGGACCGTGCGGGCGAACGCATGACCGGCAACCAAGCGGTTCGATATTGCCTCGCCCCTCGCGTTGTTTCCACTTTCCCCGAGACAAATTAGAATCAAAAGGCCACAACCTGTTAACGTTAAGGGAGATCGCGTTCAACTCGACCCTCCGTTGATACTGCAAAATAAGCCCTTCTTGATTAATCCTGTAATCCAAGAAAATTGTGACATCGGAACACTTCCACGACCTCCCTTACAAACCGTTCAAAAGCCGGTGAAAAAGTGCCTTTCGCAAAAACCGCAACTCGCTCACCATTTAAAATTAGCCATTTCATCAGCGAAATTCGCCCGCATCAGGGTACACAAATCATCCCACCCAAAAACGATTACCCCAGATTAGCAGAACTCACCATATTGTCACTAAATTTGAACTCAAGGAGCCGATAGAATGATGCAGGAAGTTTTAGTGAAAAGTGCTGAAGAAAAGCAGTTTTCCTGTCAGAATGGTTTTTATCAATCCATTTTCAGGGGTTGGTTATTCCTCGGACCAAGAGCATGGAAACTCATTTCGATCGATTCAGCGTCCAAAGTTAGCGGAACTGGCATAAATCGTCGAAAATATCGAGCATGGGAAAAATGACGAAAACAGTGGGTCACGAACCCATTCCAATCGATTCATTGTCCAAAATACAGTGGAACAAGGCCCCACACGCCTAGGTACCAGGAATCTCGAAAACACACATTTCAAACGGATAAGATACTCATGTTGACCCATAACCCCTTCCGGTGGGCACCAATCGTTCCGGGACCCGTTTTGTTGGATTCTGCGTCCAAAATCTAATCCCATATCGCCGAAAATCTGGAAAATTCATTTCTCAGAATACACAGTTCAAATACCGTTGTTAATCTACGCAGTAACACAATTTTTCTGAGAATACTAATCCAAAAACGTTACTCCGTACTTTACTGCTACCCTATACTTACCACACAACCACAGTACACCCTAGAGATCTGGCGGTAAACCAAACTCAATTGAAATGTCTTGTCGAAGGGAAGAACGTTTTACCAATCGGAAGGATCCCAACGGACCGGGCAAATAAGACGTTAGACCCACCGTTCAGTTTCAATTAATGAACTTTCAAGTCGTGGTTCTCACTGAATCAAACGAAAGGATAAAAGCAATTAGGTGACTCCAAGCGAAGGATGCTAACTCGACCGATTTATTGGCTCTACCGTTTCTCATCAAAACAATCTAACTCTACAAAAATTTCAATCGCCTTCTAATTTAAAGGGGATGTTCTCTAATCAAGAGTTTACCTTTCTGGTACAACTGGAAGGAGAAACGGTTTCGTCGTACGCCGCTGTTTCTTACCTTGTTTTGAGGAGGATCCACTATCATTTCTTCGCAGCTGGCAGCCTGTAACAGGGCATTAACGCACATTTTAATAAAGGACCTTTTTAGAGTAAAATAATTGTATTATATAATATTTCCTTATTTTTAGTTGGTTATTCCTTGAATAATTAACCTATGTAAGCATGCCACTGGTCATGGAGTGTAACGCAACTCCGATTTCCCCCAACATTTTTTCTGGACGTTCGATGATTTCTAGACCAAAATCACGGGAATTGGTTATTCCTTGGGCCAGGAGCATGGAGAAAATAGTGGGTGGGGAGTGTCCTCATTCCAATGGATTAAGCGTCCAACATTTAGTGGAAAATAATACCGCACACGCGTACATCACCAAAAATCTCAAAAACCAATTTAAAAAAATTTTTTTTGGTCAGGGACTATCTTTGGGCTTTAGTTGGTCATCGAAACGTTTCAGCCCGGTAGACCAAACGATGGAAGGTCAAAAATGGATTTTCGAGATTTTTGGCGATCTAGGCGTGTGAGGTGGTCAAAATGGATACCTACTTACCTATTACGAAACAGAGTTTTCAGGATTTTTGGGTACCTTGGCGTGCGGGATTTAATTGTCCACTAAATATTGGACGCTAAATTGATTAAAATGAGTCTCCATGCTCCTTGTCCATGGATTCGCCAACCCCTATGAATTTAAACTGAAATTTTGATTAGGGTAAAAGCAGATATAATTCCGTGAGAGGAGTAAAGTTGAAGGGAAAACGGATCGAAGATAGAGAATTGAATTTTCCGTGCTCTTGGGATGGAATAATGAAATTGTCGCCTGAGGGAAGCTGAAGGGCTCCAGAGAATCGATGGAGCTATTTTCCCCGACAGGTCGAAACACACTTTGTCAGATGATGGTTTTTACGTATACTATGATGGCTGAGTCACTGCTTTTTGAAATGAGGGAAACAAATTGACGATTGATGAACTTGATATTTTTTATATCTAGGCGAGAAACCGCCTCAAACGGCCTATTGAGAGCTTTGCAGAATGTGCATATTCAGGACATGGCTGAAACCATTACTGCGTATCCTTAGATAATTTTTGCTGCTGATTTGCTCCATCTATTATTATTTATACGTTATATTTATTATTATTTATATATTATTATTGTTTCATGTTTTCTCCAGATATGTTTCCTTTGTTACGAAACGAATTATTTTACCGGAAAAACAAAATTGGCAATCGGCTCAAGTGTTCGCCCACGTGGTGAATGTGATTGGCACGAAAAGAATTTACTTCCTGTGACCAGACGTTCGAGAGAATCGGGGCGCCATACAGCTCGGAAGTGAGTAAGAGATAAAAGTGGATTAGCTTTCGCAACTCATCGAAGTGAGATAAGAGAATGAAGGAGACAAGAAATTACGTAGTACAAACCATAACTGTAGCAGTCGTCCCAATAAACTCTAAGTGATGGGATTATATGCTGTAATAATTCATAGATGGATGAAAAGCGACTAGATGGATAGCCCCCATCAACCCTTCTAATCGTGGGGCGTCCTAAGTGCTGAGAAACCCCTTCATCACAGGACGTTTTACTGTTGATAACTCTGAAGTCGTAAATTTTATAGAATAACATTTCAAGATGAAAAAACCCCAAAGACTATTCCACAATAGTTCATCATTCTAAGGTGTTTTAGGTGGAGTTAGAACAGGTTTAAAACCCATCTCAATCGAAACAGCGTCCGAAATTTAGTGAAAAACGATAACCCTTGCACCCTAGGTTCTCAAAAATATCGAAAAAAATGTTTACCATACTACGTATCCTATAGGTTATTCCTTGAATAACCAACCTATGAAGTCATGCCAGATGTTTTTGGAAGTAGACAGTATTCTGACATTTTGGCCCAGCTTAGTTTCCAGCTCTAGTTGGTCCTTAAAACTAATCAGCTATTTGGTGGGAGAGATGAGGGGAGGGGTTAGGAGAAAATGTGTTGCATTGGACGTTAAATCGATTGAGATGGGTCCCAGACCGATTGGAGCATAATTTTGGCAGTTGAAATCAGAAAATCTGAAATTTCGGTCAGGGACCTGTTTCCGGCTCTAGTTAGCCCTCGACATTTTTTATCCCGAGTTGAGTCATGAAGATACGGGGTTACCATTCAGAGAATGGTGAATCAATATTGCTTCCAATTCTAAAAATTGTCAATTTGAGCAATGAGAATTAAGCCGTAAAGAGGAAACTGAAACTTAATTTTCCGCCAAAGTAAAGTTAATAAAATATAAAGTGAAGTTACTTTCGCTGTATGCCCTAGGCACTATCTTTGTGAAACGTTCCCTGACGTTTACAATCCAGCGTCGGACGGGCTTCTTCCTCTCCGACAAAGTCACTTCCTTCCACAGAAAAAAAAAAAAAAAAAAAATCTTTAGCTCGAATCCTACCCTCTTCTTTCTCCGAACCAACTTTAAGCTTGCCGTCAAAGGGACTGAGTTATTCCCTCAATATCAGTTTTTCAGGCGACTCGGGGGACTTTTTGCGCTCAGATTTAGTAGAAAATACATAATAAGGAATCAATACCAGTTTTTCTACACGAAAACCTCCGACCCGGAGCAGCGGAATTCGCAGCGTTTTTTTTTTTATCTAGACATTTTGAAACGGCCAGAAAACAATTTAGGGCCAACTCGGAGAGATTGACTTTTTGTATGAAAACACAACTTGATTAATTCAAGGAATAGCTAACCAAAACGACGCGTTAAATTCAGGTATAACTCATATTATACGATAAATTACATTAATAACACGACCGACCTCAAAATAAGATCAGAAATTGAAAAGATGAATAAATTATTCACGATGATAGCGATAAGTATAATTAAGCTAAATGAATAATTTTTGCTAGTCGAGCAAAAGAGGAGTCCAAGAATGGTTTATTATTAGCCCCAACAAATTTACATGTTTTAAATATCAGCGCGGCTCATTTAAGTCTGAGAGATAGAGAGAATTTCAGACACTTTAACGGGCCATGATTACAACAAATAATATTAATCAGCAAATTAAGTTTGAGTTAACTTAATTTGAACTATACGGACCCAGCGGATTTTGTATTTGGACGATTTTACTAGTAGGTTTGAGCTCTCCACTTATCAACGGGATCGAGTTCTAAATACCTTAGAAACTATCCGAAAAGGTGATAGGGCCGATCACCAGAGCTTTTATCGAATCAACCGAAAAGTCGCATCATTCACATTGTCAAGGCGAATGATCGGACGAATAAAAGTGGCATTCAACTTCTCTGAAGCTGAAAGTTCTTGGGATTGCGTACACGGTGACAGTTGTGACAAATGAAAGGCACAACACAGAGTTGAAACGGACGAAACAATCGAGTCCTTCGAAAGTCAGAGGCACACAAGCGTTCGACTTGGAACCCAATGTCATTCGCCAATCGTTGAAAATAAATGGTATATTTTTGGATTGTAGGTATATTGACTGACTCCATTTCTACAAAATTTTACTCAGAAGAAAAAAAGTAATGAGTGATTATTTTCTAACCTTGAGCCAGTAATCCAACGATTAGCGCGTCAACAAAGGTGTGAAGAGTACAATAATTGATTCGCGCGTCCCCAAAAAACTAACAAGTATTGTTTTCACACCTCAAATCAACAAATTAGGTATAGTTCCTCAAAATAAAAATGCTGAAAATAATTTTGTTATTTTGTGTGCAACTCTCGCTTGTGTGGAAGAGCATATCATCAAGGTCTCCACAGTAAATTTTTCTAATAAAAACAAAATAAATAGAAAAAACGCTGCAAATTATTTCACAGGAGTTGGTTATCCCTCAGACCAGGAGCACGGATACTCATTCCAATCGGTTCAGGGTCCAAAATTTAGTGGAAAATGATACCCCACACGCCATGGTACCAGATATTTTGAAAACACACATTCGAAAATGGTACATGGTGGTACCCATTTTGACCCATAACCTCTTCCAATGGGCGCCAATCGTTCCGAATTCAACGTCTCATTTGATTCAGCCGGTCGAAAATGATACCCCACACGACTAGATCGCCAAAAATCTCGAAAATCCATTTTTCAAAATACGCATAATGACACCCCGTCCTCCTCCTCCTCCTCTAATTTCCTACCGAAATCGGCGTGGACGGCGGACGGAGATTTGCTAATTTTTATCTAGACAACATGGGCACAAAAAAAAATTGTGGGCCGAATCGGTGAAATTAACTTTTTTCATGAAAACAGAGGTTAATTTATTCAAGGAACCAGTAACCAGAAGAAAACCTTCTGGACCCTCTCTTGAGTGAGGAAATTGGTTAATAAAACGCAGCTCAATCGATTCAGAGTTCTAATTTTAGGGGATAATGATACTCCGCTTGCCTCCGTTCAGAGCAATCTGGGCGAAAGTAGTAGGCAAATGGTGGTGTGGGTACTGTTTTCCAAAATAAAATTGGCATGGAAAAATGGGTGCTCTGGGATGTGTATGAACCTAAATCACTTTCGCTTAAAATTTAAAATGGTAAATTTTAAAATAATTGAAGAAAATTCTTTGACGTCAACATTCTAAGGTTTCCATCCCACCCCCATCTAAATCGTCCTTAATTTAAGGGGGTGAATAATGTACCTCACGCTCTTAGATCCCTGAGAATCTAAAAAACAGGCGGTCATTTCGGATATTGGTATCTACGAGTACACACTTCAAAACGTAAAAAGTGAATGTTTTTTGAGAAAAAAAAAGGATTTTTCGCTCGATACGAGAACAGTAACTTCTTCCAATAATAATAAATCGAAAGCGAATTCATGAACCACACAGGTGGCCCACACTGTTTCGCATTAAGGGAAAAACCTCGGTACGCCCAAATCTGCTCAAACAACCTGTAGTTACGCAAATTTATTGTTTTTCAAAATTAGGAAATTTCCAACACCAATCAGAGACTACCCAACAACAATGAGCAGCACAAAGAAGACTTAAACAAAATATGAGGCTTCAAATCTGCAACTTAGGTTAATAGCTAATTTATCTGAAAGAGAACTACAACGGTTAATAGAAATAACTATGTATTACTTTTCGCTTGTGGTTTGTATAATATTTTACACGTTTTGTGAATCTTGACGATAGAAGAACCATAGCAATAAATACCAAAATAAATTAATGATAAATACTGCTTCTCCCGTGACCCACTACTCCTACGGTTTTCCCCATTCCTGATAGTTTACTTCTGACTCAAAAACCTCCTTTTCTCACATCAGATGTATACATTATGCACATTATGTGTGCTTTTCCCATAATATTTTTGATACTTGCAAATCTATTGGTAAATCGATATACCTAATTATAGTATCACGAGCACCAACCTTCGCGGCAGGAAAGTAAATAAAAGCAATCGCAATATATACATCATTATCTTGACTTTAAATATAAATTAAAAAAGTGAACAAAAAAAATCAATCACACACAACCTCAAGCGGAGGTTAGAGACGGAAACGATGGTGAGCGATATGCCGGTGAAATATATTATTTTATACTGAAATTGCCACAAATATATTGTATTTGAGAAGTTGCAAAGATCTATTTTTATGATTATTCGACCCTTGTGTGGGATTTGGACAGATTAAAATCACCATCACTTCCAACTTACCAACATAGCATTATCGAGCATCTAAATATTCACTACCAAGCTCTTTAATTGCCGTTATTTTTTATAAATTGAGTGAATAAAGGTGCCGCTAACATGCCAGGATGTGAAAGAGTGATAAAATAATGATTATAGGGAAGAAATTGACATAATTTTCACTGTAGCTGATCATGCTAGTAATAGTGAAGGATATAGAGTCGGCAGATGAAGGTGGAGAATTCCGGATAACAGACAACTTGAGAACGGAAGGAAATATCAGAGCCTACGACTAAAAATATCCTTTACGGACGGTTGAGAACTAACGTCGATGGGGAATTGCCAAAACTTGATCGTCCAAATCTTCACGTTACTGACTGGAAATTCATAAGTTGAAAGTTATTTCCTTCTAGGGTGACACGGAAAATGATGGTAGAGCGAAAGGCAAAAAACAAAGCATTGCGCAGCGTGCCACATGCACAAAATTTCAAACAAAACTACGCTCATCCTTGTGGACCCCCTCCGTGTATTTAGGATTTATTAATAGAGGCATGATCTAAATAGGTCATGTCATGTCACGTGACAGCTAAGATTTAACCAAAACTGTTGACCCTAATACGGTACAAAATAGCAGTAAGTCTTCTCGATACTGATGATATAAAGTTATGAGACAAGTTATTACGCAGAAGCTCACATGAAATTGACCTAATTAGTTCATAACACATAATTGAATGATTGGCATCAAGGGTTTAATAAAATGTTCCATCAATTCATGACTCTTCTATGAGTATCAAACCCGACGCACAAGCTATTGGCAAGAAGGCATGAGGTGTAGGAAGGTTCACCTACGAACTACTACGGTGAGTGGGGGAAGGTTTTATACGTTTTTATAATTGACTATACCCAGAACACAGCTTTTGGCCCAGACGAGCGGAATTGTTTCGATGCCGGTGGCTTTTATAGCGAGACGACAACCTAAACATTAATCCAAAAAACCGAGTGAGTAAGAAAATATCATCAACAAAAAATCAATTCGAATTTAAGTTATAACAATTCAGAAATTCAATCAAATCACATGTATGTAGTAGTAGGAGGAGGCATTGTCAATAAATGTGCTCGTTTGAGGAAATGTGTGTACTCAGACCAATGTTGGACCAGTAATCAGTCAATTGAGAAACTTAAGTATAAGCATTTTAGGTTCTTCAAATCAGAGCTAGGTATGTGAGGCAGTGCGAAATGGTTCTTGTAATGGCTGCTCAGAGCTGAACTGGTAACCAAGAGGTTACCCTGATGGTTAGTGAATGACTTGAAACAGGAGCAAGGTAGAAAATGCCCATTGACTTTCCATGTTGTTTTTCAGATGTTTCAAGAAGGTCTTGACTCACAGTAAACAACTCCCCAGTTTTTCAGCTCTAGGTGGCCATTTTGTTCAAAAATCTTGTGTTGTTTAGTTCATATAATCGTTTCCTTCGTTGATAATGCCTTTGGCTTATTGTTGTTGTCAATCTGAACCAACTATCACATCAGTGAGTCTGGCAGGTCATAAACTTGGTAACACGTACTCTGTTTCTTTTAATAAAGTACCTTG